>JAIEZT010000198.1:13521467-13963535 GCA_019594935.1 Periophthalmus modestus | reverse complement strand
TAAACTAGATAAGATAAGACCAAACAAGCCAAACTCTTTTTCTGTGCGTCCGGAAACTCCCGTGAAACGCCGCTGACTTGACGCCTCTCACAAACGCCATCTTGAAATCGTCCCGAGCCGAGAAGACGAGGAGGAGAAGAAGAAGAAGAAGACAGAGAAGACGGATGGGGGGCGTAAAAGCTGCTCGTCCCTGTGAACTCGATCGCTGCCTCGTGCTACGTTGATTACGCGTGCCAATTAGCGGCGGATGCGTCACGCCACATCGTTTATGCTCTTGCGCCGAGGCCGTACGGGGGACCCACGGGACAGGTGTTTGCGTGACTTTGGAACAGGCTGACAGGCGCCAGAGCTGCGCGCCGTGCGTTTCCTTCTGGGGACGAACGGAGGCAGCGTTGTTGGGCCCGAGCTGCACCGCGTCGATCCAGCGCGCTCTACGTGGGATAAAACGCAAACTTCTGCTGCCTAATTCTAACGCATCCAGTGAACGTAGATGCCAATCCCTGCGCGTTTTTTTTGTCGTGTTGTGAACGAGCTATGCGACGGAGCTGCTGGGAGGCGAGGTCGGATCGGACAGCGGAGTGATCTGAGCTTCCAGGCGATGGATGTTGGCTGTAGTCGGCTGTGGCTCGGCTGGGGCGCGGTGGCTCCTGTTTCCTCTGGCCTCTGAAACGCTTACGCCACGAGAGGCAAACGTAAAAGCTGTGACAATGCCTCAAATCGGACTAATAGTAGACTGCTCCGGCTCGAATGCCAACAAGTCGCTGTCTTCTCCCAGCGCCAGTGCGTAAAACTGGGCATAGACCAACCATCCCGCTCCCCCTGAGCCGCCTCCTCCTCCTCCTCCTCCTCCTACCTCTGGAATATTTTCGGATTTATACTGTTTTTTTCTTTTTAAAATGTCACTTTTAAACAGACACTACCCCTAAACGCCACAGCAAAGAATTAACTGGACTCTGAAGACGGTAGAATTTGCGAGGTGTTATTTTTCACTTTGTTGACAGCGGATATATTCGGATGGAAAATGGGAAACGCTACAAAACTGGCCATAGCCGTGTTCCTCATCTCGTGTTCATCAGGTGGGTGTGTGTGTATGTGTGTTTTGGGGTGTGTGTTCGGATTGTGCTGCAGTGCAATCCGATGAGAAGGGCACAAATCCCCGACTTCCATTTTCCCTGCGCGTCCTGTGCCATGTTTGCGTCATGCGTGCAACGATGTAGGCTACGTACGAGTGCCCGCTGCATGTGAGATGAGGGTGCAGAGATAAACTAAAGCAGGGCATGGACTGGGGCTAAATGAGACCTAGAAACCATGCATGAACCTGGACTAAACCTGGTCTAAGCCAAGCCAGAATCAGGGCTGAACCAGGACTAGCTGCCCAAATTGCCTTACATTAAATTAAATCATAAAACATTTCTGTACCAAATGAAAAACCTGACTAAAACCAGCATGAACCAGGACTAAAACTACTAGGCTAGTAACCTCAAAAGCCAGAGCCTGGACTGAATCAGGACCAAACCAGAACTACCACGTCTGCACCAGTTCTGAGCCAGTACTTAACCAGAACTACTCCAGACCTGAACCAGGACTGAAACAAGAATCTGGAGATTATAAACCAGGTCTATACCAGGAACAAGCCAAAACTAAAACTGAGAAAATGGTGAAAAGTTTAAATTCATATAACAGTATAGGCAAGGGAAGGGAAGTTTATTGCATAGCACAAAGTAATTCAAAGTGCTTTAAGGATAATAAAAGACTTTAAAATCACTATACAAACACATCAAAAACTTAAATAATCATCATCAACATTCAAATAAAAGAGTGCAGAATAAAAACCTTTCAATATAACAAGTGCAGGCTGTAGGGATGTGGGAATTATTGTAATTAGGGCTAAACCAGGCCTGAATCTGCATCACTCGGATGAAGACTAAGCAACTCGAACTGTCCGGGACAAAATCTGGATTCCTAAACTATGGTTAAATTAGACTAAATCAGGTTTTTGTCCTGTGGAGACTAAAATGTTGGACTATTCCAGGTTGTAGAGGACTAAACCAGGTCTAACCCAGGCCTAAATCAGGACTAAACCAGCACTAAAATGCGGGCGAGTATCAGATAGACCTCAATATTATACATCTTGTCTGCACTGTAATGAGGGTTCAGTCTGGGGCCCCTTCACGGACTATCAGTACAAATGAGATTTTAGCCGCAATTGAGTTAGTGAGTGAGCGGAGCCTGGCGTGTCCCTCCTAGTGGCAGGCTGCTCTGGGTCTTATGTAAGTCCCCCAGTAAAATGCAATAGCCACAGTGATGTTATCATTTGTGAAGGTCAAAGAAAGTGGTTTCACTATTGTCACTCATAACATCCTTTTTCTGGTGCAATTTGGGGAGGAATGAGACGCAAAAGATCTTCGTATTAGTCCTAGTTGTGGCAGTAGTAGTAGTAGTAGTAGTAGTGGTGGAAGTAGTAGCTGTAGTTGTAGTCAATCAGCCAAACATGACAGAAACAGATCACAGAGATAAATCATTACATAATTACATTACATAATTAGACCTAACAGTTCTTATTTGAAGCTGAAAATTCACTTAATGTTAAAGTGGTCTGTTATCGGACAACTCCCCATCCCCCCAAACTTCGATTCAAAATGTGTGACTTCCTGGTTTTTCCATTCCCCTCGATCTGATTGGCTGAAGATGTTCTCCAGCCAGCTCAAAGAATAACGAGGAATTTCCTAAGAATGGCCCTTTTGCATTTTTATTTTATTTTTTTACAGGTTAAACACAAAAACTTGCAGTTCTCTTGGAATACTGGATTTTTATAGTCGGCTTTACCCATTTACTGTTTTTTTTGGCATTAGGAATGAGTAAAAAAAAAAGATCAAAACATGAATTATCTCATATGTTAACCATAAACGTCAGTTGAAAGTGTTGCATTTCTTATAATGAGTCAGTTTTGAAAGTTACAGTAGAATATATGTCAGTGATTGGTTCGTGGGCTGGAGTGAAAGTTTGCTTGAAGAGGTTTAAAGCAGACGCAAAAAATCCACTCTTCAAAGATTTTATAGTTGTTTCTGTTTTCGCCACCGGTACACGCCCACTGCTCTGTTCTGTTCTTCTTCGTTTTCCCAGTTTTCTTTTCCTAATCGGTGATGCGCGTGGGATTTGGCAGCGTCGCATAGTCATTTTGGTACAAATGATTAAAAATCTGCGGCTCGCTGGCGTGATGTGCAGTTTTCTGCTGCACGTGCCAATGGCCACACGGCTCTTTGTTGTTTACAGCAACGTCTTCTCCCATTGGCCGCTGCAGTTTTCAAGTCCAGAAGTCAGCTGACCGGGTGTCAGAGATTCTAACTTTACAGCGGACACGAGCACAAAATAGGTCTTCTTCTTTAAATTATTGCATGTGAGTTAGAAGGTAGATTTGCCAGAACAAATTCTAAAACTGGTTCAAAGGTCGTTAAGGTCGTGAGCGGATCCGGTCAGCAGTCGTCTTTCACATCAGATACAGTTGTCGCCCAATAAACACAGTTTCACTGGCCCATATATAATTCTGCATGTCAATTATTTGGTGTTCGGTTGTAACAAAGAGACACATTGTTGGCATCGTGGTGTGTGTTGCACCATGGGAAATGTTGTATTATTTTACTGTGAGGAAAACTTTCTTGGATTGTTGACATGGTCGGCACAATTTTCTTTTTTTTAACAACTGATTTATTTGTATATATATGTATGTGTATGTGTGTATATATATATCTATATATGTATATGTGTATATATATGTATATAAATGTATGTGTATATGTGTATATTTGTATATATATATGTATATATATATGTATATATATATATATATGTATGTATATATATGTATGTATATATATATATGTATGTATATAAAGTATGTATTAGCTATTTGACCTCATTAGCGACTCCTCTCGTTGTATCAGTATATTGTGACAGTAATGTATCTATTTATGCTTTTGTTGTTGTGTTTTTTGGGGCTGATGTGCAGCAGATGTGGAGCTGAGGTCATCATTTTTCTTCTCGGTCTCATGCGACTGCAACGAGGGCCCTGTTTTTGGGACTAGTTCTGGACTAGGGCTGGGACTAGAGCTCGACGAGTTCTGGACGAGTTCTGGACTAGTTCTGGGTTAGGGCTGTCAAAAGTATTGAAAATCAGATCATTATCAGTACTAAAAACTAGTATCAAAACTGGATACCTATTTGAGCAGGTATTGATACTAAAAAAGTCACTTTCACAGGACAGAAAGTGACCTTTCCTGAAGCTTTAGAATGATCTTGGGCTGTATCAGAACAAGTATAAGACACATAGACTAGTATACACTCATGGGCCACTATGGACCCTTGATGACTGAGGGATTACACAGATATAAGGCCAGATGGTATTTTTTTAATAAAATACTAGGATTTCATGTTGAAAATGACATTTTATTGAGTGTTAAATATCACTGTGGTCTGTTCCTTTGTTCCAAAATCAAGTTTGAAAATTTGGTATCTTAACAACACCAGCAGGTCCGGGCCGGGTCTGGGCGGGTCTGGGCCGGGTCTGGGCCTCTGGTCTGCTCCTGTGCCACTTTGACATGTATTGATCCTGCTGCACATCGGTGTTGGGTTACACATCTGTGTGGCTGGAGATTTGGAGAAAAAAAGAGGAGGAGAATAAAAAACATGATTAGGTTTCATGGGGCTTCACTGAAATGGAAGAGGGCCCCTTGCTGCGTGAGGGGCCCCAGCTACCGACCCTTGAACTCAATGCCCCCCCACCATGCCCCAAAATGTTAAAAAATGATTACTGTTTATTCAAAATGGCTTTGTCAATGACGGTACAGTTTTTGTTGCAATTTTCAAAGAAAGTTACAGTGTACATGATTTTCACCATCTTTAAAACAAACTAGTTCTGAGAGTGACGTTTGCTGTCATGCTAAAGCTTGCAACTAGCATGCTAACCATACATTTACTGATTCTCTGACTATAAAATTAGATGCAGACAGCACACAGCAGACTTGTTTTGACCTCAGGAGCTGCTTATACATATACATAAATGTTCTAGGACAGGGGCGTCAAACACATTTTCACCAAGGGCCACATCAGCTAAATGGCTGCTCTCAAAGGCCAGATGTAAAATAAATCTAACTACTTTTTAAACTTGTTAATTAACTATTTCTGTATTTATTACTTATTCAAGTTACGAATATTGTATATGCATTTTCCTAGATGTAAAAAATATGGCTGTGTAACTGTGTATCTCCTCATAAAATGACATTTTAAGACCATAACTTTTCATTTACCCTGTTGCACATGTGTTCTAGGGTGACAAATTGTGCTCGGATACATGGAAAACATCATGTTCAAGTGCTAACCACGTATAAGAATCCCACACATATCAGAACAAGTTTGTAGAGGTCTAAACTACAGGGTTAGCAACGATAGTACATGTTGATAGCAGAGGAAATTGGGTAAATAACTGCAGCTTTGACCGAGCACTATTATTAGCAAAGGCCAATGTGCGGCTGACTCAGATCTGAAGTACTCATAGGTAGAGGAACAAATCAGATGACAAATAGTTCACACACTATCTGATGTGGGGCCAGATAGTGTGAAACTGTTCAGGGGGAGTGAGGCTCTTGTGTTGGGGTGTAGACTGCCTGGCTGCTCCTTCCTTTGATCCATGATTAAAACGTATGGGCCCGGCAGTTTGTCAGCCTTCTGTTGTTTGTTTTTTTTTGTTTTCTTAATCTCTCCTCTTTCCTCTTCCTCGGAAAACATTCTATATCATGGAGTAGGGTTAGACAATGTTGCGAGTAGTAGCAAAGTGCGACTTTCAGACAATATTGCCAATAATAATAATCTTTCGTCTTGTAGTACTTTTCCCAGATTGGGGCCCTATGGTTCCAGAAGTAAAAAAAAAAATAAAGAAAATTAAAAGTTTGAAAGCTTGCACAGGGGTAATTATCTATGTGGCAACTAATGATCCATATGAAAGTTCTTTAGTTAATAGTTTCTATAGTTTTCTGAAAGGTTAAAATCCGCTTAACGATTAAAGCATGTCGCAGAATCTCGTGTTTTAAATGTGTTTTTTGGATTTAAAAACAGCCGCGTTATAGATGGTTAGCCTCCTCAACTCTTAATATTTGAATTTTTCCTAAAGTTTATGGGAAAAATGTACTTCTGGAGCCAGGGTGGACTTGAGAGCGGCCAGGAATGTTGACCTCCATTGGTTTTTAGCTTCGTTCCAGTTGCTTCACTCTGCAGTGCGTAGACAGATTAGTCCTTGCGCCCCCTTGTGGTGTTAGGTCCTAGAGATTTCAAACATTATAGGACAAGTAGTTACAGCCTTTACCAAGAGGAGGCACTTTGTGTATTGTGTCGTATTTCGCTGCTGTAACTCAATCTCCAAACTGTGTTGATTTTTATTTTTGCCCGGCCTTGTGACTTGAGTCCTTGGTTTACAGTAAATATGAATCTATCGGGGTCACAAGGTCAAACGGTTTTTGTCGGTCTGTTTTGGGTATCTATGATGTTGTGCAGTATTTATATATGTTTTTTTGTGTGTGTAGGTGGGAAAAATGTTCCACAGTATGACATAAACTTTCTACATTAACTATATGTATCTACGTTTATTATATTCCAGTGTTTCTTTTGTTAAATACATTGAAAAACATTCTTATGGTGACCACAAACCACAGATCTGACCTGTAACTCGATTGGCGGAGCTACCACTTCCACGCCTCTATATAGATGGATCGTAAATGGTCATGGTCAACATTTTTATATCGTGCTTTTCCACCTTCACGGCACTCTAAGCGCTTTACATCGAGGAAGCACTCACATCCAGCCACACACACATTCATACAGACGAAGGCGAGGAGGGTTAAGTGTTTTGCTCAAGGACACAACAACAGCATTTATCTGCGGGAGCTGGAATTGCACCGCCAACCTGTGAGTTGCTGAATCTGACCACTCTATACCAATGATAGTTATGGACTAAGGTTGGCCTACGGTTGGACTAAGGTTGGACTAAGGTTGGCCTAAGGTTGGACTAAGGTTGGACTAAGGTTGGACTAAGGTTGGCCTAAGGTTGGACTAAGGTTGGACTAAGGTTGGACTAGAGCTGGACTAAGGTTGGACTAGAGCTGGACTAAGGTTGGACTAGAGCTGGACTAAGGTTGGACTAAGGTTGGAAAGGTTGGACTAGAGCTGGACTAAGGTTGGACTAGAGCTGGACTAGAGCTGGACTAAGGTTGGATTAGAGCTGGACTAGAGCTGGACTAAGGTCGGACTAGAGCTGGACTAAGGTTGGACTAGGGTTGGACTAGAGCTGGACTAAGGTTGGATTAGAGCTGGACTAGAGCTGGACTAGAGCTGGACTAAGGTTGGACTAGAGCTGGACTAGAGCTGGACTAGAGCTGGACTAGAGCTGGACTAAGGTTGGACTAGAGCTGGACTAGAGCTGGACTAAGGTTGGACTAAGGCTGGACTAGTTCTGGACTAGTTCTGGACTAGTTTTGGACTAGTTCTGGACTAATTCTGGACTAGTTCTGGACCAGACATATCGCGCTCTTCCACCTTCAAGGAAGCACTCGGCATCCATCCAGATACACATTCACACAGGCGAAGGCGTTCTCGACCAATGATGTTTATGTCGAGAATGGGATTTGAACCGCCTGCCTTCTGTCCAACTACCAACTGATCTACTGTCACCCTAGATGGATAAATTTAATGCCATACTGTTGAACATTCTAGGCAAAGCAATAACATCTCTATGGCGAGAAGCAGTTGGCGGTCGTTCCACCAGAGTTTACATAGTGCAGCTTTAACTATTTTAAAGCTTGTGTTGAGAATTGGTTTAGATTTCAGTACAAAAAAATATCTTGTTGACAGATGATTTAAGCTAGGAGTGTGGTGATACAAAATACTTTTACCGTCATGGCGTGCTGTGCTGTACTCCCTAGATGACTAGTTTCTTCAGTATGACTATTGCTGTACTTGCAAATATTTCAGAACCAAGGCCATCAATTCGTTTCCATTATAGAAAATGGCTGGAATCTTCTCAAATCCTGTTTTTTTTTCCTCCTTTGCACCAGTTTTGGGGAATTTGATGTGCAAAAATTACAATAAAATCTGAATATAACAGCTGTTTCCATGTTTCAGTCGCCATAGCAACCACCCCTAACTGAACCTATATACAGTATTAGTCACTGCAGGTCCATTACCCTACTTTATATATCCAACCATATCAGCGATTTGGCGTGGGTGGACGGCTCAGGATTCTATGGTGGTGCTGTTTTAATGTCAGATTGTAGATTTGTTGACTTGACCTATCCACATGAAACAAAAACTGGCGCAAACTTCAACGCCTTCTCTGTCAGTATAAATAAACAGAAGTGACATTACTTTTTCACAATAGCTTCAGAAAGTGAAGACGTGATTGTTGGCAGTGGGAAGAACTTCATGAAGAACCTTGTGAAACCTTGTGAATATATATAAATGGACATGGCTAACGTGCTAGCCCCCGCGTTTCAAATAGCACGTGAGAATGGTTGCGCCTCTGGCTTCATCGACTATGGCTCCAATTCACTTTCCATTGAAAAACAGTCGCCCCTCTCTCTGTAACTGCTGCTGTCAGGCTCGTCATTCTGATCCTGGTATTTTTATTTCACTATTTTGTCCGTAAATCAAGTTATGAACATAAATATCAGTTTGTTTTTCCGAGGTCGCTCCAGCTAGCGTTAGCAACAGATTTGATTGACAGCGCCTGCTCTGTGCTTAACCAGCGAAGAGGCGTTACCTTCAACAGCCTCGCTCCAGATTGGCTCTTTGGTTGCTATGATACTCGTAGTCGGAAATCCAAATTGCTCCAAATTCGCCGCTATAACCGCTAGCCTTGATGAACTTCATTTGACAGTCGCCGAACGCTATGGCTGACGTCACACTCACTTAGTCCGCTTCTTTATACAGTCTATGGTCCAACATTTGTGATAATTTCTTTCAAAAACAGTGAATCTCCCATAGCGTAGTATCGATATAGACCCCTGCCCACCATTTGAAACCATGACGTCATCAAATTCTGCAACGCAACCTCTTAAAACACCTCGGGATTAGCCTATAGGAATTAGTGACGTAATCCAGCCCTGTTTTGAGAGAAACTTTGAAGTAACCGTACTGTGCAGAATGTATGGAATGTGGCGTGGTGGGTTCTTTTACAAGTATTTTTCGTGGAAAGTTGATCTAACAGTAGCAAAGTGTGTGCAGACGGGCTATGAAAAAGTAAACTTGCCCAAAACGGTTACGTGGTTGTATAGGATTTTCGCACTCTGGCCAAACAGTGCCGGCTCTTGTACTGGGCATTCCATTGAGGATTATAGGGATTGGGTCAGTTTGCTGAGTGGGGACAATTTGACCCCCCGCTCTCACCCAAGTGGTGCCTCCTCATTTTGTGCGATACAGAACAAACAGTACACAAATTCAGTTTTTATGTTTGCTTAAAGGGCCCATATATTCTGATCTATGTTCTAATGTTATTCCCTCGTCATAAACAGACTTAAGAGTTGTGTTTTGCTTCATTCACACATGTTTAACACACAATTCCTGCATATTTAGTTCCTTTCTCATACGAAAAAACACTCTGTTCCACCTTGTGATGTCATCATGTGGTAATACAGGAAGTGCTCCACAGTGTTTTTAAACTCCATACACCTTCACTAGAATCATTTGGATGATTTCAGACCTGGAATCGCCAATATCAACTAAACAAAAGATAAGAGGTAGCCGTTAACTTGAAAACTACCACTTGATGACATCACAAGGTGGGACAGAGCATTTTGAGCTTTGGAGATCTCGACAGACTAATAATAAAAGGTTACTCAAGCATGTGAATGAAACAAAACACAACTCGAGGTGGGTTTTTGATGGGTTAACAACATTAGAGTCAATTTTGTGTAATATAGGACCTTTAAACTTGCAGTAACTTTTCAGGTACAGGCCTTTGTTTCCATGGAGATGTTATTGCACGGAATGTTCCACGCAGTCTAGCATTAAAATGATCAATCTCGCGTTGATTCAGTTACAGATTTTTTTATTGCTCAAAATACCATTACAAAACATCATATTTTTGCGAGCAGCCTTGAGTCTCCACAGATCTGGCCTGTAATTTGGCCTGGTGGCGTTGCCTGTCGTACTGTGGCAGAATAATGACATCTGAAATGTACTGGTTTCATGTATTAGTTTAAGAGTTCATGTTTCGGTCTTGACTCAAAATTTAAGAGGTTGAAAACATCTATAACAAGCTGCATTGTTGTTTTCAAAAATACATTACCTTTCTAATCACTGTTGCATATTTGTCGTGAGCGAGTGCGTGAGGAGGCCCCGCGGGTAAACCGGAGGGACAGGCTCGTGCTACGCTCTGATTGGTCGATCTAAACTGTTGAAATACTCTTGATATGACAGAACAGGTTTGGGCAGAACAACACAGGAAGTACACTAATAAGTTACCGACAATTTTCACTTTATCTGCCAAGTTTAATCTGTTCCATTATCCCGGTGCTGTTGTTGTGTGAGACTGAACACACATTCCTCTTAACCACGAGTCCTTAAGATACATGTACTGCTACTGTTGCTACTACTGCTATTACTACTGCTAATACTACTGCTAATACAACAACGCTACTTCTACTACTACTACTACTACTACTAGTGCTGCTGCTGCTGCTGCTGCTGCTGCTGCTACTACTACTACTACTAGTACTACTGCTACTAACACTAGTGCTACTACTACTACTACTACTGCTACTACTAACACTACAGCTACTACTACTGCTACTACTACTGCTGCTACTACTACTATTTCTACTACTGCTACTATCACTACTACTATTAGTGCTACTCCTGCTGCTACTACTACTACTACCGCTACTACTACTACTAATGCTATACTAGTACTGCTACTACTACTGCTACTAGTGCTACTACTACTACTAATGCTACTACTACTGCTGCTATTGCTACTACTGCTGCTACTACTACTACTACTGCTTCTATTACTACTACTGTGCTACAAATGCTACTACTACTACTAATGCTACTACTACTACAGCTATTACTACTGCTACTAGTGCTACAAATACTACTACTAATGCTGCTGCTACTAGTGCTACTACTACTACTGCTACTGCTACTTACTAGTCCTGCTACTACTACTAGTGCTACTTCCAATACTACTCCAACCATCACTATAACTACTACTACCAATAGCCGACAACTACTACTACCAATACTACTTATACTATTGCTATCAATACTACTTTTACTACTACCTATACTATTACTACTAGGCTACTACCATTACTACTAGATTTGTTTTTTTTTAATCTGTTTCCACACAAAACATACATGGTGAGCAAACTGGTGAAGTGTCGTGCCCAAGAGTACAATGGCAGTAAGTAAGTAGTAGTAGTAGTAGTAGTGGCACAGTATTGAAGTGTGAACCCTCCGAAGAAGCAGATGGTTCTGGCTCGGCTACATCGTTAACGTTCTTGTGATCTCGGCTTTGTAATAGAATTGTTGTGGCATTTGTGGTCACGCCTAAATGAGAAGTGAAAATGTGTACTTCATTGTTGCCATAATTGCCTTGACTTTTTTTTAATGTATAATTTTGTTGTAATAAACACGTTAGCAAGCGTTTCGGTTACAGAAGAAACATAAGAATCAAATTTTATTGATCGAAAACTTAAATTGCATTGGCTAATATGTTTGACTTTATGTGATTGGACTTTGGCGATACGAGGGTACTTTTTCGAACTCGATCTCGAATCATAATTAAACGACTAGATTACTTTTCAATACATTCTCATTCTCGTTGTACAGTGCGGCTTTCTAGACTTTTCCGTCGTGTTCTCTCAGATTGGAGCGGCCCTGTTTCTCTTGAGTGCTTCTATTGTCCCCTGTGATGAAAGGAAAGACAGCAGACAAATTGCTACATAAAGAAGTAAAATAATGTAAATTGCTTGTATTTGTCCATAACCCTGAGACAGTAGTTCTTTGTTACAGTTTTTCAGGTCAGAACTAGGGATACGACAATAAAACATAATAATAATATCGTTTATCGTGGTAAAAAGGGTTGACAATAATTGTTTGTGCGACATTTTATACAATCGACAGCAAAGATAATCACCATTACATCACCCAAATGTGCAGAAAAAAACAACCAGAATTGGATCATCTTCCTATTAATTAGTATTAAAGGGGGGCCCATGCGAGGCTTATTACCCAGGGCCCCCAAATTTCAGTCAGCGGCCCTGCTTATCCATAATATTCTCTGTTATTAGTGAAAATAACTACAATTTAGCAAAGTACAATACTATGACAGCTTTCTAAACATGGAATTCATTCATAATATTCAATAAATAAGGTATAATTATTCATATCCATCACAACTTTAATCATTATCGTGATATAATCGTTAATCGTAATTATTTTGCCCGTGATAATCGTCACAGAAAATGTCCAATATCGTCGGAAGCCTAAAGTAAACTGAACATTTTTGCCATGGCCATCATGTATTTTGAAACGTAGCCGCTATAGTTGCTAGCTAAATTTTGCTAACAACAATATGATAAGTTTGGTATTTTGTTGCATTTTTCCATTTTGTAAAAGCTGGATAATGAAACAATTAAGCGAAGAAAAAGAAACAAAAGAGAACAATAGGAGGGCCATTAAAGGTTGAATAAGGTAGTTAACGCTGAAGATTTAAACTTTGTCTTTTGCTAGATAATTACTTTAATTTAAAAGCAGATGTTGCGACAGTAGTAATTTTCCCAAATACTTTTTTTACTCTTGGACCACTACTTTGTACTTCTTGAAGTTGTACTCTTACTTTAGTACAGTTTTTAGCGTTTCTACTCACCTCTGGCTGACTGGGACGAGTATAATTAGACATTTAAAGCCATTTCTATTGTACGAGCTCAATTTAAAGCCATATCCTGCAATTTTCTGGGTAATTTTGTTGTTTTTTTCCCCCCATGTTCAACTTAAAATGTGCTTGAAAAACCAGTAAACTCTCCGCTGCCCCGAAATGACATGCCAGGATGATTGACACCGTGCTAGCTTTGAAGTTGCCGCTAACAGAACAGGGCTGAAGGTGGAAGGGCATCTGGCTTAAAACTATTTCAGTAACAAGAAATAATAGGAGCCCAGGGAAAGGAAAGGAAAGGGAAGGGTTGGTCCCGTGTTATGTTTGTCCAGGGTAAAGTGGGTGACAGTGAAAGCGGCTAAATGCGCCAGAACAGGCTATGCTAACAGTAATACGTCTTCTTTTATGCACACATCACTGCGGCTGTTTGAATGCGTCGCTCTTTATGAAGTGGACAAATATTCATATCCTGCGTAAACATTCTTCCACCGAAACGCCATTTTTGTCCTGGGTAAAGTTCACCGACTGTTTGTGCCGTTTTGTATTAGCACATTATTATTATTACGATCCTATATTGTGCTAAATATTGTAACATTTTTAGCTTTTATTCCTGATTCCTGAGTTATTTGTGTATTAACTTTTGTGTTTGTGCATATTTGACTAAACTTGCATATTTAGGCTGTGTCTTTCTCCAGAGCTGAAAAGGAGCTGTTCCACCTTGTGACATCATAAGGTGGTCCTGGAACTGAGGGAAGGTCCATTAGAAGCGGCCATATTTGATTTAAGTGTGATTAGGGTTGTCAGAAGCATGAAAAATCAGATTCTAATCGATGCTACGAAAACTAGTATCGAAATTAGATACTCATTTGAGCGAGTATCGATATCGGCTACTAAAAAAGTCACATTCACTGATCCTGAAAGCTTTAGAATGATCTTGAGCTGTATCGGGACAAGTATAGGACAACGTACATACCACACGTGTTGAAAATTACATTCTTTTGTTAATAAAAGTGGTTTTTTTTTACTATCGTCATGGTATTGGAATCGGATTTGAGCATCGAATCTATTCTTCAGTCTCAGAATAGCTCGAAATTTGAGTATCACGTCAACACTTACTGTGATCTAGACTCAAAAACAGACTTTAAAACCGTAATGTTTCTGTTTTTTGTAGTAAGACGGCTGTAGGGGAATAGTTTAGCGTTCACCCTCTTATCGGAAGGTCAGCGGTTCAGTCCGTGCTCCTTTCTGACAGACCTATGTGATTGCGATTAGATTAGACAACCGACAAAGACACTGAAATAGGAACTGATAAACAAATACGAGGATCACATTTCAGGACATGTTTATACACATTTAAATTACAGGGTTAGCGTTTTTTATGCAAAATAAGGCTAATTGCTTCCATTCAAATTGTGATTTCGATTGCGCTACTGTAAACTGAAGAAACTGCTGAAAGTACACCGTGTTGTGATATGGGTAGACCTTGACATACCTCCTTTAGAAACATGTCGGTGCCTGCTCTGGAGCGTAACTGTCTCTTTAAGATCTGATTGTGTGAATATAGACACCTTCGGCTTTGATGGGAGTACTGTCGTTCCACAAACCGCAGTCCTATTCGGCGCCAGGTTTTCAGTCTTTTCAGCTTCTGTCTGTGTTTTTGCCCTCGAGCAGGTCCAGGAATGATCGTTTTACTGGATTAAACTACTCTAAAGGTTAGCATTTAAAGGAGGATTAATGAATTTTAATTAAGACCAAGATTCAGGCATTTCTAATTGTTAATGATCAGCTTGGGTCTTTAATGGAGCGGTCTACAGCACATCTCTATCTGGACTTAGGGCAAGAAACTTTGAATTATCGGCGTTTAGCAAAAAAATAGTCAAAGTTTGTATTGTTTGCGAAATTGATCCATCCATTTTCTTCCACTTATGCAGGGTCGTGGAGGCAGTACCCCCAGACTTTCCTCAAACCCAGACACTTCCTCCTTTTTGAATACCAAATAAAAGTCAAAAATCACGATGAATTTCATGAGAAAACGACTTGTGATAGTTCAGACCTCTGCAAACATGGGATTCTTCTATTAGTTTCGCAGTCCAAATTACAATTGTTTGATAAATTTATGTTTCAATTCCAAAACATTGTAAGTTTGGCGTTCTTGAAGAAGCTGTGGCCCAAAATCAACTCTATGGTCAACAAGGAAACAGTTCGCCCCTCTCTGTCCAGCCTCGGGCCCCTATACTCGGGGAAGGCCCCCCACCTGTCGCCCCATAATGAGTGTGGTGGAGCAGCTGTTCTGTCCGCTCTGTCTTCACATGAATTTTACTCAAATATACACAATATAATTACATCAACAGATTGGGGGAAAGACCCGGAGTGAGGCGTATAATGGCAGAGCGATTTGTTTTGTAGCCCCATAACAAGTAGGTCTCTGGTTTTTGCTCTTCACATCTGTGCGATAAAGTACATTTTTTGATATAAGGCTTAGGAACTGGCAACCCAAAGTGAGGAGCTCATTTTGTAATTAGATTGGATAAAAACATCATATCTCCAATCAGTGTTTGTGTGTATCGGTGTGTATATGGGGACGGTTGATGGTTCCTTTGCCAGTTCCTTTATAGTTTATTGGTGATATCGCAGGGTTTTCTCACAATTTTACACAAATTATTCATTTCTGGGAATCATGACTAATATTGTGTGTTTTTGTGAATGTGAATGACTAACTTGTTCAATATGTGCTTCTGCCAAATCACGGAGTTTTATTCTGGTTAAATAACAGATAGAATGAATGAAAAATCATGCAGCAAAAATGGAAAAGTTAATATGTGAACTTTATTATACCTGTACATAAATTTGTGGGTTTTTCATTGTATTTTGAAAACTATAATATTATCTCCCTGTCTGCAGGAGCCATCTTGGGCCGCTCGGAGACGCAGGAGTGTGCGTACTATAACTCGAGCTGGGAGAAGGAGCGCACCAACCGCAGCGGCATCGAGCCCTGCTACGGCGACAAGGACAAGAGGCTGCACTGCTTCGCCACATGGAAGAACGTGTCCGGCAACGTGGAGGTGGTCAAGCAGGGCTGCTGGCTGGACGACGTCAACTGCTACGATAGGTGAGGGAGGGGCGATGGAGGAGGGGTGGGCGGGGTCGGGTGGGGTGGAGTCAGATGAGGATGTGTGGTGTGTCAGATGAGGTTGGGTCAGGGTCAAAGCCAAGGGGTCAAGGGGCGGAGATTTGATTGTTTGTGGGAGGCAAAGTAAGGTTGTAGTTTGGGCAGAGCTAAATTTGAGAGAGAAAAAAAAAGAAAGAAAAAAGGAATGTATTTTTTCAAAACAAAAAGACATTCAGATATGCAAGTCAATTTAAAAATAATTTTAAAAAATGAATTTTTTTTTTTTTTTTTTAGAAATGAAAAAAGCAAAATACTTAGCAATTTTTGACCCTTTAACACTGTTTTTCTAGAGCAGGGGTGGGCAAACTTTTTGACACACGGGCCACAATGGCTTCTAAAATTTTACAGAAGAGCCGGGCCAGGATATATATATATATATATGGATATATTACATTAGAGATTCGGCCTATAACATGAAGCAAAGCATGAATCTGCAAGGCTCATTGTACAAATTGTTTTCCAAATGCATTAATTAAATAAATAATTAATTTATCAAATTTCACTTAAACAGCAGAAAAACTTTGAACAAGGTTTACTCTTTCCTATTTTAATATAATTTGATCACATTCGGCGGGCCAGATAAATAAGCCCAAAGGGCCGTGTGTGGCCCCTGGGCCGTAGTTTGCCCATGTCCGTTCTAGAGCCTTTTTTATTTTCTGCTTTATTATAATTTTGACATTTTGACTTTCTAGGCCGGTCAGGTTCTGTCAAAATCAGTTACTGAACCTGTAACCTGAATTTTTTTTAGGTTACAAAACATTTTTAGGCTCTGAATTTGTATTTATTTTTTTGTTATCTTGTCGGGTGGCTGACCTTATTATTATTTCTTGAGCATTATGATGAAATCCCTCAAATCTTTTACGGAAAATGTGCCAGTCACAGAAAACATACTTAGATTAGGTGTGGGCTTGATATAAGTATTTCAGAGCAGTTCAAGTCCGAACACAAAGCACTCACATTACTGTCAGTACTGCATTTTCATCACATATTCAAATCTGATGTGGCATTATATCTTTTATACCTCATTTTACCTCTCCTTACCTTTTGACCGACTCTTTACCCTTTTAGTACGGAGTGTGTGGAGAAGAAGGAGAGCCCTGATGTGTTCTTCTGCTGCTGTGAGGGGAGCATGTGCAACGAGAAGTTCCTGTACGCTCCAGACGGGCCTCCACAGAGCCAGACCCACCAGTCCACCGCATACAGTGAGTACACGCTGGGAGTACACGAGGAGAGAGTGACCATGAAAGAGAGGGGACCCATGTGAGAGGGGGCAAGAAAGAGAGTACCCATGCAAGAGAGAGGGCAAGAGAGCGGGTACCTATGCAAGAGAGAGGGCAAGAGAGAGGGCAAAAGAGAGAGTACCCATGCAAGAGAGAGGGTACCCATGCAGGAGAGGGGGCAAGAGAGAGGGTACCCATGCAAGAGAGAGGGTACCCATGCAAAAGAGAGGGTACCCATGCAAAAGAGAGGGTACCCATGCAAGAGAGAGGGTACCCATGCAAAAGAGAGGGTACCCATGCAAAAGAGAGGGTACCCATGCAAGAGAGAGGGTACCCATGCAAGAGAGAGGGCACCCATGCAAGAGAGAGGGCACCCATGCAAGAGAGAGGGCAAGAGAGGGGGTACTCATGCAAGAGAGAGGGTACCCATGCAAGAGAGAGGGCACCCATGCAAGAGAGAGGGCAAGAGAGGGGGTACTCATGCAAGAGAGAGGGCACCCATGCAAGAGAGAGGGTACCCATACAAGATGAGGGTCAGGTGAGTGGCCCTGCAGGGAGTACTCGTACATATCTCCAGTGTTCTCTGCATATCAGTTGGCTGATACATTGGACTGATATTTGCACTTTTTAACATATCAGCCATCGACCATAATTCTGCAGCTGGGGCCGAAATTTTGTTTTGGCCCGACCTGCTGCTTAAGACATAAAACTTTATTTGAACCATTGCAAAGACGTGCGAGGAAATAACAGCACAAAACATGACTACACAGTTCTGTTAGAGGTTTATGGTAAAAAGTAGCAAAACACTATTCCATTGTGTAACTGTATTCACGTCACTTACACTAAACATAAGTAGAACTGGGTGACAATTCTAAAAAGTGGATTATGTTGTTGTTTTGAAGATGTAAAAAATGTACCTTATGTGATTACGTATTTTACCACTGCTTTAAAAATAGTTTTAATCTTCCAACAAGGCAATAGAGTGAGAGTTCCACACTTTTTTTGTGCCAAGCTTGAAACCAAACCAAGATATTTACAGGCGAGTTTTAGCACATTTCTATTGGATTGCCATAAAAAAAAAAAAAAAAAAAAAAACTCTATGAAACACAATTGGCATACTAAAAAATATGGAGGTATTAATTATTTTTGTATAGAATTATGATGGATTTTTTGGTAATATTTTTGTGATGAATTTGCACCAACTTTTACAGCAGATCTGTTTTGAGTATTTGTAGACGCACCCTAACCGCTTTTGCTACTCACTTCAGTGGATACCTCCAATTTAGTTACTACGACTGCACTACTATTTGATGTGTACTTTGGCGTCACAGCTGGAGGGGAGGAGCACAAAACCGCCGCTGCAGTGATGTGATGGGGAGAGGACGAGGAGGAGGAAGAGGAGGAGGACATGGGTCACACATAGTTCACTCATAGTTCATCCCTAGTTCACTTATTTTTGGACCTGGATTAAATGATGTCACGAGACGCCTCGGTAATCCATCGGCGCAGAGTGTCAGAGGAACGCCACTCCGAAACAACCGTTCAGATCATGATATAAACAGTGGACAAAATGTTCAAAATGCAGCGATGGAAGAAGAACTAAATTTTGTTACGTAAAAGTGCAGGGACCGGAGCAAAAAAAAAAATTCAAGTAAAAATATCACATGAAAAAATCGAGTCATGTAAAAGTGCAGGGACCGGAGCAAAAAAAAATACTCAAGTAAAAATATCACATGAAAAAATCGAGTCAAGTAAAAGTGCAGGGACCGGAGCAAAAAAAAAAAAACTCAAGTAAAAATATCACATGAAAAAATCGAGTCATGTAAAAGTGCAGGGACCGGAGCAAAAAAAAATACTTGCATAAAAGTATCACATGAAAAAACTGACTCGAGTAAAAGTACAGGGACCTAAGCAAAAAAAAAAAAAAAAACCTGGCAGTATTTCACACATACTTTGAGGTCTTATAAAGCTTCAAATATATCGATTTAGATAAAGGTGTGTGCTGAATTTTGTTCTACAGAAACAACTGAATCGATTGTTTTTTTCTAGCCATTTCTCAGACTTTTCAACAGCTCTCAAACAACAATTAAAAAATACTTTTGCTTTCCAGTCTGGTTCAAAAACAGTGGGGTAGAAAGTACAGATACTGCTCTCAAATGTTGTGCAGTCAATGTAAAAAGTATCGTCTTTAAAATCCACTGACCAAAAAAACCACAGACAAAAATTATAATGGTATTAAACTTGCATCAGAGGCTTCATTTGGAAAGCCTTGTTGGAAAATGGCCATATTTTGAAGTACAATCGTGAATTTTTCAAAACCTAGAAGGACGTTTGCCAAATTTCATGTCAAGTATCAAAGGATCTTTTAGGTTCTCCCATAAGAAAAGTGAATGGACTGTTTAAAAACCCCACAAGTTTTCTAAAATTGCCTTGTTTTATTATTTTTCATCAGCTTTTTGGCAGTTTTTCTCACTATACACTGTATATACACAAAAGTTTGATACATTGTCCAGCTGGCTTGAGTTAACTTAATCAGGCACTTTTTTAGTACCTTGATTTCCTTCACAAACTACAAAATACATCTTATTCTGCATAAAAACTGCTAACCCTGAAGTTTTGATCTGTACAAACATGTTCTGAAATGTCATTCTGGTATTAGTTTGTCAGTTCATATTTCAGTCTTTTTGTTAATCCTTCTGGACGTGTTTAAAATGTGAACTTTGAACAGAATCGTGCTATTAAAACATAAATCACCATCTAATCACAGAAAAAAAAACTACGTAATTAGATATTATAAACACGGAGACCATATTGTGAGATGAATATTGGTGGACAGTTTTGTGTTAAAGTGATGATTTATTTGTCTCTCCTCAGCTACGTCCAACCCGTTCCCCCCGAAGCCCCCCATCTTCAGCACCCTGCTCTACTCGCTGGTGCCCATCGTGGGGCTGGCGGCCGTGGTGCTCTTCTCCTTCTGGATGTGGAGGCATCACAAACTGGCCTATCCCGCCGCCCTGGTGCCCACACATGTAAGTACAACTGCAGTGTACTTGACTAATACCATAACTCCTGACCCCAAACTCCTTAATTAAGTAGTTAATATATCTGGATAATTCCTAGTTCACAGTTTGTTCTGATAAAGGTGTAGTTATTATAAAAAGCACCAGAACAGTTCACTATAAAAGTCTGTGGACCTGGGGATGGAGTTAGTTTAAGAACTGATTTCTTGTTTCCTACTATTTGGACTAAAGTTGTTCTGGTATTTTCCAAATATTCAGATGACGTTAGTATTACACATGTCTAGACTAGACCTTGGCTAGTGCAGAATTTTGGTGCAAAATTGACTTTTTGAGCTTTTAGCCCAGTTATACTGTGTTCCCCCTCATCAAAACATAACCGGAGTTGTATTTTTTCCATGTTTCATTAATCCATTAATCCGAAGAGGTCTCCTCTGAGTACTCAGAAATTCCCCGTTTACATATGGCCAGTATTGTTGCGTCACAGATAAAAATCCGGATTCTCTGACACAGTTTTTAAGCCCATAAGCCACGACTGGAATCATTCTGTGGTCGAATTAAGTTCACAATGAACACATGGCTCTATTAGCATAGCATTTACGGGGGATTTGTTTACTTTCACATTTTTCATTCCTGTTGCCGACAGAAGTGCCTCATGGGAAACTTGGGTGAACTTTATAAAGTATATTTTGACAGACATAATTTTAAATCAGAAAATGTGAAATACTTATCCCAAGATGATCAGAAACCTGTTTAAAGGGGATTAAAGCCACGAGAGCGTAACATGTGTTTTTTAAATGATCTACGAGTCAATCGACCAGCCTCACCTGTTCTGTGCAGAGGAGGTTAGAATCAGCTTGTCCAGGGTCAGGGAAATTAAGGCCCAGGGCCATAACAGAGGAACCTACATTTTGAATACTGCGGTGCTTTTGGTGGGTAACGTTTGTACTTCCTGTGTCTTCTCAAGCACGCCTTTCACATAATGGTGGAGGTAAGGTTCTCTTCGCTACAGCCCCTCTTTGGTTCAGAGCTTGTCCACTCCGGTCCAGTGCTTGTTTTTGTTTTTCGGTGACTGGTTACATATATATATATATTTATATATTTGCATGGTTGGGTCTGTCGATGTCCTCTTGCATGACGAAAGAAGCACCCCCCCCACCCAGCACCCCTCCTCCTCCACCCGAACATTTGACGGTGTCTGTGCTGTGTCATGTGGCGGAGCACCTGACCCCACCCACCCCCACCCCGCCCGAGCCTGCCCCCCCCTCACAAAAATGTGTGCTACAAGTTTGTATTAGACTTGCTGTCCATTTTTGAGTGTTCTAAGTGCAGCTGTCCAAAAATCAATCCCCAAATACAATACTAAAAATAAATCCTAAAATCAAAGCTTTTTGAGCTCGTATTATATAGTAGTATGAGCCGTCTTGAACTTTTTCAGGAGCAGTGCCACTTCATAGTACAAATTTGGGGTTCCCACACGTCCTGGAAAATGTTGAAAATCATTGGTCTGTTTTCCATAGAAAATACATGAAAAATTAGAAAAAATATCAAATGTCCTGATGACGGTACTGTCAGCATCACAATAAGAGATGCAGTTGGGTTTTTGGAAGAAAAAAAACTCACCAAAAAGAGAATTTATGCAAAATTTCTTGGAGGAGGACCCCAAAACCTCTTTTTTCATTTTCTTGACCTTGGCTTTAGAGAAGACTCTTATTTTCCAGTCATAGCTCGACCTTAACCCAGTGTATTATTCAAGGACAAAAATTAATAGTCAAGACAATACTTTATATAAAAAAAACTACTGAAAACATGCATTATTACTTTGAACGGGGTCACCTCTCCACAGATCTGACCTGTCACTTGGCCTGGTGGTGTCAGTTGCTTGTCATCTTACAGACAGAGGAGTTAAATGCCACACGATGCAACTTTTTAGCCAAAGACATAACATCTCAATTACAAAGCACACCTTTAACAACTGAAATGTCCCGCAGTGGAGTTTTAAGTTATACAGCTTGAAAGACAAAGGATAAAATGTCCGAAATGTGTTGGGAAAAGTGCATGATTTGGACTGTCCCGCGGATGGTGCAGGACGTTGTGGGTTGTGGAGGTGTAACCAGACTCGGACAGGGCACCAGGGCAGAGACCAGAGCAGTGTGAGCTGCAGCCTCCTGTTTCCTGTGCTCTGCTGACTCAGGGTAATGTGTCCTCTCCCCTCCTCCCTTTGTCACTCTCCCCTCTGTCACTCGCCCTCCCTCCCCCCCCCCTCCCTCCCTTTGTTTGTCCTCTCCCCCCTCTCCTCTCTCTCTCTCTCTCCCTCCCTCCCTCCCTCTATATCTTCCTCTTCCTCTCTGTCTGTCTGTCTCTCCCTCCCTCTGTCAATCTCGCTCCCTCTCTTTCTCAACCTCCCTCCCACCCTCCCTCTGTCTCTCCCTCTATCCCTCCCTCCACCTCTCCCTCCCACCCTCCCTCGCTCCATCTCCCCTTCCCTCCCACCCTCTCTCTGTCTCTCCCTCTATCCCTCCCACTCTCCCACCCTCCCTCCACCTCTCCCTCCCACCATCTCCCCTTCCTTCCTTCCCTCCCTTCACCCCTCCTCTCCCTCTCTCTGTGTGCCTCTCCCTCGCTCTGTCTCTCTTTCTCAACCTCCCCCTCTCTATCCCTCCCTCCCTGTGTCTTTGTCTCCCTCCCTTTCTCCCTTTTTCCCTCTGTCCTTCTCTCCCCTGGGACAGTCCCAAGCCTTACTGCCAGGGGACAAGTATCCAGTGTCTCCCCTGGGACAGTCCCAGCGCAGAGGGACAGAGGAGGAGAGGGACAGAGGAGGAGAGGGACAGAGGAGGAGAGGGACAGAGGAGAGAGGGACAGAGGGAGGACAGAGGAGGAGAGGGACAGAGGAGCAGAGGGGCAGACGGGGAGAGGGACAGAGGAGCAGAGGGACAGAGGAGCAGAGGGACAGAGGAGCAGAGGGACAGAGGAGCAGAGGGACAGAGGAGCAGAGGGACAGAGAAAGAGCTACAAATAAAAACAAAATTATAGTCTCAAGATAAAAAGTTAACGAGATCAAACCAAGTCCATTTTATCCATCATGTAACTTTTCTGCTGCTCGTCGCCATGGAGATGTTATCGCCTGGAAAGTTCCCTAAATGAAATGGAAATGAGTTGCCAGTTCAGATCCCTACAAGAGCTCTGACTGTTGATGGATAAATAAATATAAAACAAATAAATCTAAAATAAAATGAATAAATATAAATTGTAAAAAAAATCATTAAATAATAATACAAATACAAATTAAAATAAAATAAAAGGAAATAAAAAATATCCAGTTCAAAATTTTGTCTTTCGTGTTTGTTCGTCTTTGGAAAAATTGATTCTAGTCATTTCACACTAAAAATACAATGAGATTTTAAAATGGTGGTGGAAAATGGAATGAATGAGAGGAGGAGTGCGGCGTTTTGGGATGAATCACGCTCCTTTATTTCTGGGCGTTTAGCGCGGCCCCGTCGAGAATGTCGCGCTGACCTGTGAGCGGAGTCAGGGGGCGCTCTTGGCACATCATCAAGCATCTCATTCATAAAACCCTCTCCGCTGGGTGGCTTTAAAGTTCAGATTATATCATTTAAATAAAAACTGTACATATCTGGATCAGTGTCTCTCCTTCTCTCGTCGATATTGTTGCTAACTTTTTTTTTTGTCTTTCATCAATATCACTCTAGTCTCCCTCTATCTCTTCTCCACGTGTTCCTCTCCTCTTTTTTTTGCTTCTTTCCTTCTCTCCTCTTTGCCCTGCCTCCTCTCACTTTTCTTTCCTCTACCACCTCCTCTCTCCTCTTGTTCATCTCTCTATCTCCACACATCCCCTCTCTCCTTCTCTCTCTACCCCTTTCTTTGCACTCCTCCTTTCTTTCTTGCCCTCTTTTTTCACTTTACACCATCTTCTTGTGCCCCCCCATTTTGTGCCCCCCCTTGTTTCTCCCTCTACCCTCCTCTCTCTCCTCCTGTTTCTTTGTTCATCTCTCCATCTTCACATATCCTTTCTCTCTCTCTACCCCCTCTCTTTGTACTCCTCCTTTCGCACCTTTTCTCACTTTACATCTCCTTCTCTTACTTTTGTATCCCCCTCCCCTCTTTACCTCTCTCCTTTCCCGCCTCATCCCTTCTTCTTTCACACACCGCTCACTCCTCTCTTCCCTCTATCTACCCTCTCACCCCCCTTCTCCTCCTCCCTCTTCTCCACCCTTCATCTCCTCTCTTCCCTCTCACTACCTTTCACCCCCCTCTCCTCCCTGTCTTTTTCTCTTTCCTCCTCCCCTCTCTCCTCTCACCCTCCTCCTCCCTCCTCCTCCTCCTCCTCTCCTCTCTACCTCTCCCCCATCCTCCCTCCATCTCCTCTTCCCTTTTCTTCTCTCCTCCTCCCTCTCTCTTCCTCTCACCCCCCCTCCTCCTCCATCCTCCCTTGCCTCTTTCCTTCTCTCTTCTCCTCCCTCTCATCTTCCTCTCCTCCCTCATCTCCCTTTCCCTCTCTCTTCTTCTCTCTCCTCCTCCTCCTCGCTCTACCCTCTCACCCCCTCCTCCCTCCATCTCCTCTTGCCTCTTTCCTTCTCCTCCTCCCTCTCTCTGCCTCTCATCTTCCCTCTTCTCCCTCCCTGTCCACCTCCCTGTCTACCTCTCATCTTCCCTCTTCTTCCTCCATCTCCTTTTCTCTCTCTCTTCCTCTCTCACCCCCCTCTCTCCTCCTCCTCCTCCTCTCTCCCTCTCTCTCTCTCTCTCTTCTTCTCATGTGAGTTGAAAACTGATCAGTGTAATCCTGCGCAGCTGGGTTTAACCTACTTCACTTTGACCACACGTTTTCAACACCCCTCCCCCACCACACACACACACACACACACACACACACACACGCACACACACAATGCAATACTTACACTGCAGTACTACTACTACTCCTACTACTACTACTACTACTACTACTGCTACTGCATTTAAATGTTTCTTTTGCTCTATGTAAGATTATTGCTCGGCCTCTGATCTAGTTTCGTTCATTCTCAAAAAAGAGGATTTTTTTTTTGTAGTAGCTGACAAGTCATTTAAGGTTTATTTGATTTTTTTTAAAGCTACATTCTGTAACTTTCTGGTGGCGGCGCTTCACCTGCTTGATTCCATGGAAATTAGAAAGTTAAAACCACACTTTGGAACATTCCCCATGGAGATACACGAGTTTCACGCCATCTTGTAGAAAGATTATAGTCCAAAGGAACCTCGTTTCCATGGAGACCAGCGGGAAGACGCAGCTCCAGGTCAAATAAGAGTCGGGTTTGTGGAGGTTACAGTGCAATAAAAATAATCCAAATGATGAAACACACTTTTTTCTATTTATTATATCTATTTTTGGCTAAAAGTTCTGTACTGTGGCTTTTAGCACATTAACCAAATAAAAGTTGAAATATATAAAAACCAGATTTTTGATTTTATTTGGACTTTTTGAGTTAATAAAGTCACTGTTTTTGTTCTGTAAAGCTCTTATGTGTTTCAAAATCTGTATAAATTGTTAAAGTACAATTACGATTATTTTAACAGCCGACTAAATGCGATTATTTCGATTAATCGTTGTAGCCGTACTAGCTCCACAAAATCAAATATGAATGTAACAATATGAGCGACAATATTCTTTTTTTTTTTTTTTTTTTTTTTTTGCAACGTCGACAGCCTCGCTCAAATTCGTCATGGGCTTTTATCGTAAGTTCCTGGTTTTACACTGCGCTTTATGGTCACGGCGTCAGTGATGGGAAAGTGATTCATCGAGTTTGAAGAAATGTTGAAATTTGCCAGTAAACACACTTTTTTTGCTTTTTTAAATCACAAAAATGAACAGTTCAGAACCAAATCTACAACAAAATAACCCGACCCACAAAACCGGAGTAAGTTCTGTGACGTCCTGAGCTGTATCGGGACGGGGGGGTGACGCTGGTGTCTCTTCCTTCATTGATCTCTCCTTCTCCTCTGTCTCCTCAGGACCCGGGACCCTCCCCTCCCTCCCCCACGCTGGGACACAAGCCGCTGCAGCTCATCGAGGTCAAAGCTAGGGGGCGCTTCGGCTGCGTGTGGAAGGCCCAGCTGCTCAACGACTACGTGGCGGTCAAGATCTTCCCGATACAGGTACGCAAGAGTCGCCGGGGTTAGTTTTACTGACGTCATTTGTGTGATTTTTGTCTATCGCTATTTTCGATCCACCCCGTCTTATATTGATCTAAAAATTCATTCAAAACGTCATTATAAACTTTTTTTTTGGAAGAAATTTAAAAGAACTGCACCAGACGCTCTTAAAAACTTGAAATACAGAACTAGTTCATCTCAGTTTGATCCAAAGTTATTCCTCACTTACCTTATGCACTCTGAACGTCCTCATTATTCACAGTGATGAGTTTATAAGCACTCTGCACAGCCTATTTTAGACTATGCGCACCGCTGACAACAACTAGCATGCTAACAGCACTCCTGATTCTGGGACAATAAAGCACTTTAGCTGATTATACATATGTTTATAGCTGTACAAGGGCAAGACATTTTGGACGTATATGAGGACGTTCTTTCTACGTTTTAATCATTTTAATAAAAAATATTTGAATAATCATTTGCAAAAACTATTGATTAAGTGTCTGAACATTTGTCCTGAGTAAAAACAATTGTGCCTCTTGAAACAATGTGGCTCATTTTAAGTGTTGCAGGGTGACATAGGCCTTTACAAATGAATAAATAAAATAAGATTAAATTCAAAAAATAATAATAAATAAATAAAATAATTAATAATAAATTCTGAACATTCTAAAATCTTAAAAAAATAGTCTAAATTGACCCATCACTAAGCCTGACAAAAGTTACTGTGGGATATTTAAACAAAAAAGTTTTTAAAAAAGGAAGAAATATTTAGAAAAGTTGGGTTAATGTAGAATGAACGAGTGAGAATGGGTGAAACTGCCAAGAATCTACCGTTTTGAAAAAGCAGTTTGACAAACCATTGAAGAATCTAAACCATCCAACAGCAGCAGTTACTTTACTTCATGGCAAAATATGATGTAATATAAAAGTGAATTCTATTGAAATGCAGATGTCGTTATTTTTAGCGTCGGTCCTGAGCATTTTCTGTTCTTGTTCCAGGACAAACTGTCATGGCAGAACGAGTACGAGATCTACAGCCTGAGCGGAATGAAGCACGAGAACCTGCTGCATTTCATCGGAGTGGAGAAGAGGAACCACAACCTGGACCTGGAGCTGTGGCTCATCACCGCCTACCACGACAAGGTACGCGCTGCGAAGTACTGTCCGTGGAATTTTTCCTGTTTTTATTTGCAACCAGTGTTTTAGTTTTGCTCAAATTAAATAAACATGATAAAATAAAAAACTCTCAGCAGGTCTCAAAAAGTAATAAAAAATACTTTTACTTTTCAGTCGAGTTCATAAATGTCGTCTAGTAAAAAGTACAGATACTGCTCTCATATGCAGTAAAGTAAAGAGTAAAAAATCCAGTTTAAAATTTACTTAACTGTAAATATTGGGTATCTGTACTTTACTTAACTACAGTACTTTTGCTCAAATAAGAGTATAGTTTTGATCAAGTAAAAGAAGTACTTATTGACATTGAAAAGTAAAAAAATCCAGTTTACATAATAATACAAAATTTGACCTTTTGTCAGTCATTTTTGAATAATATTAATCTATTTTAATCTTTACTCTTCTAACTAACACAAGCAGAACATTGGTCATATTAAAGAAACTGCTACTTGAACTTTTATGTTGAAATTTTAATCTTATTGTCCAAAAATGGGTGAAATCTGAAATTGTAATCGAAAGTTTGAAGTTTGAGTCTTATGTCGACACTGGTTATCGCTGGTGAATGAGTTAAATTGAATCTTTTCTAAGTATTCCTTTATAATCACCCTCTGAACACATAAAAGAGCAGAAAAAGCCACAGTGCCTCTCCTTGTGCTCACGTGTTGGTCTGTGCTGCCCTCTGGTGGCTGCTTTGCGCTCCTGCAGGTGTCCTACATAACTGTAACTGTGACCTGCTTTCAAATGTGCATGTTTTATGTAAGAGGGGGACAGGCTGATGCAACGCGCTCACGAACACTGAAACTTTGGCTATTTTTATGTGAAACTGCTTCATAAAAATAGGTTTGAAATGATGCCGTATTCATCATAGTCTTTCAGAACGCAGGGACGTCTGACTGCGATGTTATAATTACGGCTGGGAGGTATTCAAAAGTGCAGTTCTCTGTGGGATGAGGCTGTTAAGAGCGGCGGTATCGATATTATTTCAGTATTTTTAATTAGGGATGCGCCGATCTGATACTGGAGTCAGATATCAACGCCAATACTGAAAAAATGCTGGATCTTTACTGCTCTTATTTGGCCCAGAAACTCTTTGAATTATTATTTATACAAAGATTTGACTCAGTAATTTCATTTATAATAAAACTAAAAAATACGTGCTTTAATTTACCAGCGAAATTCTGTTAAAATAAAAACTTAACAAAAAAAAAAAAAAAAAAAAAAATTATCACGGCTAATTTTGGATTTAATGAGGAAAATCTTGATTAACTTTATTTAAAAACACAGAACATATGAACGTTAAAGCACCTTACTGCGATGTAGTAGTATCGAGGTAGTATTGGCATTTGCAGTAGTAGCTTTTGTAATAGTTAGTAGTAGCGGCTTGTACTAGTAGTAGTTACAGTAGTCATAGTAGTTGTGGTTTGTGTTGTCGTAGTAATGGTCTGTAAGAATAGTTGTAGTAATATTAGTAATAGCAGTGGTAGTCATCGCGGCTTGTAGTAGTAGTTATAGTAGTAGTGGCTTGTAGTAGTAGCAGTCGAGGTAGTAGTAGTCGTTGTGGCTTGTAGTATTAGTAGTTACAGTAGTCATAGTCATTGTGGGTAGGTGTTGTTGTAGTAGTGGTTTGTAAGAATAGTCGTAGTATTATAGCACTAGCCCTGGTAGTAGTAGGTAGTAGTAGCAGTAGTCGTAATGGTAGTTGTAGTCATTATAGCTTGTGTTGTGTAGTAGTAGTAGTAGTAGTACTAGTAGTCATTGTAGCACTAGGCTTGTGTGTAGTAGTAGTAGTAGTAGTAGTAGTAGTAGTAGTAGTAGTAGTAGTAGTAGTAGTAGTAGTCATTATAGCACTAGGCTTGTGTAGTAGTAGTAGTAGTACTCATAGTAGTCATTATAGCACTAGGCTTGTGTAGTAGTAGTAGTAGTAGTAGTCATAGTAGTCATTATAGCACTAGGCTTGTGTAGTAGTAGTAGTAGTAGTAGTAGTCATTATAGCACTAGGCTTGTGTAGTAGTAGTACTGTGACATATTGAGTACGTTTTGGTGACACAGTGATACTTCTTCTTCTCTCGTTCTTTCTGTGTGGTTCACGTTCGTGTCTGATCCTCCTGTATGAACAGTTTTCTTGATGTCGTCTTTCATCTCGCTCTCGTGCAGGGCTCTCTGACGGACTACCTGAAGGCCAACGTGGTCTCCTGGACAGAGCTGTGTCACATCGCGCAGACGGCGGCTCGGGGGCTGGCCTACCTGCACGAGGACGTCCCGGGACACCGCGATGGACACAAGCCCTCCATCGCACACAGGTATAACGTTTCAAATCCACACATTTATATCAGCGCATATTTGGCTTTTTAACTTTATATTTGGACCCATTATAAAGGAAGTACCCAACTACTTTCCTTTAAAACACGGTATTTCACTACAGAGAAATACTGCGATAAACGATCATATTAAAACTACTTTATGCCACTAATTAAGATTTAAATATGCAAGATAATCCCAGTAAAACCGTTTTAAATACACTGTTTCTTTCAAGACATGAGCTGGAACAAATAAACTGCAGAATGTGCCAATAATTAGCCATGAAAGGGGCTTATTCACCCCTCCACGGCGCAAATCTCATCGTATTACAGTGAAAAATACCCCAAATCTCCACACTTTCGCAAAATTGTAGACCTTTCCTAGGCCTGTCACTGTAAGAAATGTTAAAGTACGATTTATTAAAGTAAGTAAGCAAGTCGTCCTCTACAGCTCAAATCTTATCGCAGTACAGGAAAGTGACAAAATATTCCCACTACTACAAAGCAAAAGTACCCTCTCCCTAAAAAATATTGTTCTATGTGACATATACTGAGCAATAACTTGAAAGTAGTAGTAGTAGTAATTATCATGACGGGCCTAAACTTAAAACTTTGCAACAAAAATCACTACAAAATGGTTTCTTCTAATTGGAAAACTTGTCCCTAGCGCAGCATTATTTTATAGATACAAGTTACATAATAGATTTAAGTTTAGTGAAAGGAGACGGGCAACGGAGCGAGTAATATTGATAATGATGAGATTAAAAGTCACAGTGAATCTGATTAGGCCGGGATCAACCTGTCGTCCCTCTGCGTCCTTCTGTGTTCCCCTGCGTCCCCCAGCGTCGTCCCTCTGCGTCCTCCTGCATCCCTCATCGTCCCTCTGCATCCACCTGCATCCCTTTGCGTCCCCTGCGTCGTCCCTCTGCGTCCTTCTGTGTTCCCCTGCCCCTGCGTCCCTCTGCGTCCCTCTCCCTCTGCGTCCCTCTGCGTCCCTCTGCGTTGTTGTGGGCTCACAGTTTTCTCTTCTGCTCTCAGGGACATTAAGAGCAAGAACGTGCTGCTGAAGAACAACCTGACGGCGTGCATCGCAGACTTCGGCCTCGCGCTCAAGTTTGAGGCGGGGAAGTCTGCCGGAGACACCCACGGACAGGTACGAGGGGGACGAGAGAGGGAATGAGGGATGAGGGGGACATTTGGGAAGTACTTTTGTAGTAGTAGGTTGTGGTTTAGTAGTTCTAGTACCTATTATAGCAGTAGTAGTAGTAGTTTTGTAGTAGTCGTAATAGCTTTTAAATTGGAAGCGGTACGAGGGGGACAAGAGGGGACATTTGGAAATAAAGTGCTTTTGTAGTAGTAGGTTGTTTAGTAGTAGTAGTACTGGTAGTAGAAGTAATAGTTTTTGTAGCAGCTTTAAAATTAGAGGAGGTAAAGTCTGCTGGAGATCACAGATGGGTACAAACGGGACATGGGACATTTGGGAATGATGCTTTTTTTAGTACTACTACTACTAGTACTACTTGTACTACTAGTAGTGGTAGTAGCTTTTGTATTAGTCTTAATAGCTTTTAAATTTGAGGCGGCAAAGTCTGTTGGAGATGTTCACAAACAGGTACGAAAGGGAGATACAAGGACAGGACATCAGGGGCAAGTGTGTTTGTAGTAGTAGGTGGTTTAGTAGTAGTAGTGTAGTCATAACGGCTTGTAAATTAGGCAGAATATCCTTTTGTAAAAACTTGACCTCTCTCGTCCTCAGGTGGGGACGCGGCGGTACATGGCTCCAGAGGTCCTGGAGGGGGCGATAAACTTCCAGAGGGACTCCTTTCTGAGGATCGACATGTACGCCTTCGGCCTGGTGCTATGGGAGCTGGCGTCGCGCTGCACGGCCGCTGACGGTGAGGGGGCGGAGTCAGGGAGGGAGGGGAGAATGTGGGCAGCTGGACGTCATTAACTAACGAGGTCAAACATTGAATTCACTTTGTCATGACTTGTGTAGGTGAAGACACTTTTTGTGAGCTACATATCTAAAAATTCACCTTGGTAGAAAAATCCCTTCAAAGTAATAAGTTGTTGCGTGTGATGTGCAGGCCCGGTGGACGAGTACATGCTCCCGTTCGAGGAGGAGGTGGGGCAGCACCCGTCTCTGGAGGACATGCAGGAGGTGGTGGTGCACAAGAAGCTCCGGCCTTGTCTGCGCGACTGCTGGCAGAAACACACGGTAATGCATCCGGAAAATACACTAGTAGTTAGTAGTAGTTGGTAGTAAAAATTTTAGTATTAGCTTTGGTTGTTATTGATATGAATAATTATAATTTGAATATATTATGAATACGTTACATATTTAGAGTGTCTTAGAATTGTCCCATCCCTAGTAGTAGTAGTAGTAGTAGTAGTAGGGGGTAGTGGTAGCAGTAGCAGTAGTAGGTGGTAGTAGTAGTAGGTAGCAGTGGTAGTATTATTAGTAGTAATAGTAGAAGTAGTAGGTAGTAGGTAGCAGTGGTAGTAGTAGTAGTAGTAGTAGTAGTAGTAGGTATCAGTGGTAGTAGTAGGGTAGTGATAGGTGGTGGTGGTGGTTGTAGTAGTAGTGGGAGTAGTGGTAGAAGTAGTAGTAAAAATCTTAGTCATAATTGCAATTATTCATATCCATAAAAAAAAAAACTAATACTATGTTACATATTTAAACTGTTGCTGAATTGTCCCATCTCTAGCAGTAGTAGTAGTAGTAGTAGTAGTTGTAGTTGCAGTGGACTAAGTAGAAGTTTTAGTTGTAGTAGTAGTATTACGTTATTACTCCTTTTCGAAGAAGTAGGTAGATGTAGCTTAACTGTTGTCGTAGTACATTTGGCAGTAGTAGCCGAGTAGTCGCAGTAATATTAACAGAAGTAGCAGCTTTAGTATTAGCACTCGTAGCATTAGCATTAACGTCCGGCCGCATCTGAACCGTCTTCTCTTCTCCCAGGGCCTGGCCATGCTGTGTGAGACCGTGGAGGACTGCTGGGACCACGAGGCGGAGGCGCGTCTGTCGGCCGGCTGCGTGGAGGAGCGGATCGGCCAGATGCAGCGGCAGGCCCCTCTCATCGGCCCGGAGGAGATCACCGTCGTCACCATGGTTACCAACGTGGACCTGCCCCCCAAGGAGTCCAGCCTATGATGGAGCTCCGAAAAAAAAAAAAAAAGGCCCCGCCCCCCGCCCTGGTTGGCTGGTTTTTAAGTCTTCTCTGAGTGCGGGCCGCAACTTCAGGAAATTTGTCAGGCTTCGTACCCGGAATCGAACTACCGAACTACCGACTGTAAACCGGAGCTAGACTCTTTTCTCCAAAACTCTCAAACTATGTACAGATCTCCAGAAGGAAGCGCCCGGCTCCTATCGCATTTGCTGTTTTTTTTTGTGTGCGTCCCCCCCCCTCCAAAAAGACTATCTGCCAATAACAGCTTTTGAATGTCAATAGTGTAATGCTGCTGTACATATTGTAACACAGACACTCGACCCGGAGGGGGGGGTCAGACGGGGTCAGACGGGGTCAGCGAGGGGTCAGCGGGGAAGGGAGGGGTGTCCATTCTCAAAAGCATTACGACAATATACGAAAACCATAAACCTCCTTCAACCAGGTTACCTCAGATCTGACGGACAGTAGACTCGCCCCCCAGCACCACCATTACCACCAACCACCACCACCACCATCACCACTACCGCCACCACCCGAAAGCCCAGGCGCTCATGGGTAATGTAGTCCAACGCGGCCCCACTCAGCAGCACCAGAGTTCCTAGCCATCGCTAACCCCTGGAATTTTTAAACTGATTTTAATTGTCTTTGCGGTTTTTAAGCACTTTTCAATTTTCATCAAGTGGCTCGGTCTGGCGTAGTCTGGTCTGGAACCGCTGGGTTTGTAGTTCAATTCCAAGAAAAAAAAAAAAACACAAAAAAAATGAGAGAGTGGTCGCTGGTTTTAAAGTTAGCCAATAATAATCCTACACACATGTGGATTTGTGCTCCTCTGAGTTTCTCATCTTGTGAAGTTTAAAGCTGCACTATGTAAGTTTTCTGGAGGAGGGTCTGCCACCTGCTTGTCTCCAAGGAGATGTGCCTGGAATATTCCCAGTATGGCATTAAACATTTCTATCTTGGATTTATTTGATTATAGGTGTTATTTAAAGCCTTAACTAAGACTCATTCTTACTATATGGGGTCACCTTTCCATAGATCTCACTTGTAACTTGGCGACATTACCAGCTTGTTTCCATGACGACACGGTAGATGCGTTAAATGGCGTATTGTCGTAGATTCCGGGCAATGAATGAACATCTCCATGGAGACAAGCAAGTTGCATACCCTCTTCCAGAAAAGTTACCAAGTGCGCCTTTTAAAATTTTGGTTTTTCGTTGATTTTTGTAACTGCTAATTCAAATTGTGACTAACTCTAGCTTCACATCATCAGGTTGACACATTTATGCAATCAAAGTTCACACAGGTCAAAGGTCACGGAGGGGTGTCATCTTCTTCATTGGTCTCCTCTGAGGGACTGCGAGCTCTGGTGCAGACTAATACCTGGGATGGTCTTTCAGATCACAATTTGGATTGATTCGTGGATGCGATTTCTTTCCAAAACAACAGTCTGTGAAATTTTAAATAAATTCTTACTCTTCGCACACCTACATTTATTAAGTACTGAAATACAGAGGTGGGTAGTACTTCTCGGAGTAGCTTTCTTACACAATACTGTTCTTCTACTTGAGTAATATATTTGACAGTGTAACAGTACTCGGTTGCAAAGCTTCATGTGGAAAATACTAAATTATTTTTTTTTATTTTTCTGTATGTTTTGAAAATATCAGAATTTATGCATTATTTAAAGAGGGGGTATTACGCAATTTTTTATTATGTTGTTCCCTGATCAAAAACGTGCTTGAATAGGCTTTAGATGTCATCCACACATGTTTGAGTATTTCTGCGATCTCTCCCAGGCCCTGCGCCAACCCTCTTTAAGGTCCGCTGTAAGACTCTGTACAAGGCTCCGTCCAGAAGCCTACGTCACCCACGCTCCCGCACGACAATTCTGCATAAATATACAAAAACGTGAGACGAAATTGTACACGACAGCTTCACAAACCTGATGTGATGTGCAGTAGTTTCATTAGCGCGCTGATTGTGTTGTGATTGCTCTCTGTGTTAAGTCACTCCCCCTTCAGAGCGCTAAACTTTTAAACCTATAAAACAGGTTAATACGTTGTTTTTTTTTACCAAATATAGCATTTTCAAAAGCAAAATGGGGATTTAAATAAGTTATGTGTTAGTAGTTAATACCCCATAGAAGTAAAATACCCTCTTTTTAATTTTTTTTGTCTTTCCAATTACAATTAACTTCAAATTAACAGTTGCTCTTACAATTACTCTTTCTGAAGTCATCTCTTGAACCACTAGTTTGTACTTCTACTCGAGTAATACAACAATTCTCAGCTTTTGGCCATGCTACTCACTTTTGTTGAGATTTAGAAGAACCAATAAATTGTGTTTTGAGAGACCACCTCGGCCCACAACCATTCAGGGATTCGTACTATGCTTTTTGCAAGTTATATGCAACCAGTGCCGCAAACTCCCCTACTCTTCTGTAGGACGCTGCAGGGGCCACTTTCAATACACACGGTTAACTTGTAGCATTTTGGGTTTTTTATCCTTGCATATTGTTGTGGCGTATTTATTTTCTTTTTAAACAGTGCGGTTTCGGTTCCGAGCTCAGGAGCGGCTTTCATTCAGGAAATACTCAAATATGAACTGTACGTGCTTCTTTCTTCGAGGGGACAGAGTGAACTATACCCGTGGACTATAGGGGGGCGCTCTTTGGGGTCTGTTCCGTGGTCGTGCAGGATCTTTGAGATTGTTTCTTCCTCTCCCGGGACACACTGAGCTGAGGCTGTGTGTCGGAGGACCTCAGGGTGCTCACGGTGCTCGGGTGCTCCCTCTCAGGTTTCAGCCCTGTTGCTCTGGATGGCGGGTGTGTGAATGTACAGGGGTGTGGACTTCCTGGGCCCGCGCGGAGCTCCCGGCCGCCTCACAGCTCTGGGTCTCGTTGCCCACTCCGCAGCGGTCTGTACAGAATGACTTTATCACTATTTACTCTGAGCTGATGTGTCCAAGTATGTGTTCTCCTTCAGTGTTTCCTCTACATGCAGACTGATCACTTCTGACACAGGTGGCGCTATGGAGCTATGGTTGGGCTTGGAGCTACAGTCCTGAATGGCCCTCCCTGGTGTTCTGCAGGATCCTAGGGGCCACGTGTGTGAGAGACACTGCAATACGGGACACGCAATCATTGACTACACCCACTGACTCTGTCCAAGCCGCCTTTCAAAGTGATTTAGAGGAAACATTGAATTGCCACGATTGTATAATGGTTTGGCTGCCAGGCCAACAAATATATATATATAAATATATATAAAAGAACAAAAAGAATAGAAAACACTACTTTCTGACGTACAAGTCTGTGCACAGCTGCAGCACTGGCGCAGGACATGCTCCCCCTAAAACAGTCATAAAAGGAGCCGAGCCTCCGGACGCTCAGACCAGAGACCTGCTGCGGCCCCTGGTCAGAGCAGAGGGCCCCTGGGTCAGTGCTGCGGCTCTGCTACAGGAGCTGGCAATGGTTTGTATCTGCTCAAGTCATCCATGTGATGTAAATAAATGTGTTTTTAGATTGTGATGGTATTTGTGTCTATTTGTTCACCAAACGTACACTACAAGTGCTTCTCATTCACATAAAGAGACTGTAAGATTTTGCTTTTAAATTGGGAAGTAGATATGTTCAAATCAAATATAGCAGTCTGATTCTGATGCTAATGCTGATATATTCTTAATTATAAAAACACTGGATATGATGGACAAGTTTATGTTAAAATTGTGTGTTTTGGTTCTCAAAACATTTATCCAATCAGGAAGCAGAATGAGCCTCACACAAATAGGGATGTAAAATTTGGACTAACGATTATCGTGGTCAAAATAAATCGCGTTTCACGATATTATAGCCGAAATGTATTACTTTGTTAACGTTCTGACGGCCCGGGCCAACTTTACAACTTTACAGGAATGTACATGCACTTCTGCGTCACCTAAACAATCTACACATCACATGAAAGCTACAGCTCCTCTTTTCATATATGCAAACAATTTTCACCTGGAATCACCTCAGAGCTGACAGGAAAGACGTTTTTACAGAAAAGCCAAAAATGCAGATTTGGACTTCACTCACCTTTGAGGCTCTGATTCTGTCAAACATCAACATATTCCACAAAGTTAGTCTCATTCGTTCCGTACAGGGAAAATAATCCAGTCAAGAAATCATGTCCACAAAATAAGTCAGATCCTCAGGTCCAAAGTATTCCACAAAGCGAAATCCACACGCGAAATCTGCTTTTTTAATTTATTATTTATTTTTTGCATTTCTTTGGTCGTTTTCAGGCATAATAAACTTAAGACAGCGCCGAATTTGGCTGTGTCTCAATTCACCAAAAAATCACCAAAGTGCCTTAATCGCATTGCGTGAAGTCTGCATGGATGGACGCTTTGGTTACGGCTGATCTCCATGGAAACGGTGGAACGCACATTTTGTCCTGCGCACTCGTCGCGCGGCCGTAGGGCGCGTTGAAATGGGACAGCCCTTGTCGCGCCGGAAATGACGTAACGCCCTTTGACGCGCACTCGAACGGTGATTTTAAGAGCATTTTGGCGAATTGGGACACGGCCGCGGTTTTGCTTCTAAACATGATGAAACGGACAAAACGGACAAAACAAAGGAAGTACGAGGACACTGTGGATGTTTGTACAAGTTAAACTAGACGCGTCTCGGACCCGGAGCGGTTCGTGTCAGAGTGAAGATGACTGTGGACTCAGGAGAGGAGCTTATGTTTGATGGATTGATGCCGTTCTCGATGGGTAAGTGTGATTTATTCTGCTATTGACATGATTGTAGGTAAATATATATCGTGTGTGTGTCTGTAAAATGCTGTTTAGCTATTACACACAACACAATCTACATTCAGATACAGACAAGTGTCACTGCTGTGACAGAGCGCCCCCTTGTGAGCAAACACCAAAACTAGCATCTAAGCGTTGTATTGAAACCAGAAACATGAAGCAGTCTGGCGCCGTAAAGACTATTATAATCGTTCGCAATTTTGGAAAAATGCCACGAACGATTTATCGCGGGCCGTTTCTATCGCGATTTACGATATTATCGTATATCGTCCCATCCCTACACACAAGTCTCTCATTTGGGTTGCCAGTTTCAATGATGAAATGCAGTAGTTTAAGCCTAAAAGCTCTCTCTGATCGGAGTTGTCGCCATATAAACCCCAGCACCTGCAGCCAGTCATTAATCAGTGCCTCTGCTGCTGCAGGTATGCTGTCCATATACTGAGAATGAGAAAAACTTGTCTTCTATCTGCAGGTTTAGACTCTGTTTGGTGGTGATTGTAGTACATTTTTAAAACTGTCAAAAGTTCACCAACATACAGCTACATACAGTTCTTTAAGCTAACTTCAAACTGGACATGAAAGTAATAAGGGGAAACGGGTTGCGTTGTTCAAGTAAAAGTGAGCATGTTTTAATATCTTAAACATCTGTGCAACATTGTTCAAATGTTACATCACTGCATGACCTGTAATGTTTCACAATATTTACAAAAAAATCGGCTTACATCAAACCATTAAAAAAGTCCAAACAAGCTGAGGAGAATGGACAGACTATCTCTAGCCCACACAAACCAAAACACCAGCAATCAAGTGCACATCATTCTTCACGCAGTATATATTAGAGACAATATATACTTAGTTACCAAATAAAAATACTGACAATGACATGATGATATTCAAAGAGCACTCACACCTCACACACAACGGAGAGAAAGCCAAATGGAGCAGAATGAACTTTACCCAAAGAGCTGTTCATGTGTCCGGACCACCATCGCCCATCGTGCCCACCCTGACAAGACAGTAGCTTCAAATACTAAGTACAGTACCTTCTCGATGTCAGATAAGATTAGAATACAGTCAGTGATGGCACAACGGAGAAATAGTTTGCACAAAAAAAGATACTTTCAAACGTGGACAGTTAGTGTGGAGCGGCAAGGACGTATGAACAGGTGCAACAGGTAATCCAGAAAGTGGGCGGGGCTTTCTTCAGTGTTTAGTGTCCTCTAATACCCCCCACCCCCCAAACTAAACCGAAGCACAGTACTCATGACAGACCATAGTTTCAAACATAGAAAGACATACACATATAAGGCTTGAGTTCTCAACTCTTTGTAGTATTATTGCCATCATATTTGTAAAGCTCAAAATAAATATGGAGTACTGTACACAAATAATTTACACAAGTAAACAAAATCCAAAGAAAAGACAAGGCCCCTACATGTGAGTAACTCCTCCTCCGCGTGTCCAGGCCCGTGTCCAGGCCCAGTTAGTGTAGTGTTTGTGGAGCAGTGGCTTACAAAGCAGACAGCCACGTAACATGACGTCCACCCAAAGACTGCAGCTATGGGGTCTCCACTCTGCATGTACAAGTATTCAAGTACTCTGTGGGCCAGACAGTAATACTACATGATATGATGACAACCCCTTCAGAGCTGTGGTTCAATAGTAAAATGACAGTTGTATTACAAGTGCAGTAGTCTTTGGGTGGACTTTGCAAAAACCCAGTAACGGAGAAGACATAATAGACAGATCAGCTGAACTGACTCTGCGGAGGAACACTTTTCTGGTAAAGTTCATTCTGAGTGACAATGTTAAAAGCAGGAGAGGGGGACCTCTACAGGGCACTGTGAGGATGACATGATGCTGTAGTCTTATTCGTCCTATACATGCGGCCGGACAGAACCGCACTCTCAATAGAAACTAACACATTGGTACACTTCTGTTTGTACAATAAAAGATAAAATGTGCATTAGGTACGCTTGTACATGACATTGTACAATATTTACATACAATTCTTAATAGCATGAAATTTCAGGATTATCTATATACATATTGAAAATGTATCAGAAATATTTGGACTGTCTATTTTCTTAAATATGCAAGGTAATGCTCATAGCTTTCCATGTTTTACTATCTTACTAGAAAAAAATAGTTCATTCAGTGAGCTGTAGACAAATTGCAACAGTTTGGGTGTTGTCTCGGGGCCAGACTGTTGTAGCAGCGTCTGCGTCAGCCCGTATGTCCGTGTTAGCACCGTGGAGCTGGGCGACAGTCGCTGTTATCTGGAGATCTTCCTCCTCTTGGATTTGGGGAGCTTCAGTTGACGCTCCCTCTGCAACGGAACATGCACAGTGAGTGATACAGGACTATAGACGGGTGTAAAGAAGGACTACAAACCATAGACTGTATAAAGAAGTGGACTAAGGGAGTGTGACGTCATTCGTAGCATTCAGCTCCAGTCAAATGAAGCTAATCGAGGCTAGCAGGGCCAATTTGGAGTTCGATATCAGGAATTCCGACCGCAAGTATCATAGTAACCAAAGAGCCAATCTGGAGTGAAGCTGTTGAAGGTAGTGCCCCTTCCTGCCCGCACCCCTGGTTTGGCAGGGGGCGGGCACTTAGCAACACTGTCAAACAAACCGAGCGCGAGCGAACTCGGGACAAGAAGACAGCCAACTTGTTCCTTATTAATGTTTATATCTCGATTTATGGACACAATAGTGAAATAAAAATACCAGAATCATGTAGACCGAGTTAATACGGACATTTTAAGACCAAAATGACGAGCATGACAGCAGGAGTTATGAGGAGAGGGGGGATGTTTTTTTTATGAGTTTTATGTTAAGTGAATTGAAGCGAGAGTCGATGGAGCAGCAAAGCGCGCCCATGATCACTTCCTATTTGGAATGCAATACTAGCAGGTTAGCCATGTCCATTTATATATACAGTCTATACTACAGACAGGAGTAAAAGGACCACAGGAGGACTACAGACAGGTGTACAGGAGGAATCCAGACAGATAGGACGGTGTACACTGAAATTCAACACTTTCAAAAAATAAAATGGTGCAATCTACAAGACAATACTTACTGTAGCAGACATTTTGTCCAGCTCACTCATGGCCTCATGGATAGCAGCTTCTAAGTGATTATTGAGTTTTCCCGGCCTGTGGAGCAACATTCACTCATCAGCATTAAACTCACACATTACATTATTTATACTTTAAAAACTCTAAATATGTTTTATATTTTTGACTCAAATTTCTTAAAGTAGCCATCCTTTACTTTGTTGACAGCGTTGCAAACCCTTGGCCTTCTCTCAATGAGCTTTTTGATGAAGCCACCTGTAATGGTTTTTGCTTCACCGGTGCACTTTGTCAGGGTTCATTAGTGAAATGCCAAGTGTGCAAAGCACAAAAGGAGGCTTCACTGCACACTATAACAATGATCATGTGGATCTTGTGTTTAATTGATATTATAAAGTCTATACTGGCAAATACTGTGAAGAACACCCCATAAAGAGATGGAGTCATTATATGTTCTCAAGAGCTGGTTATGCAAATACCACATCAATGTCCACAAGTCAACTAGAACTAACTTTCTACACCAAGTGAGGGTCACCATGTCCAACTGTGGGGGTTACTTACTTGAGTCCTAGTTTGGCCGCTCGTTCAAGAGCCTCCAAGTCATGTGTTAGTGTTTTAAGCTTTTCTGGCTCTACCTAAAATCAGAAGACAGAACATAATCAAGTCTTTAGCCTTCTGGCTGAATCATTCTGCAGGGCCAGGATACAGGGTTGTGTAAAGTAGAGCAACACTGACCTTGGCCTGTTCCCTCAGCTGCAGCGCTGCTTGTTCGTCGGAGGTCAGTTTGGAGGCCCAGGGGGGAAACCCTTTGAGCCCCCACACCAACTCTCCCATGTTAAAGGTCCTGGAGCGGTAGAGTGGCTCTGAAGAGGGCGAATCAGGAGGCCGCAGGTCCTCCTCACTGCTCAGGCTTTTGGTGTCTGAGGGGCTGGGGGCCATACCGTTGAGGTGGCCATTGTAGTGGTTGTAGTCTTTGGCCAGAGGCCCCTCCAGACTGGTGGAGGAGCCAGGCGATTGATCGTCCCCAGTCAAGACTTCCCCATAAGGTCTACTGTTGAAATGGTTGGTAGTTCCATTCAGGGGGGTGTGCTCTAGGCGTTCCTTATAGTTGGCAGGGCCACGAGTGCAGTTGTTGAAGCGGTAGGCATCCTCCAAGAAAGCCTTGTTGTGAGTGGGGATCATGCCATGGTCGCTGTGGCCCTCTGAGGGGCAAGATGGGGCAGGGGCCAGGCTAGCAGGCCGCTCCACACAGGGACTGCTCCTGACCTGAGTCGAACACTCTAGAAACTCTTCCCCACCCCAGCTGCTGCTGTTCTGTGAGTCTAGACCAGACAAGTGCTGCTCCCTGTCCCACTGGTTTCTGGGAGTCCCCCGACCAGGGGAGCGGAAGTACTCCCCACTTTCAGGCTCGTTTTTCGGAGCCCTGCGCAGCACCCTGGAGCGGTTGTCCCCCTCCTGTCCGTGCAGGACTGCGCTCACGGCCTGGGGCAGGTTGACAGGGTCCCCTATCGAAGCGGTGAAGGCACTCATAGCACTGAGAGCAGGGACGGGGCTGGCTTGAGTGGTCCCGCTCACAGTGGCAGTGATGGTAACGTGCATGCCTTTGCTGGCAGCGTCCACCACAGCTCTGTAGATTGCATCCACTGCCTCTGGCCCTCCACCAGGACCCCGGTCTGAGCATAGGGCTCCTGCAGGAGGGCCCTCGCTTTGAGAGCGCTGGCCCTCTGCAAACTGGCCCTGCTGCATCATCCCCTGCTGTCAACACAAACTCATATTCATAAGCTTGGACTTTGACAAATACTTTGAGTGCAATGTGTGATCTGGACATACCTGATAGTTCTGGTAGAGGCAGGTCATGGTGTCAGCATTGGCACTATTCTCTGGGTAGGAGGGGGTCTCAGAAAAGTGCTGCCCCCTATAGGCCGGGTGCTGCATGTGCGGGTGGGCTGACTGCTGGTACATGTTGACTCCAGCGGTACCTCCACTACTGCTCATATTAGGGTTGACACCAGGAGGAACATGGGGCTGCATGGGCCCCATCCCACAGCGAGACGATGGGTTCACTGTAAAACAACAAACCCAAGTCAACCAGACTGCTGTAAAGTCACACTGAGATGTGTTGTTTATAGTGTTAAGCTACTCAAATTTCAAACTATCTCAATACCAAGAAATGGACTTGATGCTCAATAGCGATTCTGATACCATAATGATAATAAAAAAAACACTCTTTCTTTAGACAATGGAATGTGATTTTCAACATTAAATAATAGTATTTTCTTTTATATTACCATGTGACTTTATATCTGTGTAATCCTGGCATCTTCCAGGTAGGTTCCATAGTGGTGCGTCTTGTACTTGTTCCGATACAGCTCAAGAGCATTCTAAAGTTATTCAGGAAAGGTTCATTTCTGTCCTGTGAATGACTTTTTCAGTATCAATACCTGCTCAAATGAGTATCTAGTTTTGACAGTTTTAGTATCGGTCAGTATCTGATTTTCAATACTACTGACAACCCTCGTTGTTTAACACTGTCCCTGATACAGGAAAAAAAAAACCAACTGATGCAATAATTAATCATAGTAGTCATTTGATCTGAAAGGGTTTGATTGTGTGCTCGCAGGTGGTCTAGTGGTTTAGGACGTTGCACATTTGTGGTTGTTACCACCTTGGTGGCCTCGGCTCGGGACCTTTGTCTACCTCTACCCATTCCACACCAAAGCTGTCCTTTCCAGTAAAGTTTTCAGGACAAAAATCGTTTAAAAAAAAAAATAATAATAATAACAAAAATAGAGGTAATAAAATTTAATTAAAAAACACAGACAGCTTGAAAGTGAAGCTCATGGAGCACAGACCTCTCTCAAAGCTTGTTCCCAGACGGTGCTGTACTGCACTGATGTACAACAGTGGTACAAGTTTGACTAAATAATAATCTTGATTTATTTTTTTCTTTCTTTTTGCACATTGCAGCTGAAAAGTTTGTGTGAAAGGCTTAACTACTCCTTTCAGAAATATATGAATAAAAATTGCCTCCTAATAGAATACAGACCCAGCATTAAATACACTGAAATGTGACTGGTGTATTCATTATGGGCAGTTGGGCTGGGGGGTCTGTTTATGGTGCTAACGAAGCTTTTGCATTTTTCAAAGGTGTTGAATTATATGCAGAGCTGTTACCATGTGACCTACCCAGGCCACCCAAACCATGTCTGCTAGGACACAAAGGAGAGGTACTGTACCTGAGCAAACCTGTTTACAGAACCTGTTTACAGGGTGATGAGTACTGGATTGGTGACATGTACCCAGCTCATTTTGACATTATGAAAAGAACCTCGCACACCAACGCTTAATTTGTGGAAGAAGAGGATGGGTGAAAATAAGTCTCACCTTGGTCAGCGAGGGGCTGTGAACAGCTGCCATCGGTGCCTCCATGTGGCATCATCATGCTAGTCCTGCCCATACTGTGAAGAAGTGTTTGCTGAGCATGATGGGACAAAGCCCCCGGGTGAGGACCAGGGTGTGGACCAGGGTGAGGACCAGGGTGGGGACCTGGATGGGACAGTGGTGGGGGGTTAGTGCTGGGGCGTCCCATGGGCATACAGTCCATTTGTCCATTTCCAGGGCCAACTGGTCCACAGTTATTCATGGATGGGGTCTGCATCTGGGACATTATGTCAGAGAACTGGCTCTGATGATGCCCCAGGAGCCCCCCAGAGGACTCCATGCTCTGGCAGTGCTGCATGGGGTCTCCTGATGCGCGGAGCCTTTGCTGTGCTAAAAGGTTCTGTGCAGGGCCCCCAGGACTGTAGTGGTGAGGCCCAGCCCCTGGACCAGGGCTGAGGCCAGGCCGCAGGCTGTGGGAGCTCTGACAGCTCATGGACTGAAGCAGCTGAGCCATAGAGGTGTTTGGAGGAAGAGGACCCATGCGCCCCACTTTGCGTAGCTGCTCAGTCGCACTGGGCCCAGGCATGTGAGGTCCGCCCATGGCCGGTTTGCTCAGCATGTTGTACACTGTGCTGTTGCTTGCATCGTGATTTACAGGCAGGGTTCCAGAAGAGGCCTTCCTTTTGCGGGTGGGGTCTCTCTGCTGGGCCATGAGCTTGTCTCTCAGAGCTGCCCGGCCGCTCTGACCCTCTGGGCTGTTCAGCAGCATGGAGGAGTTAGGAGGGAGCATAGGATTTAAAGTGCTGTGTCCCTCTACGCTACGAGGGTCACTCCCAGGACCGGGGTGCCCACCAGCACCCATACCCGCCATGCACACCCCGCCACTGGCCACAGCGGAGGTGTTGCTGGGCGTACTGTGTTTTTGATTTGCTAGCTGTGCTTTGGCTGCGGCCGAGAGGAGACTGCTGGCAGGGAAGGAAGCAGCGTTCTGTTGATTCAGGATCTGGTTAAGGGGCATGCCCAAGAGTCCTGGGTGGCCCTTCTGGGAAGCGCTGGGGTTGGCTAAAGTAGATGAGGAGGGGGAGGAAGAGGTGGGAGAGTACATGGGATTACTGTGTTGTTGCGCACACACAGAATTGGCCATGGCGGGCATCATTTGGGAGTCTTTGTACTGATGGAGAGGGTCGTTTTTGTTAGTAGAGGGGCTGGAGGGCATAGGCCTAGGTGAGCCCATGGCTGACCTGGGAGACCGAGGCGGGACCTTCATGGTGGCACATGGGGGCTGATGTCCGGAGGGCATGGCAAAGCTGCCATGGTCAGAGGAGGTGGACGAGGATCGGGAGCGATGGGGAGAGGCCTCCATCCTGCCGTGTATGGGCCCTGCCATGTGCACAGGGGATGTGACAGGGGACGGGGACACAGAGGCAGTGGCTCCAGCCTGAGTCCTCTGAACATGGCCCCCGTGCCCCGCGGGGCCCGGCTTCACTGTGGGTAAAGGTAAGTTGCTTGGCAAAGGGACGATGGCAGGGGGCGGGATGTTTACATTCATCACTGGTACCTGAGAGTGAAGGGGGGGCTGAAAGTTGGGGTTGGGCACATTGGATGCCGGGCCAACAGGTTTGCTTGGGATGGGATCAAGGATGCCCAGAGGGTCTTTCTCAGAAGTCAATTGCCTTTTTTGCAGAGTGCAGGATGGGTGTGGGGGGACAGGGTGTACCGGAGGCTGTGTTTTATGGTGGAATTGAGCACGGGGCATATCCATTGCAGAAGGGAAAGTGCCCCGGGGTAAGTTCATGACAGGGCTTTTGGCCGTGGCCGCTGGGGAGAGAGGAGTACTAGTCCTTCCTGTCATGGAACAAGAGGGCTGACCTGGGGGGGAGCCATGAAGCATGACACTGGGAGGAGAAAGAGGTGTCCGACTATTCCCAAGGTGGGGTCCAGAGCTGGGACTTCCACCTCCAGGAAACCCACACAAACTGGTCCTTGTAAATCCATCCGGGCTCCCCAGAGTGTCAGCACAAGGAGACTGAGAACCGTCTCCATACATTTTTGAAGTTGGAGGAGGGCTCAGCATGCCCCCATACCCAGAGCGGTAAGGAGACTTGGGACCTGGGTCTCCACTGGCCAGCCTCTGTCTCTGGTATCCAGAATACATCTCCGGCTGCTGGCTGGCGCCCACCTCTGGCGGTGGATACCGCTGCCCTGCTGCCATCATCATCTTGAAAGGGTTCTTGCAGTCTGGGCCCACAGCGTTGGGCTGGCCTTCATGGGCTTTAGTCCTGACTGCTCGCTGACTTAGGGGATGTGGAGCTCCCACAGATGATGTACCTTCACACAGAACAAGTGCTAGGTTAATAACTTTGCTTCTTGACAGTGTTATAGACTAAGAACAGCAAACAGAGTTACCTCCAGGACTGGTAATGCTCAGGGGGGAGTGGGTCTCCATGCTTTTGTGCAGTGTGGCCACAGCCAGCAGCTTCCTCTTGTGGATGCACAGTTTGGTGACATCTTCATCAGCCTTCACATCCTCTGCTGTCCTCTGCTTTACTGCAGCTGCCGCATCAAAGTTAAACACCTGCAAGGCAAACAAAACAATGGACTAAGTGGAAAGAGTATGCCAGGGTATTACCTCATTATTGAGGATGTGAGCGAACCTTATGGAGGATGAGTGGACACTCCAGGCCACATTTGCAGGTCCCATCCGTCAGCAGGTAGGTCTTCACCTGCTCCAGGCTGGTCAGCACTGAGCCACTGGGGCTGCACACATCACACACTTGTCAAATACCAAAGCTTTTACAAGCACACTATCAGACTGTAGTAACACAGACAAAATCTAGTGGTGAAGTGCGAGAATACAACAGGGCGGGTCATCCAATCAAATTACAGATGGTAGCTTTAAAGGAGACATATTATGCAAAATCTACTTTTAGGAGATTTTCATGGTTCCTACATATTTGCTTCCTCAGTTATATTTTGATCAATTCCTGCATGTTGAAGTAATCTTTCATTGTTCTGCATTTGTGGATTAAGTGTTCACCCATCTACGACCACCACAGCTCTGTACACTAGCTTCAGTCCATCAGAAGGGGGCACTGTTTTTGTTTACTACATCTCACATGTGTTCATTCATAGTTTTCATGACTTCAGTGAGAATCTACAATGTAAATAACCATGGAAACTTTAACTCAGGTGTCAAACTCTGGCTCACGGGCCAAATTTGGCCCGCAGTGTAATTATATTTGGCCCGCGAGGCAATTTCAAATTAATATTAGAGCCGGCCCGCCAGTATTATACGGTGGCAGCGCTGCAACACCGCACTCACCGCTTATACTACAAATCCCATAATGCTCTGCTGTTGTTTTGGCGCGTCAATTAGGACAGAGGCAGACACGCCCCCTCCTCTGTGTCAGTAGCGTCTATGGCACATGTGTCAGACACAGACCGCAGGCCACAGCACCAATACACGCACCAATACTACATTTCCCACAATGTAGTATGGGAAATGGGTAATGACAAGAATATGGACATGGAACAAAGGCTACAGGAGGTGGAAGAATTAAAACGAGGTCTTAAATCTGCCTGAGCGTGACAGAAGAGTTTTTGGCGTTATGTCCTATGCGTGGCACAACTACAGGACATGATCCAGACGTGTCAAGATGTGTAAATGAGATGGCGCTGCCTCGGGAAAAACTCGTGGGTTTGACAACAGACGGAGCACCTGCGATGTGTGGACAAAGGAGTGGACTGGAGGACACGGGAGTGGACTGGTGGACACGGGAGTGGACACGGGAGTGGACTGGTGGACACGGGAGTGGACTGGAGGACACGGGAGTGGACTGGAGGACACGGGAGTGGACTGGAGGACACGGGAGTGGAAGGGAGAACACGGGAGTGGACTGGTGGCGAGGACACGGGAGAAGATCAGGAGGAAAACGTCACAGGTGAGCTGACAGCTTCTCATTGTATCATACACCAGGAGTCGATGGCTGTGTCCCATTTTGCCCTAAAATGCACTGTTCGCACGCCGCATTTGTGCGGGTACTTCGACCCGCACCTCGAACAGTACATCGAGCGGTGCATTTGGCAAAATGGGACACGGCAGTTCTGTGGTAAAGCCTTGAAAACGTAACATGTAATGAGACCATCACACGCGCAGTTAACTTTATCAGAGTTTAAATTATCGCCAGTTCAAAACATTTCTGAGTAAGTTATAAACGGAGCGTGGTGATTTGCCCTGTCACACTGAGGTGCGATGGCTAAACCAGGGAAAGGTGCTGCAAAGATGTTTGAGCTGCGTGAAGAGATTTGTCTGTTCTTGGACAACACAACTCTGAGACGAAACGTTTGTGTGTGAAATGTGTTTTCTGTGTGACATCACGAGTCTGAATGTGATGAACCTGCAGCTGCAGGTCGGGGTCGTGTCTCTGATATGTGCATGGGAGGCACAGAAAGTGTTGTTTTTCTCTCATCCATAGATTTTTGCACTTTATTTTATTGTATTTCAAATATTTTAGGAGTGACTGATAGGAAATTGCTGATATTATTTATTTCTTTGAAGTAAATTTAACCTACTTTTGCCATTTCCCTGAGAAAATATACTGATGGTGCCTTGAATAATCCCGCTTCATTCATTTAATGTGCAGGTTATGGGGATTTTTATATAAAGGAAGTTTGTCTTTTGTGCCTGTTGAAAATAAAAAATTACTGACAGAGCCATAAGAAAATATTCCTTCATTTATCCGATCATATAGTATTATATTTGTTAGGTTTTCAGTAGGTTCAATTAGGTTCACTAGACTATGTGCGGTCATTTTAAATTTTTTCAATGAACATTCGATCAGTCCGGCCCTTGGCTTGTAGCTAATTTTTAGTTTGGCCCCCTGTCCATTTGAGTTTGACACCCCTGCTTTAACTGTTAAGTGAAGATCAAAATATTACATCTCGGCTCATCAGCCATTGGCTGCTCCTGATTTTGCAAAATATGTCTCAATGTCAGCCATGAAAAACCTTATACTATGGTCCTCTCATTCCACGAGCCCAGTGTGCATGAGGCTTACCTTATGTAGGCGACCGGTCCAGCGGGGTCCACCTTACGCTGCCAGCCAATGGGTACCTGCACAGGGGCCGGACGCTCCTCCCCTCCGCTCTCACACTCCTTTCCTCCATTCATTTCTCCTCTGCTTTTACACGCACCACCTGACACACACAGGAGCAGACAGGTGTCATTATGGTCTCTGAGTGGAAGTCTGTATGGGACAAAGGGGCAGGGCCACCCTACCCTTTAAGCTGCATCGTGGCTACTGTGCAAAAGGTGTGTGGGCTTCCATTACTGTGGTCCAGAGCCATGAGGTGTCTGGAGGGGCTGTGGAGGTCCTCTGCAGGGGGAGTACTCCTCAGCCTTTCACCATCCGCTGTATCAGAGCTCAGCCTCACGTCCAGATGATCACCTTCAACATCACGGTTCACTTAAACTGCTGGGCCACGGTTTTCCCATGGTTCCTGTCAACAAAACACAACCAGAGAACAGTGCCAAGTCAGGCCAAAAATAATGAACAATACAGCGTTTAGGAAGACGTGGATGAAAACTGCCTGAAGCTACAGTCACACAAGGCTCAATACTTCTATCATTGTATCTCCAAGTTAAACAGTAAAATACAAGGTGTTCTAAAGTTCTAAAGGCAGAGGTAATTGAACAGTGCTGAAAATGGCAGAGGAAGGCTCTCTGTGTGTAGTTGTACATTAGACTCCATTCGTACAATATGATGAAAGGCCATTGTTAACTTTGCACAGCAAATAGACATTTTTTCAGGAGCCAGCAGTGACTTTTGTAACAGCAGATGTCTGAGTATGCAGACTTTGACTCCCGTCAGGCGGGTAGACAACCTGTCTATCACCTCAGTAGAATATAGTAGTGTGCAGTGTTTTTAAGTAACCTTTTGTTTGAAAGGAACTTGTGGTATACACCACCCACAGCAAAATATCACCAGTATGTAGAATATAAAGTGCAACTACAACTACAGTCTGTGCTACTGCCTGTGTCTGTGTTTAGCTTTAGCCATGTTTCAATGGGCATGGTATGCTTGGTGAGGTCTGTCGTGTCTCCATACTCTGGGCAAGGCTGTGGGTCCAGGGGCTGGGGTTAAGACATTGGCTCAGGACCCTCCTCAAAAGGTAAATAACTGTATTAAAGATGATGTGAACCAGTTAAGAGAACATTTGAGCAAAAACACCCTTGTGGCACACTGGTTGATAATTAAGGCCATACAGTAAATGCCCAACAGCCCTAAGCCATGATCACATTTATTATAATTGCACTTTTTCCCAAATCTTGTTTTTGTTTCATGACCACAGAAGGCAGATCATGTTCTTTTTGTATAAGAGCTCGTTTGGACCAGAGAGAGCACTAACAGCAGAGGGCATGTCCCATATACAGACGGGTACCTTTCCATTTTTGGGTGAGACCAGTACTTGAACAATACAGATATCTGAGCAGTAATTTTTCAATATTTTTTCCCGTCTTAATTATTTTCTCAAACGACAAAACAAATGTACAATGTCCATGAATCCAAATACTATTTCTTTGAGGAAGAACTGTAAAACTGTTTTCATTCTTCTGTGGTCACACTGCCTAGTCACTTTGTAGAGTGCTTTCCCAGCACCCACCAGGCATACAATCAAAAGAAAAATATATTTCTTTGTACCAGTTTTTGTACCATTTTTTCTGTCTCAGTAGTGCCTTCACTTATTGGGTATCACTGGTACTTTTACGCCCATGTCACAGTCCCCCCTTTCACACAAGATCACTGCTGGTTGTGCTGTCTCATGCAGACAAACTCCACGTGGATGTGGCTGCACTGGGCCTATAGGAACAGTGTGGTGCACTGAGCTGAGATCTGTCAGTGTGACATTATATTATTGTCCACTCTAAACACAAGGCTGAGCAGTCCCATATACATATGCAGTGTAATGATGAAGGCTGAGCATACATGTGCACACTGTCACTGTCACTGCTATTTGGGAGCTACAACAGGAGACACATTACCCTCACCCTTGTGGCTTTGGAAAAGTCTTGGAGGTTAGAGTATTTAAAAATTAGAACAGAACTCATTCAAAGGCTTTTGAAATGTTCAAAGTCAAATAACTGTTTCATAGCTCAGTATGATTCCGGCTCGGACCAGTGCCCCTGTTGTGTCTTTGGGTAAGACCCAGCCGATGGCACGGATGCCAACCTCATTTCTGTCAGTCTAGCCCAGGGCAGCTGTGGCTACAGAAGCAGCTCCACTCAACCAGGTGTGGACTTATGAATAATGACGCTACATATATGAACGAACAAATCCATTATTATGATCATGTGCACCAAAAGAAGCAAATGCCATAGCACACGACAAATGTGATGGAGACAGGGGTGGGAAACGGCAACATAAATCAAAAGTATATATTTTTTAACTATTCCAAATAATAATACTATTGCAGATGACCAGATATGCGCTAAAAGGTCCAATTAATATTGTGGTTGAGATTACATTACATTATCACAAAAAGTGATGGAGCAATAAAAATGTCCACAAAAGCACAGAAATAATACTACACACTTACATTTCAAACGTTACACTGCAAGTGTTTAATCAGCTCTTGTTGCACCTTTTAATCATCCTAATTAAATATACTTCTCAAAAAAACTGCAATATCTTTTTTCCTTTTTACAGTCAGTAACAGTATGAGGCAGCAACACTGGCAGATCTGTGCGATATATTGCAGAAGTAAATATAGACGATAAATGACACTATTGAAATCAAACCATAAAGCAGACTTATCTCAAAAAAGTATTCTACATGTACAATATAATGAAAAAATAACAGAATGCAACACTTAAGTAGTTAGCTTGTGTCTATAATGAGTCATAGATTTGAGCTGTAGAAGGTTGAATTATGAACCTCTGATGATAGCGCAGAAAAATAACCAAACTTTTCCCACAAGTCCAAAGAAAAAGTCCACACAATAAACACTGACCGCTAAAAATAATTGTTCAATCTGTCATGTATTGAACGATGAGTCGATATAGTATTTATCATGGCAGGCCTAGGTGGACTTGTAAAGAAGAGGATCCTGTCAGTGCAGGGTACTGATGTATAAAGTTGCAATTGTTGTTTTGGTGATTTGCAAAATTAGAATACTGAAAATACTGTCTACAGAAAAAGCTATATTTTAATAAGGTGTATTAAGGTGATATTTTATGGCTAATTTGACTATTCACTACATCTCAAACCAGAAAGGCATGTTTGGGCTCAGTTCTCTGACTGACATCACAATTTTAAATATATATATATTCTTTGGTCAATATTATCTGGACCTTTTCACAACAGAAATCAGGTATGTGTTGTCTGAACATGCAGGTACTTTCATGTGACTCCAGCACCACAGACAGAGCTCCATCTGTCCACTTACACAAACAATACAAAACAAGATCACGTTGTTTGCACCTCACATCAGATTTATAGCTGGTGAAGCAGTGGTTTACAACACCACAGGTGTATGTCAGACTTTATCCACACAAACATAAACAGTACGTGCAGCTCACAGATCTTACAGAAAATAGACTAGCACAAAAGTACAAACATGAGGTGGACACTATATTCTCCCTCGTTGGTTTTATGGACACAGCTGGAGCATTACTAGACATTTTCCAAGAGAGCCTGTGAGGGTGACAGCTCAGTGTATCTGCAATGCTGTGGAGATGACAAACGTCCTCTCCATATTGTGTATTATTTTACACATATGCTCCAATACCAGCTGTAGAGAAAGGCCAATTAGCAAGATGAACATTAGCCACACTCATCAACTGTGCCAAGAGCTGCTTTAAAGCTCTTTTAGCGACAGGACACTGCCTCGTACGGAACTATGTCCAGTAAAGAGCAGACAGTCCCGTGTCCCTCACCTGCGGCCCACACCGTCCCCTGACCGCATCCTCTGCCCAAACAGCGCCTGGCTATTCTTCACATGCAAGAGTCACAGCATCAAACTAGCTGGGGGGTTAGCATGTCCAGCGTCAGCTGTCTAGCTCCCGTTAGTTAGCTGGTTAGCTAGCCTGCTAGCTTGTTGTAATGCCACCGGATTATCCGACAAGTTCAGCTGCGTTAAAAGCGTCGATATTAGTGCGCAAAATGTAAGCTCTGTCCAAACACTCTATGGAACCGTGGGCACAGCCTGGACCCGAAAAAGTACAACTCTAAAGCGGCTCGACCCGCATTAAATTTGAGAGAAGGGGCCAGGCGAGGCCAGGGCCAGGCCGAGCTGCTCAGGATAGCTCTGAGGTTAGCATTAGCACGGAGCTAGCAGCAGTGCAAGCCCATCTCGTTCGTAGGGAGAGAGCGAAGAGAGACGCTCTTCAGCCGAACGTCTCTGTCTGCATCTAATTCAGCCAGAAATTAACCAATACACCGAGGACATTCAATAGATGATACATCAGTGCTTTACGTGCGATATAAGCGTGTAACAACAAAGCCAGGGACATAAAAATAGGAAAAAGAAGCCTTACCCATTAGTTGACTGCCTCTGCTGGTTCTTCTACAGTGGGATATTGAAAATGATGGAGAGGCTTGGTGCGCATGCGCCGGAGTAAGCAGATGGGAGAGGTGATGCACGTTCACCAGCACATACATGATGCTGGACATGCACAACTAAGAACAGGAAATATTACAGAAATACATGACACATGCTGCACATGCAACAGAAAGTCCTGTTCATCTGAACTAGGGACATATTCAAAAACACAAATGTACATGTTTTTAGGAAGAAGGAATGTAGGCCAAATAAATATATTAGGCCTAAATAAATGTAACCTCAAGCTGGCAGTGGTCTAAGATGCTGTGTACAAAGCTTCACATTTAGGGAGGCTACTTTATTTTCTATTCCTATTGAAGGCTTTGCTCATGTATTTGCTCAGATATTCTAAAGGGATGGATTATAGAACATTGACAGAGAATGGGTTGGTTAAGTGTATGATGCCCTCTGCTGGCAACAGTGGGAAGTGTCCTATGTTTAAATGACTTATTAGCAGCTTTGAAATGAATAACAATGCCTCTCTTACAATTTCAGTCTTACTGCTGAAATAGATCTGGTCTTTTGAAGATGGATGGGTTTTAGAAACACACTGAGCACATATCTGCATTGTCTGCAAAGAGTGTTGTATTGAAACAGTATTTTTGAAACAATATTTTGAGCTCAAACGCGTGTTGACAAGTCAGTGACTGTTTATTAATTTAATTTAATTTGTATATATTTATTTGTATATATTTTATTTGTATATATATATATATATATATATATATATATATATATATATATATATATATATATATATATATATATATATATATATATATATATATATATATATATATATATATATAATTTATTATTTTTTTAACAAATGTCAGGATTATTTCCAGGCTTATAAATTGTAGTAACCCGAGAGGTGATGAAAAGAGGCATGTTACTGGAGTTCTAACAAAGGAGAGTTTATTTACATCAGCACCTGGACACATGAACCCTCAGGACATTGTGATAGTGTTGTCCATTACAGTCTAGTGCCATCCAGTGTGGCTATGCTTCCGTTGTAGGGAGTATTATACCTCTGATGACGTAGACTAAGATAACAAGGACTGAGCCGGCAGTCTTATTTTAGTCTTATTTTAAACAATGTGCTGTTTACAGATTTTAAACTGTGATGTCACACTGTCATATGTACAGTGGTGGAAGATAACAATGTAAAAGTAGTAAAGTACTGCACTTAAGTAGAATATTTAGGTGTCTGTACTTTGCACAGATGTAGTGAAGTAAAACTAAATGTAAAATGTATTTAAGCAAAGTGCAGGTATCTGTACTTTCTACTCCACTACATTTTTAACTGGTCTGAAAAGTACTTTAAATATGATTTGAGGAGTTATTTGTACCATGTCCGTGGTAACGTCCTGACCAAAGCGAGTTCAATCTTCAGGCTTGAGCAAACAAAAATAAATGCGCAAAATTCATAGGAAAAATTAACAAATTGATTCGTATTTCTACTGTTGACCAAAATATGTGTAATTTTTTAATCAATATCACCACATTTTCCACTTTAACACACTTTTTACTTTTTTTTGAATGAGTACTTAAATGCTTTTACTCAAGTAATTTTTTTCATGTGATAATTTTACTTGAATAACTTTTTGCGTCTGTATCTGTACTTTTACTTAACTAACAAAGTTGAGCACTGATAAGTATCCATATTTACCACAGATCTGCAGAAGAACAGAAACCCTCCTGCCCGAAAGACCCGTGTCCTTCCCCCGTCTAATTTCGTTTACCTCGTTCAACCAATCAGAGCACGGATGGAGCACGGCAGCCAATCAGAGCACGGATGGAACACGGCAGCCAATCAGAGCGCAGGACTGAAGTGAAAGTGCGGAAGTGCTGGAAGTCGCGCGAACACAGTGCTCTCTTCGGAGTAGTTTTCTCATCCTGTTCAGATTTATGGGTTTACATGTTTTTCCCAATTGTTTGGACATAACCGGGTCGTATATCTGCCTCCAATCCGCCTCAGAATTCATTTTTCCCCGTAAGCTTTTCCCGATTCTGCACGTTTTTGTTTTGAGGCTGTCAGAAGGTAGTGCACTGGGCTCGGTTACTAACTTGTTTCAGTCATTTTTCCACTATTCTTTTGCATATCTTGACTAATGCTACTTTGCGCCAGTTTTCAAGAGACAAAAAGCATTGCTACCATTGTGTTGTCTATTCTAGTTTAGTTTCTTTTTATTAATTATACTTAAGTAAAAGTTTTAAAGTGACAATATCTTAAATTCTAGTGAGCTAGTTTTATTTAAACGTGCACATTTCTGTCTGTCTTGCATTTATTCAGTTAGAGGTGTTGGAAAACGTGAGTTGTTGTGAGCAGGGTCACCTCTCCACAGATCTGACCAGTAACTTGGCTTGGTGGAATCTCACCTGCTTGTCTTTTGTAGATAGTAGTGTTGTCACGAAACTAAAATGTCAAACTCAATTTCGATACTGAGGATTAGACTTGCTACTCGATTCTACTACTCCCGATTCCAGTACCAGGATGATGATGAACTCTTTCTTGAGACGATAGAATGTGATTTTCAACATAAATTTGTAGATCTTTCTTTTATATGCGGCCTTATATCTGTGTAATCCCTGAGTCGCCCAGATTTCATAGTAATCCAGGGGTGTATACTAGTCTATGTGTCTTATACTTGCAGCTCAAGATCAGTCTAAAGCTATTCAGGAAAGGTTTATTCGTGTCCTTTTTTAGTATCAATACCTGGTCAAATACGTATCTAGTTTCGATACTAGTTTTAGTATCAATTAGCATCTGATTTTTGATACTTTTGACAACTCTAAAATGCAACAATTTGCCTTTTGGAAACTGTAATGTAGTCTTGTATGATGTGTTTATAGCTTGGTCATGAGTAAGAGAAAAACCAAGCAGACCCACGTTCCGGTTGGAGAGTGCGTGGCTCAGGTCTGTACTGTCTTGTAGGTAAGATGCGTTTTATATTGTTTATTCATATAGTTAAACGTTTTCTTCTCTCCTTCACAGCTACAGAAGATGTTGAGGGAGCGCTTGTGCCGTGAGGAGCTTCCAGAGACACCAGAGGGGGTAGCTGCGCAACACAAGTATGTACAGATTCAAGATTTAAGGCTAATTTGGCGTTTGATTGGTAAATATAAGAAACCAGATGTGAAAAGTGAAATCGGTAACAATATATACTGCTTGTAGAAGAATTGAGGATGCACCATATATGGCCAAAATATCTATGCAAAACAATAAGCATTTCGTGAAATAAAATAAATATATCACAAACAATACAAATCTGTTAGAAATGTACTGTTTTATGAAAGTTAAATCTAAAAAGGCTGATTTTAATGAACTATTTTCCTTGTTTTGTGTTTTGTTTTGTTTTTTAGACCAGGGAGACTAGATCGGAGGGGACTCTATGCTATATTTTGTTTTATCCTAATCTCTGAAAATTCCCCTGGCTCTGGATATTCTGGGAAAAAGGTTCAAATGGTATTCCCTGCCCAGCTGTAGTTTAGAGTCTCACACTTTGGGAGCAGATTGTTATGGAGGAGCTGTCAGCGGGGCTCGGTGACACACTCTGACCCACTTTAGTGCCACCTGACGGGCTGTCCCAGTTTGGAGGCTCCCTGTCCTCTCCTGTGCCCACTTACAGTAGTTCTGTTTGGGCTGACGAGATCTGTTCTTATTTTAACTTTGAAAATCAATAATGTGATAGTAACCTTCTGGCAATTTTATATGAGAGGCAAAAATGTTCATGATTTGAACTGATTTTGTTTAAATGTTTGAAATTTGGAAATATTTCACATGCTCTTTGTAGACACCGACAATCAAGTTGCCTACTCATAAGCCCCTTTTGCATGTAAATGATAAAAACTATTTACCAGTAACCTTAAAATTATTGTGAATATTTTTTATATTTTGAAAGTGGACACAGCTTACATATCTGATATTTAAATGTGCATTACACAACTTTTCTGGAGAGTCCACCACCTGCTTGTTTCCACTCAGAAGTTTTTACTTTGTTTCGAATGTTACTTTGTTCGAAAACAGGGACAAGCAATGCCACCCTGCCAAATTACAGGTCAGATCTGTGTCTGGAGAGATGAGCCTGGTAACTGTAAGATATTTTCTTTGCAATAGAAACATGTCACTGAACACTTCCATGTTGGATAAGTTTCTGTAGAATGTACCAGGAAAAGCAATAACCTCACCATGGAGATGAAAGTAGCATATCATAAATCAGAAAAGTTATACAGTGCAAAACTAGTGCAAACTAATTTTAGTGCAAAATTATTCTTACTTCCTTATGATTCTTGGCCTGTTCACTCTTTAGTTGTAGAGAGTATAGAAAAGTCAAATGCTTTTGTGCTGATGAAATAAATAAAAGGTGAAGGATGTTGATGTTCTGCTGTTGTCTGTGCAGACACTTGCTGGAGCTGCTCCGCCGCACTGCGCTCCACGGGGAGAGTAACTCGGTGCTGATCGTGGGACCCAGAGGAGGGGGCAAAACCATGGTGAGCCCTGCACTGCACAGCCTCTAGGGGGCGTCAGGAGAATGTTTAATGCAGATGTGCCCAAAGTTTTTACCTTTATAGGCCAGAATTGCACAGTAGCAGTTCAGGTGCCAAACCTATTGATAGTTTGCACATAAAATCTTCTTCTGCAAAGAAATGTAAGAAATCAACCTCGTTCCCATCTCCTGACAGTCTTTTCAATACAAAATTGAATCAAAATGGATTCTTCTTAAAATCTCAGAGCCCCTCGCAGGCCAAATTAGACCCCCTGTTTGGCCAAGTTTAGCTTGTGGGCCCTAGTATTAGCACCAGTGGTCTTTATATGTCTGTTTCTGCAGCTGTTCAAAAGTGTGCTGAAGGAACTGTTGGAGGATAAAGACGTGGACAAGACCCTCATGCAGGTTCATCTCAACGGTACGTTCGAAAAAGGGTTTAAACTCCATGCATTTATGTATCGTGCATCCATGTGTTATAGTTTAATACCCAAAAAAAACACAACCACTTTTAAAATCTGAGAAAAGACAAAAAGAAACAAATTATTAAAGAATGCAAATTTTGACAAATCCATTCTTTGTTGAGCTTCACTTTTTCAAGCTCCTCCTGTTTTGTGCTCGTAGGTCTTCTGCAGACTGATGACAAAATCGCTCTGAAAGAGATCACCAGGCAGCTGCACCTGGAGAATGTAGTGGGCGATAAAGTCTTTGTGAGTGTATACAGAGTTTATAACAGACTATTTTAGGTGGTTTTATTTGTGGTTGTTCTCACATAGTGTCGAGACGCTGATAAATCCCTATGTTTTTGTTCCATCAGGGAAGCTTTGCAGAGAATCTTGCTTTTCTATTGGAGGCCCTGAAGAAAGGTGAGTTCAGCCATGTTTTTTTTATAAACATGGATTCAGACAGTTTCTACTTTAAAAAAAAAAAGAAAAGGCATTTGTTGAAAAAAACACAGTGATAGTATGGATGCTAACAGCTGCTAAATACTAGTGTTGACACAATTGTACCTGATTTTCTATACATTTGACAACCCTCTAATACACACACACACACACACACACACACACACACACACACACACACACACACACACATATATAAGTTAATACAAAGTCAATCAGCACTAGCTAAATTCTAAAGCTATGAATTTTGATAGAAATTTTAGCATTTTATCTCCTAGGCGACCGCAGCAGCTCCCGGCCTGTGCTCTTCCTTCTGGACGAGTTTGATCTGTTTGTGCACCATAAGAACCAGACTCTGCTCTACAACCTGTTCGACGTGTCGCAGTCGGCCCAGGCGCCCATCGCTGTGGTGGGACTAACCTGCCGCCTGGTCAGTCTGCTCATGCCACACTTGAATTATCTTTAAAACAACTGTTTAGAAGCAAAATCCATGTTCAGGCCCTTGTTATATGTAACATTTTGAAGATTTATTTTCCCCCATTCAAATGTCTGAAACCCATGGATAGGCTGTAACTATAATATTGATGAACCATATAGTTTTCTCTCAAAAATGTGTATATATGTGCTGGCAGACAAGATGCTAAGGAGTTATGGAGATTAACCATAAATCAGGTCAAAATGTGAGCATTTTGAGCAAAAAGAATGGAATTATGTCACAGGATCACAGCCTGTTGCTTTATCAGACGTCTCTGTGTTGAAGGACGTACTGGAGTTGCTGGAGAAACGTGTCAAGTCACGGTTCTCCCACCGTCAGATCCACCTGCTCAGTGGCGCCACCTTCCCTGACTATGTGCAGCGCGTCCAGAGGCAGCTGTGGCTCCCAGCAACCTTCCCTGACCAAAGATTTGCACAGGAGTGGAACAACAGTGTCAAGGTATGCTTCTGTCTGTTTTCTAGTCCTGTTTATAATTAAGGACACAGCCAATTATGATCTGTTAGTGTGCCTTTAAAGTGCTTTGTTTCATATCTATGTAACATTTCTGTTGGAGAGTCCGCAACTTCCTTGTCTCCATGGAGATGTTATTGCTTTCTCACTCAGAAATGTTCCACAGTATGTCATTACACTTGTCTATCTTTATGGAGACAAGCAGTTGATTCTGCCAGGCCAAGTTACAGGTCAAATCTGGAGAAGCAACCAGTGAAAATGAACGTTTTTCAAGCAATTTTTGAGAAATAAACACCTATGATTGAATAAATGCAAAAGAGACCAGTATAATGCCATACTGTGGAATATTTGAGGCAAAGCAATACCTTGTCCATGGAGACAGGCAGGTGGCAGACCCCCCCACCAGAAAAGTTACATAGTGTGCCTTTAAAAAAACGAAATTGCATAATGAATTTTAGTGCATTTTTACATTGGAAACCAATACCAGAACATAACCAAGTATGTTTGGACATTTTTGTTATTATTTGTAATTTACTGTCTAATTAGGCTTGTCAAAAGTATTGAAAATCAGAAACTAGATATTTATTTGAGCAGGTATTGATATAAAAGTCACATCAACTGGACAGAAATGAACCTTTCCTTTAGCTTTATAATTATTTTGAGCTGTATCAGGACAAGTATAAGACACACAGACTAGTATACACACATGGACCACTATGGAACCGACCTGGACACTGAGGGATTACACAGATATAAGGGAATGTAAAAGAAAGTACTACCATTTAATGTTGAAAATCGCATTGTGTTGTGTAAAGAGTTTTTGAATTATCATCGTGTTGTCGAAATCAGTATTGTATATCCAGTCTATTCCTTAATTTTGAAATTGAGTTGAGAAATTTTAGTATTGTGACCAAACTAATGTCTAATTTATAGTTATTCTAGTACTGCGTTATTTTACTTTGCGGTTCCATTTCTTGACAAATCTTGGATATCTTCTTACTTTGTCATATAATATCTCACTCAGGCTCTGTGTGAGGACAAATCAGTGGAGGACATTCTTCGGAGACACTTCAACTCCAGCAAGGACTTCCGCTCCTTACACACGCTGCTGGTGAGGACAATAGCACTTTAACGTTATGGGTAGAGCAGGGCTTTTGTTTGGTCTCCTGACTGTGCGTCCTCCTCTAGATGTTGTCCCTGAGCCGCGTCTCCGTGTCCAAACCCTGCATTAAACCTGCGGACGTCCTCGAGGCTAGCCGCATGTATTTTGCTGACGCTAAAGCTAACATGCTACATGGTAAGTTATTATTTTCAACCATATATCTAGCAGTGCTTGTAGATACATTGTGATATCTGCACAGCTGTTACTTTTCTTAAAGGTGCACTATACTTTTTTTTTCACCTGCTTCTTTCTATGATGATGTAATTGGCTCCAATCCACTTTCTATTGAAAAACTGTCACCACTCTCTCTGTAACTGCTGCTGTCAGACTCCTCATTTTGGTCTTATGTTTGTATTAACTCGCTCTGCATGATCCTGGTATTTTTTATTTCACTATTGTGTCTGTAAATCAAGACATGAACCTTATTAACTGACAAATCAGACACTTTCTTTCCTGCTATAACTGCTAGCCTCGATGAGCTTCCTTTGGCTGGAGCAGAACACTATGGGTGACGTCACAATCACTTAATCCACTTCTTTACAGTCTATATTAAAGATGAGCAGGTCAGGTCAAGCTGCAGGTCTAATCCGTGGGGAAATAACCCTGCGTACAAGAGAATGCATGTTTTTTCAATGTACTGATGCAAGATTAATGTTTGATTGCGGGTAAGCTTACATATTGCCTCTTTAACTGTAGCTACTGTAGCTTGTCATTACTGTGTTACAAGGGGCAAATTGTGACATTTTGTACAAGTTATAGCTGAAATTCTCAATCTTGGACATTTCTACACGTTTGTCTCTGCTGTGATAAAGAGATAATCTGTAATATTGTGCAGTGGTTATAATGTTGTGGTTTGATTGTCTGTTATCGTAGGTCTGTCCATCCTGGAGCTGTGTCTGATCATCGCCATGAAGCACCTGAACGACCTGTACGACGGAGAGCCCTTCAACCTGCAGATGGTCCACAACGGTACGCCCACGCTGACACCAAAACCATGTTTTCAGATAAGGCCAGTAGAGCAAACAAGGGAGTTAGATCATGCTTAAACACCTTGGTAAAAAAAAAATTCAAAAATATACCTGGAGATGTTTTTATATCATTGGTGCAAGTTTAATTTTTTTAATAATAATAATAATAATAATACATTTTATTTGAAAGCGCCTTTCAAGACACACAAGGACACTGTACACGACAAAAGTTAAAAACACATATTTACAGAATAAAACAGAGATACGGAACTGGATGATGGTGAGAGTGACTGATTATGTGCTGTAGGATTGTGTGAACAGGTGGGTTTTGAGTCTGGATTTGACTGGATTTTTTCTATTTGCATTTGAAACGAGGAAGCCCCTCCATGTTTTTAAAGCCCATATGCAGTTGTGCCAAAACTTGATTCCTAAACCTGTCTCAAAGGCCTTGTTCTCAACCGTAATCCTAGCTCTTAACCTTAATGATTATAAAGTGTTATTTTACTAGCAAAGCACCAATGCAAAGTGGCTGTTGAAACTGTGCAGATGCAGCCCTTACACCTGCTTTTGTATCAGTGGTTCAATTTCCATAGTTACCAGCAGAGGGGGTCAGGCGCATGACAGTTGAGAAGGTGCACTTTGTGACTTCTCTCGTCGAGCATCTGCCACTTCCTTATCTCGATGGAGATGTTATTTCTTTACCTAGAATGTTCCACAGTATGACGTAAAAAGTTTGCAATTGGAGACATGGAGAAAAAGGGGTAGCACCACCCGGCCAAGTTTGAGGTCAGATCTGTGGAGAGATGGGCGAGAATGTTTTTCAAGATGCTTTTGAGTAATAAAACCTCTTGTAATTTAATTAATTAAAGCAAAGACCACTAAAAACTTGCATAGTGAGCGCATTTTTAAAGTGCCAAAAAAGAAAACCAATATTTAAAAAAGAAGTAAACTGTTCATTGGAGGAAAAAAAGTCCATTTTGTTATTTATAGATTTCTTTCATTCTTTCTATTTTTCTGATTTCTTTTTTTCAGAGTTTAAGAAGTTTCTGCAGAGAAAGTCCAGCTCCATGTACAACTTTGAGCAGCCCGTGGTCATGAAGGTGGGGACGCTCTGCTCTCTTCTCCATTACACTATGTCCAGTATCTTTTAAACACTGGGACTAAACCTGTCGCTTTGGCCCCCAGGCGTTCGAGCACCTGCAGCAGCTGGAGCTCATTCGGCCCCTGGACAGCTCGGGGGCCCGGACCCAGAGGGAGTTCCAGCTCGTGAAGCTCCTGTTGGATAATACTCAGATCATGGAGGCGCTGCAGAGGTACCCCCAGTGCCCCACCGACATCAAGCAGTGGGCCCTGTCTGCATTTGGATAAGAGGACACCTCATCCATCTTCAAAAACTGAGCCTCAAGAAATGGACTTGTAAAAAGGAAGTGACCGGACACGTTATAATGTCATCTTCAGTAAGACTTAAAGATGTAATATGTAACTTTTATGGTGGAGAGTCTGTCACCGACTTCTTCATGAACTTCTTATTGCGTTGCCTGCAATGTTCCACAATATCCATTCCATTCAAATTATCTTTCTCCATGGACGCAAGCGACACATCCAGACCAAGTTACGGGTCAGATCTGTGGAGAGGCAAGCCCATTCACGGTAAGAATGTTTGTTTTAAGCAATAAGAACACCAAGTGATTTGAAGACATGCAAATGAAGGCAGGTAAATTCCATAAACTCCATGGAGACGAGCAGGTGGTGGACCTACCACCAGAAAAGTTGCATCTGTAAATCTTTAGCCATATGGTCAAAAAATATGTGAAATAATAATTTAAAAAAACTTGCAGTCAGCTGTTTACCATGACTAAAAACAACATGTGAGTAAACGTTTATGCAGAAGACTTCAAGTAAAAATATATCTAGTTTCAATCAAAATATATTTTGATTGAAAATAGATATATAATAGATTATATAGTAGTATATTGTCTCTGGTGAAAAACTTAACTTTGATTAGTCTCTCATTACAGATGAAAACTTAGAATTTGATGTCATCAAAAACACACAAGTAGTAATATTGTATTTTTTTTACTCATACATGGGCCTATGTTATGCTAAAGTTAATTTGAAGTGCTCTGTTCCACCTTGTGTGTCAGAAGTGCTGTTTCAAGCTCCTTTTACCTGTATCAAAAATCGGCAATACAGGGCTGAAGTCATCCAAATGTTTTTTGTGAGTTCAAAAAAGCAGTGGAGCACTTCCTTTTATTATTAGGTCTGTGGTATATGTTTGCGGAAAGAACTCAGCTTAAATTTGCAGGATTTGTGTGTTAAACATGTGTGGATGAAACAAAACACAACTCCAGGTATTTCTTTGATGAAAAAACATTCTAACAGATCATAAAATAGTGTAACATGAGCCCTTTAAGTGTAAGATGAATTATTGTATTGGCATTTTCCTTGTTTCTTGTCAAAATGTAAAAACAAGATTAATAGTGACACTAAATAAAGCGATTTTAATTCCTGAAATATTGCAGTTTTTGCCACCAGTACTAGACTTAAACTGGACTAAACCAAATCTAAAATGGGACTAAAATGGATTTAAACCAGATCTAAAACATAATATTTTTATATGAATCAAAATGAATAATTAGCAACTAAAAAATCTAAGCACCACAAGAAGGAGCCCAGAGTGGCATCATGATATCATCTTTAATCCCTGTGGAACATTGCACACGATCGTTCATTTTCGACAGACAAATGCGTATTTGGTCAGCTCACAGTAATGAATACAAAATAATTCATAAATAATAATAAAAAAAATCTTCTTGTTCACACAGTTACAAATTTGTACTTTGTCGAATACAACGGGACACTGCAACCACTTAAGTCTGTACACGTATTCACATTTGAGTGTTGTTACTGCACTGGCCAACACAGCTCTTCCATACCACCGCTGTGTAAAGGGTTTTTCAATGGTTCTTTTGTGATGACAATGATTTTTAATACAGTCACTGCACATTTTACTGTTGAGTAATGATTCAAGTCCACATCAAACACTTACAGGAAGGGCAGCACCATTTGACCAATTCTCCGTCAAAAAAAAAACAAAAAAACGTTGCACAATCAATGGTCTTCCCCCACAGACAATACATGACACTATAATGTGAGTACTCGTGTCGCTTCGTAAACCGTCCCTGCAGAAAAATAAACTTTCAACGTGGTTCCACAAGTCGGACAATGTTAAAAAGCACCGTAGAGTTGTCCAGTGTGGTTGGCTTTGAGATTTGAGCTGCCCTCAGAAAGCTGCCCTCCAGTCACTCCAACATGGCGTCAACACGAATGCACTTACATATGTTCACATGCACACACCCAAACCACCCTCTGGCAGTTGCTCGGGAACCCGGGCCCCGCCAAGTCCTTTCCCTCCAGATGCAGGGGTTGGTCTAGTCCACCAGGTATCATAGGGTTGTTTCGATAGTTACTGGAATCCGATTTGATGATGATATTAGATTGGAAGCGGAACAAAACTGAGCAATGCGTCAGGATGTCCTTGGATACGTGCCTTGCCCAATGACACAATGACAGTAATCATCTGTGGGAGCTAGAATTGCAGTGGATCTGACCGCTCTACCAGTGATGTTTTATGTCAAGAGTGGCATTTGAACCGCCAACCGTCGCCAAACACTCTATTCTGTGTAGTGCCTGAGTGATTAGTGAAGCTGTACATGCAGATTGGCAGCCAGTGTCAGTAAGTCTACCCCAGGGCAGCTGTGGCGACAGAAGTACCTTACCACCACCAGACATAAGGAGCAAGTGAATAATGCATTCAACTGTAAAGCGCTATATAATAAATAATGCCTCGTTATTAGCATGAGTGGGACTGACAGCGCCAACTCATCATCGGGGTATCGGATACGGTAACCTGCAAATGCAACCCAAAGCCCACGGATCATTGTTAAATATGCAAAAATGGGATCGGAAGTAACCAGAACAACCCTATAGTCTCCTGCAGTCCAGTCCCGTCTCTGGTGTCCCACCCCCAACATGGTCCTACAGAGGTGGCTCTTTGGATCACACCCAGGAGTCGGGGGAGCCGGTGTACTTGTTGGCGCGGTGTGAAGGCCTCCGCGTGGTGGAGTAGAAGTCCACGTAGTTGGTGTTGGCTTTGAAGGGGAGGGTGCGGTAGTCGGGGGAGGTGGGGCTCAGAGGCACCGGCTCATCCTCCATGTCCTCGGCAAAGCCCTGAGGAGACGACAGGTACATTCTGTAGCTGTTGTAGTTCTTACGGCCCGGCTCGTCAAAGAACAGCTCCGGATTCTGCAACAACAAACGAATAAGAATTATTTTTTATTTATTTGTTAGAATTAGGATAGTGCATATAGCGCATAGTACAAAGAAAACATTAAAGGTGCACTATGTAACTTTTCTGGAGGATGGACACCTTGCCTCCATGGAGAGGTTATTGTTTTGCCTGGAATAAAAAAAAAAATGTGTGGCCGGCTAGTGTGACCCAGCTATCCATCAAACATGGCGACTTGTGATGATGTTTAGGGCGACGCCAGCTCCCACTGGGCATCACTAACGTGGAAGTCAGCGCGCTTGTTTCTTTTATGAAGTCATTTTAGATGATTATAGTGATTTAAAATGTGCAAATTAATGATCCACGGTTGTCATCGATTATAACTATAAAGGAGACACAAGCAGCAATATGTGCAGGTGGTGGACCATCCCCCAGAAAAAGAATTACATAGTGCATCTTTAAACACACCTTTAAAGACACCAGTGTTTATTTTGTTGTCAATGTCAGATTTTTGCTAAAAAAAAATAAAATAATTGTGTATATCTGTGTATATATATGAAAAAATCTCCTTCTCACCCTCCGCGGGTGTACAGGAACAGCAAAAATATTGCACAGAACCCTCAAGCTCCCAGGCCTCTGGTAGAGGTCCCGAGCGTGAAAAAAGAGGGGATAAGACCACCCGTGGAGGGTGAGAAGATTTTTTTTTTTTTTAAATCTATATATCTATAGATTATATATATAGAGAGAGAGAGATATATCGGATGAATGAATGACTGGTTGGCTCAACTGGTAAGTCTTCTGACTTTGACATGGGGGACCTGGGTTCAAATCCCACCCCAAAGGTGCAATGAGCAATTACCAACAGCCAGTGTCCTGTGATCCTTGGGTACAACACAAAATATGCTACGGCAAGGGGGAGCCAGGACGCCAGGTCAGGGGGGAGTTAACATCAACTCCCCATCTGGAGATTGGGTATGAAGCCCCAATAAGTATTATTATTGGGACCAACCATCTACATCTAGTCCACACAGGAACAATAGACAGTTACAAGGTATCCTACAAGAGGAAAGCAGGAATCATAAGCTGTTGTTAAGCCAAAAGCTCCTGACCTTGAGACTGTATGCAAGCTGTAAGGAAGGAGGCCAAGGAAAAATACCAGGTTTAGTTCTCACATGCATGTACTAGTACTTGTATGTTTAACAAATCATGTACTTTACTTGTCTGTATAACAAGGTAGTCATTTAGTTTTGATAGATGAAACAAGTAGTTTAGTCTACAATACACAATATTTTAATTTCCAATGACCAACAAACCAAACCTAAACCCTCATTTTAGGAGAAAAGAACAAAAAAAAAAAATAAATAAACATAAATTAAGCCCACAATGCCTGTTGGTAATTGCTCATTGCACCTTTGGGGTGGGATTTGAACCCAGGTCCCCCATGTCAAAGTCAGAAGACTTACTAGTTGAGCCAACTCAGTCATTCATACATTCTATATCTCTCTCTATATATATATATACAATCTATAGATATATAGATTTAAAAAAAAAACATCCCTTCTCACCCTCCACGGGTGGTCTAATCTGCTCTTTTTTTCACGCTCAGGACCTGAACTCAACTCAAATTCTGGATTGAGTCAACTAAATCAACCTGACATTTTCATTTACTGATGAATATGAATAATATGAATGACTATTTCTTGTCAAAATTAACACTGTAAGACACACCAGGAACTATATCTGAACCAGGACAGGACACAGAGCAGTGCTGTTACCTGGGAGCGCCGCAGGTCCTCTCCAGATTGAGATGAGTATGTTCCAATGAAGTAAGGGGTTTTCTGCTCAGACCCTGCGCAAACACAAAACACAAGTATGAAATGTAAAAAGTGTCTCTGCATTCATATGTAGAATAAAAACACTAAAAACATTAGCCAGGCCAGCTATCACTTAGCAGCCTGCAGTACTGTCTTAACCCCACAAGCTCCAATGGATTGACAGGCGTATTGACCAATCAGAGCCCAGCACAACCCCTCCCATGTCAAACCGGGCATTGGCATTGGTACCTGTGTAGTGGCCCTTGTGCAGGCTGTTGTCTGTGTAGTAGGTGTCCAGTTGCATAGATTGTGCCCTCTGGTAGTTCGAACTGTGCCTTCTTATCCCGAGCATGGCTGGAGATGATGTGGCACTGCCCCCTGGTGGACATAAGGAGCCATGAACTCATAAACACATGTCAGAGGTTTCAGTTTTTAAGGCCATATATTATGCTAAAATGAACTTGTTTCTTTTCTTTATTAAACATATCTGGTTTAGTGCTTCGCTCATTGATCCTGCAACAAATCCACAATGTTTCTCAGTCTCCTGTGAATTTCTTGTCTTTCTTTTTTTCTCGTAAGCAGCCGCATTTGTTTCAATAAAAACAGACAACGCATGTCCCTGATTGGCTAATCCACCTGTCAATCACGGCCATCTGAAAACAGGAGACTGACCCGACTCACATCTTTGTAAAGTACTGAAGAAGAGTGTATTCTGGATCTCAGGCAATGGCTAAATAAGTACTGCTGCCAAATGTGTAATTAAAAGTAGGCAAAAATACTAATAATAATAGAATTTAGATACATTTTTATACAAAGCTCAATCAGTTCAAATGTTTAAAGCTGCACATGTTCTAAGTTAAAAAAAAAAGTACAATTACACAAAGAAATCTTCTCAGTTACAGTAATGCAAGTAAGTTATTTTCAACCCCTGCCCAAATATTCGTCATACCTGATTGGACCACAGGGGTGATATGCAGGGGGCTGGTGGGCAGGGTGGGCTGTGAGCGGTACCGGTCCCGTTCCAGGGTGGAGATGGGGGTGACGAAGTGAGTGTAGTTCCATCCATCCTGTGCACACATGGTAAATACAGAATCACTCATCTCTACAGAGCGTAGTCATGTGGTGAGTAGTAATGGGGGCAGAGGCTGACCTGTTTGTAGAGGCCCCTCAGCTCTCTGTACTGCCACAGCGTGTTGAGCACCTGCGCCGCCGCCTTCACCACCTTCATCGAGTACCTGACGACACAGCAGGCGAGAGAATGCAGCTCACATACTGTATTATGCAAAATCTGAGTTTTTAACCATGTTATAACAGTGCTCCCTCTTCATAAACTTACCCAGAGCTCTATTTTGATTGATTTATGCATATTTAATAATTAAGTCATCCTGTATTCCTGTAAAACTGCCAATTTCTGGTTAGCAGCCCTGGTTAACAGCTTTAAAACATATTTGAAACTATTCAATTAAATTATATTGCTGTACTTGAACTGTGACTTGAATCGATGCCTTTTATCTATTTTCCATTTGGAGATTTCATTTAAAAAAAACAAATTTGAAGACAGAAATTTTGACACCAACCTATATTAAACAATGACCTTTACGTCTATTATAACTAAATATGGCGGCGCTCTCACCCTTTTCCACGGCCCTTGCTGATGTCCACCAGCCTCTCGATGCCCCCGCAGTCGGCCAGGGCTTTGGCGTTGTCCACGTTGCGGCTGGTGACCTCGTGCAGGGTGCAGCAGACGGAGGCCAGCGTGTCGTCACACAGGGCGGAGGGCGCGGTGCCAGGGAGCCGGTTCACCAGGTCCCGCATCGCGTACTTCCCTGGGAGGGGAAGAGGCGCAGAGGTCAGGGGGGTTTTAAATGACAAAATTGTTACATAAGCATTTTTTAAACAGCTGTAGTTTAATAAATGCGTGATTGATATGTTTAATGTCATACTGTGAATCATTCCAGGCAAAGCAATCACATCTCCATGGAGACAAGACGATCAGCTGACAAACCTCCCACCAGAAAAGGGCTTGTTTAATTAACATTAGCATCCCACGGGAATCAAAACTAAATAGGAAAATTCTAATCGCACTTTTTCACAATTACATTACACTTCGGTCTATAATGTTCTGACCGCGGTGCCGTGTGCAGACTGACCGATAAGCTCCTTGTTGCGAGCGTCTAGAGCCATGTTCCTCAGGGCGGTGGCCACGGAGCACACCACACGGTCATTGTCCATCCTCAGCAGCTCCACCAGGATGGGCAGCCCCTTCTCCTTACGCACCGCCGCCCGGATGTACGCCGAGAACTGCACACAAGCACACACAAAATGGTTCTCAAAGGGGAGTATGTATACAACCAGTAGGCAGCTTTTTAGACAATCAACCAGGGGAGTAGAGGCTGAGGCAAACACAAAATATCAGGTCTGTTGTCCCGGTTCCCAGGGCTTTAGGGGCCCAAATTGGACCTTCATCCTATTAATTTGTATTAGAGGGGGCCCCATGTGAGACTTCTTACCCTGGGCCCCGAAATTTCTGTCACCGGGCCTGTAGTCGACTAATTATTTTATTTTGATTATAAGGATTTATATGCAACAACAGCAGAAAGGAGAAGTGAGCTGAAGATTTGGTATTTTTTGGTGTTCATATGTAAAAAAGCAGATGAAACAAGTTTAATCTGTCTCTATATAAACCTTTTTTCCTAGTACTTTTGTTCTGTATTTATAAAGCTTTTGTAGTTGTAGGGTCAGATACATAGAGATACGTAATAGTTTTGAAAGCCACCTAACCTCTAACCCTGACTTTTGGCACTTTGGTACAAGCCAGAGGTGCATAAGAGGAACTTTACCTTCCAGTTGCCAGCGGACAGGTTCTGGAGCGCGCCCGCTGCCCCCTCCAGAGTGGCTGGGTTGGAGCTCTCGGCCAGCAGGTTCAGGTAGGGCTTCACCACCAGGGGGTGCCACAGAAGCTCCGCGCCCCGTAGAGGCTGGGACAGGCCTGGCAGAGGTCCAACACCATCAAACTGCACACAAAAGAGGAGTGTGACTATGTTTTCACTAAGACTGCAGTACCTTTTTTAAACAGTAGAGGTCACATGTTGCCTGTATCATTCGTTTGAACTGTTCTCAGCCTCCAGACATGAGGGCAGTACCTTGTCGTCGGGCCAGCCCCCTCTCTGGCGGCCCCTCCTCCTGCGGCCCCAGCACAGGTAGTCCAGCTCTCTGACCGGGGAGAAACCCAGCAGAGTGTCCAGCTCGGGGCTGCCCATGAGGCGCGACGAGGGCATCTCCACCTCCAGACGGTACGATAGGTTCCTCAGAGTGCACACGCTGTTCTCTACAATCTGAACACAGAGCACAAGAAAACTGTAACAACTGCATATAATTTAGCCGCAAATTTGTTTTGTGTTCTATTCAAATATTTTAATCATATTTTACTTTTTATGGAGCTTCCACCACCAATGTAAAGGATCAGGTGGTTCCTTGGAACATTCTGTTTGTATGGGGTTTTTTGATTTAAGTTCCTGTACCCAATTTTTCCAATGAATTTGAGCAAAATGTGTCTTGCCCCAGTACAGATATATTATATAAGCAGCTGTTGAGGTCAAAATAAGTCCACTGCGTGTTGTTTCCATCTAATTAGAACATATTTTATTGTCCCATAATCAAAAAGTGCACATTAGCATGCTAGTTGTTGTTAGGTTTACCTTCCCGGGAAAAATCTGCTTTGGAAGTCTGAAAAGTTTTGAAAAGTGCTTATAAACCCATTATGGTGAATCATTATGATGCTCAGAATGTGTAAGGTAAATGAGGAATAACTTAGTACTTAAACCTAGTTCTGTTTAGGGCAGAGGTCTAAGCAGGGGCTCCCAGACTTCCCTCACCCCAGACACATCCTCCGAGCTGGAGGATGTGTCTGGGGTGAGGGAAGTCCCCAAGGCGTTCCCAGGCCAGCCAAGAGACATAGTCCCTCCAGCGTGTCCTGGGTCTTTCCTTAGGCCCGGAAAACCTCTACAGGGAGGCGTCCAGGGAGCATCCGGAACAGATGCCCTAGCCACCTCAACTGGCTCAACGTGGAGGAGCAGCGGCTCTACTCCAAGTTCGTCCGTGTGACTGAGCGCCTCACCCTATCTCCAAATACAATGAACAGAACCGGTGACAAAGGGCAGCCCTGGCAGAGTCCAACATGCACCGGGGACACAGGTCTGACTTACTGCCGGGAATGAACACATCTCCTACTCCGGTCATACAGGGACCGGACAGCCCTTAGCAAAGAGCCCTGGACCCCATACTCCCAGAGCACCCCCCAAAGGACAGCACGAGGGACACGGTCGAAGGCCTTCTCCAGATCCACAAAACACATGTGGACTGGTTGGGCAAACTCCTCTGAACCCTCAAGGACCCGATGGAGAGTATAGAGCTGGTCCAGTGTTCCGCACCTCCTGAATCCGAGGTTTGGATTCTCCTCTCAAGTACACTGGAGTAGACCTGATCAGGAAGGCTGAGGAGTGTGATTCCCCTGTAGCTGGAACACACCCTCCAGTCCCCCTTCTTAAACAGAGGGACCAACTGCATCATTTGTTTTTTCTACTTAAATAATTTAAATCATATTATACTGCCTTTATGGACCTTCCACCACATATGTAAAGGGCCATATGTTTTCTCAGACATTGTATTAAATAAATTCAATTGTTTTACTAAGAACTTGGATCTCTGTATGTGTCTTTGAAAAGATGCTATAGTGTATGTTTTGTTTTCATTCATACATACATATAGTGTTTACAATAATTATGATTAAATTCACTCTGTAACCTGTGTTTGTGAGAGTATGTGTGTGTGTGTGTATGTGTGTATGTGTGTGTGTGTGTGTTTATGTGCGCACCTTGCTGTCATAATCTGTGGTGTTGCTGCAGGCTCGCAGCACCTGCAGCAAAGAGTCCACCAGCCCCTCACAGCTGCGCAGCTGGCTCCTCGCCTCCTCCCCCGCCGAGCTCAGGTTCCTACACACACATAAACATAAACATACAGGCAACATACAGGGAGCTGCAGTACACACACTGTCCACGCGAGGGACCCAATCCTGCCCGGATACAGCACCAGGGGACCTCCTCCAATCACAGGCCGGTTGAGCTGACAGCAGCCCTAGGAGCACGTGCATGGTTCAGGAGGAGGACCAGGGATGCTTTGGGCTTGTTCTATCAACTCTCAGCTCAAGAAAAAGATCTAAAAATACGGCATCTATTTCTGTCTGATCTCAAAGTGGCTACACATTCTAACGCATTTCAATGGTGTGTTTTGGGCAATTAATTTGTAAGGTGTTAGTGGTGCTCTATTTAACTTTTCTGGTGGGCGTTCCTCCATCTGTTTGTCTCCATTGAGATGGTATTTCTTTGCCTGAAAAGTTCTACAGTATGACATTAAATCTACCTATCTTACATTTAATCAATTTGTTATGTTGTTTTTACTGTTTTTATTGTGTGTGTTTGTGCAAGTGTGTGTTTGCTGCCAGACACCTGAATTTCCATCTATCCATCTATCTGTGTATGTTGTTGATGTGTTTAATGCCATATTATGGGGTATTCCAGGCAAAGTAATGGAGACATGCAGATGAAGTACCTAAACAATCATGTCCTGGTATTATGTTTAAAGCAGACATATTGTGCTATATAGTTAGAATCTGTGACATCTGTGCATCATTATGTGATAATTTGTACATTTTAAATTGTGATATTGATCTAAAGTGACTTCATAAATGAAACAAGTTCGCTGAATTCTGTGTTAGAAAACTGTGGTGCCCAAGGGGAGCTGACGTCGCCGTAAACGTCATCACAACATAGAGCCGTGGAGCTGTCGGCCCCTCTGATGGACAGCTGCAGATCAGATTTTTTTTTTCATTTTTACATCTATCACCGTTGACAGTGAAACAAGGTTGATTTGAACATTAACGTCTTGAATACAGGAGAATAAAGAATACTCAAACATGCATGAAGCACTCTGAATAGAACTTCGAGAGGACAAATGAGGAGGGGGAAACAACTATAACATGGTTAAGTGCTCTAAAAAGGTGATTTTGCAGAATAGATCTGGTTTAAAATGTAAAAGTGAGCGTGTCGGACATATATGTAGCTCTGGCTGTGTTAGTTTTGCTTACCTGAGGCAGCCAGTGGTGTTGCGCAGCAGCAGAGAAGACTGGAAGCGTCCTCTGGTCTGCTGGTCGCGGTGGGCGGAGCTGCTCCAGCCCGAGTGGGGGATGACCACCGTGTTGGTCAGAGTGGACAGAGCGTCTCGGATGATGGTCATCTTCACAGCGTCACAGGAGGACAGGTTCCAAAGGACACCTGGTGCACAGGAGTATATAGTTGTGACAGTACCCAAAGAACACGTTTAAGGCGATTAGGAAAAGATCTTACATTTTGAGAATTTCTTTTTAGTTTTTCATCAGTTAATGTTTTGGTAAAAGGTCACATTTTTATATTGCACTTATCCACCTTCAAGGCAGTCAAAGTGTTTTACATCAACGAACCACTTACCCATTCACACACACACACATACATCAGTGTGCACAGACACTGGGGGCAAAGTGGGTTAAGTGTTTTGCTCAAGGACACAACAACAGCATTCATCTGTGGGAGCTGGAATCACACCACCAACCTGTGAGTTAGTAGATCTGACCCCTCTACAATGATGTTTACATCGAAAAAAAACTTTAAAACGGCCGAGATACAGCCAGGTTTCAATTTCTTGCTTTGTTCATTTAAAATATTAGACATTAGATAATAAATAAAACAACTTGATTATCTTATTTTGTATTTGAGTAAACTAGATATGAGTAAAATTTTACCTAAAAATTCCAATTCAAATGAAGTTAAAACTTTACAACAAAGTACATGAACAACCACAGCAGGAGAATGACAAAAAGTACCAGAAGATCTTTACAATAAATAACAATATAAGGGCTAATAAAATGTGTAACTAACCTAAATAGTCACTGCTGGGAACAAAATGTTACTAAGACTGGGAACAGCGACAGACAGCAGAGGGCAGCAGTGAGAGGGCACACAGTGGTACAGCCTGATGAACCCTCCACACAGCCTGCTTACAGATATTACACATTTTATTGCATTTTTACTTTAAAGCAGCTCTTTTTTCATGTAATAAAGTATTTTTTTTTTGTTTGTTTGGTCAAGATGAAACCGCTGTGTGCTGCCTGCATGTAATTATGAAGCATTTTTATCATCCGCGAACCAGGAAGTAAAAGTGATTGTTAGCATGTTGTTGTGAGCATTACTGCGATGGCAAAACTTCACTCTGGCCTCTGAAAGTTGTGACAAAGGCTTATTAAGTCATCAAGGTGAGTAATTAGATGCATTAGGAAGCTGAGGAATAACTTTGGACCACTGAAAACCATTTAAGATTAACTTTTTTTTTTTTTTTAAGACAGCAAAAACAGATACAGAGCCTTTAACTTTTACTCGTTGCCAAAGGAATTATACGGTAACCATGGTGATGAATAAAGAGAGAATACTGAGTGTACGTAGTACCTGTGACGAGCTCGCGGACCTCATTGTCTGTGGTCTTCCTGAGCAGGCGGAGCAGAGCGGGGACCCCCCCACAGTTCCTCAGGGCCACCTTGTTGTTGTCCGTCGCCTTCCCGTACACCAAGTTCCTGAGGGCCCCACACGCGCTCTTCTGCACCTCCGACACCTTATGGTCCAGCAGGTCCACCAGGTGCTGAATGCCCCCCAAGTGACACACCTGGGCAGACATGACAGATCCAACCCTATGAATAATTACTACACCACATATATTCTTCAACAGGAGCAGCATCAGAAGATTAGCAGGTTTCAAAACACATCTAATGCATGTGGTCCTCTATGTCTGTGTGTGTGTAGGGGGCGCTCACCTCCATCTTGACACGGTTGTCCCCGTAGCACAGGTGCTGGAGGTAGGCAGCAGCATTGGCCTGCACTGAGGGGAAGTGGTGCTGCAGCATGTGGATAACCTCAGGGAGCTCTGGGTCCCTCCACGCCAGCTCCCTGGGTAATACACAAAAGTTCCCTATCAGTTTATTTGGACATGCACTACACTGGTTTGGCCAGAGGAGGCAGTGTTACCTGGGGTCCTTGTGGATGCTCTCGATGCTGGGGGTGCGAGTGGCCCCTCGGTCCAGCCCTGACAGTCTTTGTGAGTATGGCTCTCTGAATGAGTCCACGTACACCCCCCCGGAGCTCAGGCCGTAGTTGCTGCCCCGGTACGGTAGGGTCCCGCTGTGAGGGAGGGTCCCGGCATGGCTGCTGGTCCTTGGGAGAGTCTCCAGACCTGAGGGTCAGAGACCATGCTTCAGTCCTCACATGAGCACAACCTAAATCCATAGTACTGTGTTCTGATCAAGAAGCTGCAGTACCTGTATTAGTCCTGTAGAGGGAGCCCTGTGGATCGTGGCCTGGGCTGTGGTACAGAGGGCTCTGGAAGGCTCTCTCGTCAAACACTGGTGTCATGGGACAGTCAGGGGACAAAGCGGCTCTCAGCTCAGGGTCCATCTGAGCGGTGTGGGCCCCATACGAGCTGTGGAGGCCTGCACACAAGAGGAGGGGCCACACATCTGATTATGGACATGTACCACACATGAGTGTGTCCTGAAACAGGGGTACTGACCGATGAGGCTGTCGGGCCGGGGCAGGGCATGGTGCTGGTACAGACCATAGGGGTCCGCTCCATAGGCCAGTGACTGGCTCTGCCGAGGGAGAGTGGATGTGTAGTGTTGGGGTACTGCCGTCATCCCGGAGCGCAGAGGGGACCCCAGTCTGCCCTCCACCAAGGACAGGGTGGAGCCCAGCCGGGCCCCTGAGCCCAGGACGGGGTCTCCGGGGGAGGGGGGCGAGGGGCAGGAGGGGGGCATGGTAGTCCCCGGGAACACTGCGGACAGTGGTTTGGGCTCAGACAGGATGGGCGAATCGTAGGTACTGCCCTGGGATGTCCTCAGAGACACACGGGAAGGGGACACAGGACCACAGCCTGGAGACTGGCCCCTGGACGGGACTGAGGACATCCTCCTGAGGACACGTCCAGAACCCTGGGACAGGAGGGACAGACAGGGACAGAGGAGCAGGTGGGACATTAGATCATAAAAATAATATTATATAGTATTTTATTAGTATTTATAGTATTTTTACTAGTAGTATAGTATATTTTTTATAGAGCTGACCTGTGCAGAGGCCTGTCCCTCAGCGCGGGGGCTGCGGGACACGGAGCGCACCACAGTCTGGCTATAGAAGCTGTCCTGGTACCCACTGTCCGAGTATGAGGTCATGTGGGCCGAGTGCCCCCCGGAGCCTGAGGGCAGAGGTCAGAGGTCAGGGATCAGTCTCCTGTCCTACAGCACTACAGCACACACTGTGCAGGTGTGGAATGAATATAAGTGTAATATATGAGTATAGAGCACTGACCGTCACTGTCATGCAGAGAGCCGCGGTCTGGATCAGGCAAGAACAGCGCCTCCTCTGGCTCTGCAGCTGCTCCTGGGCTCCCGGGGGCCTCCATGGGCCCCTGGGATTGGCCTCCTGTACAGCACCACATTTTAAAAACAATATGGCTATCTGCACATTTATAATAGAGTGATGTGTTCAAAATGTACTTCAAAGGAGGTGTGGATACTTAAATGTACATATGGAGTGTAACAGTCTCACCTGCTGTTCTCCATGCAAACGACTTCTCTGACGAGCTGCAGACAAACAGAAAGTGTTAGGACCATAACAGAGATGTAACACACACGTGTCTTTCTACATACATTTGTCCCATACATTCTAAGTACATGTATGTACCTGCTGCTGTCTGCGGCGGGGGACTCTGCTCCCAGCATGCACCTCTCCAGCTGACTGGCCACCATCTGCCTCTCCTCTTCCAGCTCTCGGGTCAGACGCTCAAACTGTAGCTCCTGGTCAGAGACGAGAGCAGCACAGAAACAGCACACAGGATGAGTCAGCCATATTCAATTTTATAAAGACATTATAAACATTACAGTGTCTAAAATCAAATGTGACTAATAGGATTCAAACTGTTGGTTATTTCGTTTGAGATTGTGGCATCGGTGTCTCTACATAAAAGCTTATTGTATTTGGGTCAGAGCTGGTCATATGATGAGGAAAGCCCGAGTTATCTCCTCACTGCTCAGGCCTGTTTATGTTCTGCATTCAGACACATTCAAACGGCTTTTGCCTCGGTATATCTTCACTCCAGCTCAGCTTAAACTGATCTATAAGTTAAATATAAGTGCAGATAAACTAAGACATAGATAAAGCATAAAATATATATATTTTGATTAAAAAGATAGGAATAAAAAAATATCAATTTCTTTTTTATAGTATTGACATTTTTAAATGGATGCACAGGGTTAAGACGAGGGTTTACTATCTGATCGACTCTGATATCCGGCATCTGGCAAGAGAGACTGGCTCCAGACCTCCACCGACAGGACCCATCCTCTCAGACCTCCACCAGGATGTACCCCCATCCACATTTTTCATGAGCTTTCTTTATAAATGACTTAATTACGCTTTTAATTAGTTGCTACATTAGTTCATTGTCTATTAAAGGTCATTAAAGGTGATCAAACTCACTGAAAACTGTTTAGATCAAAGCACTTATTTAATCACCAAAAGATTTAATTTCCAGTTTGTAATGAACTAGCTTCGTGTTGTCTTTAAAACTATTTAAGTGTCGATTTACACTATCAGTCAAAAGTTTGGACACACCCTCTCATTCATTGTTCTTTTGGGGTTTTTTTTACTGCTTTATACAATTTATATATATATGCAAAAGACACAAAAAATATCAAGCAAGATATATGGAATTATGTAGCAAAAAAAAAAAATTAAAAAGCTTACAATTTTTTTAAATATATATATTTTTAATATATTTTATATTAAAATCCTTAAAGTAATGACATTTTGCTTTGTCGAAAAATATTTTGTAGAATTATTTAACTTTTTTCTTTACTCTTTTTTCGTCTTTTGTGTGTATATTAAATGTATAAAATAGTAAAAATAAAGAAAAAAAAACACTACATGAGAGGGCGTGTCCAAACGTTTGACTGGTCATACACAGGCCTAGATACAGTTTGTCCATGTGAGTTGCCGTAGGCCCAGTGTCTGGTTAAGATTAGGCACAAATCTGTAATAGTTAAGGATAAGAAAAGGGTCTGGGCGTGTCTTCAGTGTAAAACCATGTCAACTAAACTCTAAAACTCTAAAAACTCTAAATAAAATGTAAGTTGCTTGTTTATTTTTAGGAATGGAGAAATGAAGATGCTATTGCTTTGCCAGAAATTTAGCACTTGCAATTTCGCATTCTCACTGTGCCTCCCCTCCCCACAGATCTGACCTGTAACTTGGCCTGGTAGCGTCATCTGCTTGTCTCCATGGAAACAGACACGTTTAATGTCACTGTGAAGATTTCCAGCCAAAGCAATAACATCTCCACGGAAACAAAAGAAGACGTCAGAGTATTTAATATAACAGCTGTCTGCTATCCTGTTATGTGATTGGCTGAATTCACCTGTCAATCACTCAGGACATGACAGCTGACCAATAGGACGAGTAGATGGGGAAACGTAGAGCTGGATTTAACATAAAAGTACGCCATTATGATTCAATAATCCCTCAAAATGTTATATTTTGAGGGATTATTGAATCCCCCCCCCCCCCCCCCCCCCCCGTACCACACAGTTTAATTTGAGTCATATTTTATACAAACGTCTGCCTCATCCACCTCCACACCATCAAACGAAAGAGTCATCCTGCTCCCATCTGGCAATGTCTGGATTACTGTCTGAATACTAGACCCTGCGTGCTCCTAACCAGTGATGGAAGGTAACAAAGTACAAGTAGTAAAGTACAGTACTTAAGTAGAATGCTTAGGTATCTGGACTCTACTGAAGTACGTTTTACAGTGGATACTTTTTACTTTTACTTCACTACATTTGAGAGCAGTATTGGTACTTGTTTGAACTGGACTGAAAAGTAAAAAGTACTTTTCAATTGACGTAAGGGGTTATTTTTAGCATGTTCGTGGTAACTGCGTGACTAAAGTTTTCGAGTTCAAGCTTCGGCTTTGAGCAACAAAAATAAATACACAAAATGTATAAGAAAAAATGCTAAATTGATTCATATTGCTACTGTGGACCAAAATATGTATATTTTTAATCAATATTACTACTTTTACGCTTAAAACTTGTGTGAAATATTTGTCTTTAAACAGGTACATTAATACTTTACGTGAGTAGATTGTTTTGTGTGATACTTTTACTTTTACTTGAGTAACTTTTTACCTCTGTATCTTTCAACAGCAACAAGTTTATTTATTGCAAAAAGCAGTGGTGTAGTGGGCTGAGTCGTGCGCCCTGCCACCAGAGGTTAACTGGTTCAATCTCACGTCCCGAGCAGGCGTCAGTTGTTTATAAATCAGTTTCATTCAAATACCAAATTTCGAATCGCTAATATGGTATTTTTTATGTTTCTTTTTGCAAATGACCAAGCTTTCAAAAATTTCACCTCTTTTTCTCTGTCAAGCGAGTCACACTTAAGGTTGCAAAGTCACTGTTGTCGTGGAAACTGACACCTAAAATAAAGAACGTCTGAAAAAGTAGATGCAGAGACTCGTAATAGCCATTTTCTGATCTTAAACGTGCACTGTGTAACTTTTCTGCTCAGGTGTTGTTGCCTTGCCTGGAATGTTCCACAGTATGGCATATCTATCTCTATAGAAACAAGCAAGGTGACATTACTGGGCAAAGCTGCAAGTCAGATCTGTGGAGAGGCAAGCCCCCACACAGCATGAATACATTTTTATGCGTATGTATTTTTCAAAGCAATAAAACACACGTAATTGGAGATAGACATTTATACTGTCCAGGCAAAGCAATAACATCGCCATGGAGACGAGCAGCTGCAAACTCTCCGCCAGAAAAGTTACACAGTGCACCTTTAGCTTGAGGTGAGGATTATATAGTGTGGTTTTGGGGCAGGAAGAAATGGGAGCACGACAGATGGGTTCCACGGGGTTGGGGGATTTTGTATTGTCTAATTTGTGGCACAGTTGTGAGTAGTTCAGGTGCGTGTTTGTCAGGCGTTATGAATGCACATTTTCTGCTGCAGTGCTGCCATCAACATAAAATCCAGCTCACTTCCACAAGTTCTCTGTTGTAGCAGGCTGTCCACATCAAAGCAGAAGGAGACAAAGCAGAGTCTTCCATTTTTACTACTTTCATTGAAATAATAATATAGTAATAATACAGTAGGTATGTGTGTGTGTGTCTGTGTATGTATGTATACCTGCTCTTAGACAGACGCGAGTAGGTTGTATGTCTGTATGTGTGTGTGTGCCTGTGTGTATGTGTATGTACCTGTTCTTTGACGGATGCCAGGAGGTTGTGTGTATGTGTCTGTGTGTGTATGTATGTGTATATGTGTGTGTACCTGCTCTTAGACAGACGCGAGTAGGTTGTATGTCTGTATGTGTGTGTGTGCCTGTGTGTATATGTGTGTATGTGTATGTGTGTGTATGTGTATGTACCTGTTCTTTGACAAATGCCAGCAGGTTGTGTGTCTGTGTGTGTGTATATGTCTGTGTATATGTGTGTGTACCTGTACCTGTCTGCGTATGTCTGTGTGTGTTTGTACCTGCTCTTTGACAGATGCCAGGAGGTTGTGTGTATGTGTCTGTGTGTGTATGTATGTGTATATGTGTGTGTACCTGCTCTTTGACAGACGCCAGGAGGTTGTGTGTATGTGTCTGTGTGTGTATGTATGTGTATATGTGTGTGTACCTGCTCTTTGACAGATGCCAGGAGGTTGTGTGTATGTGTCTGTATGTGTATGTATGTGTATATGTGTGTGTACCTGCTCTTTGACAGACGCCAGCAGGTTGGTGGTGGTGGTCACGGTGCCAGGGCGCGGGGCAGACTGGAGGCTGGGACCACTTGGCCCCTCCCTCGGCGCCATGGGCCCCTCCCCCTCGGAGTCCCCCTCCTCCATGTCTTCCCTGTCGCGGCTGTAGGGTCCGGAGCCGGCCGGCCGCTCTGACCTGAGGAGCACAGTGCTGAGGATGTGGACATGACAATAGCGGGACAGGCCGCGCAGACCGGGGCCGTGCTGCGCTGAGCGCGCTGCTACTGTACACTGTAATCACATGATCTCACACTGTGCCATTTTCCAATCTGAGCCCGTCCACAGTGAGTGGTCACGGCGTTGGCCTGTCGCCACTACCCACTCGTGTAACGCGCACGGGCTCAGGCGCGAGGCTACAGACAGTGGCCAGTGTTTGCCATCTTTAATCCTGTGCACAGTGCGCGTGCAGCAGCCGTGTTGTGTGCAGCAGAGCGCACTGTGGATGCAGCGTACACGGCTCCTGCAGGTGCATGCAGCACGGCCCCGTTATCACCGTGTCACGTTCTGTCATTGGCCCCGGCACCTCGCGCCAATAAAGACTGGGCGCCGGTCAAACGTCCAGAGGGGCGTGCATGGTCCAGGAGGACCCCCGGAACACTCACCAGATGTTTGCAGAAGCAGGCCACAGCTGGATCCGCGGTTACGCCTTCATCCCCCCTGTGCACGAGCTCACCACAGCTACATCGTCCACGCGCCGCGCGGCCAAACACAACAAATGTCTCCGCGCTCCTCGTGCAATATTCGTGATTTATTCCCTGTCTGTCACTACGCGCATGCACGTCCGCTCCTGGCGCTCACAGCCTCCGCCCAGCCAGTCAGCGAGCAGCGCCGTGACGTCACCATGCGGCTATGGATTCAATTGTCGATAGATAATCGATGAGCTCCTATGGCTCCGATTCAGCGGGGCTCGTTCACTCGGAGGGCGCGGGAGGAGCCTCCAGGACCAGGCAGTGCGCATCTCAGGAGCCGGTCATGTGTCTGGTGACGCCGGCTCACCTGCCGCGAGGAAAACCTGCTCGTGCCACTCAGCAACACAGAAACACTCACGCACACAGGTCCCTCCTGAGAGCCAGGAGTTAAATACGCCCGTTAATCAGGCCATAGGTGACTTTATGGTTTACCTGAACCTAAAATGATCTGTGCGTTATGACGCGTGTTGGATAGATCTATTATTAGATCATATAGTTTATTATGCTCATCCTTTGGCAGACTGTTGGGGCTGCAGCCAATCCCAGCCTCTAGGGGCCCCAGACAAGAGTTCTCAAACACGAGGAGAGCAAACAGAAAGCGGTTTTCACAGTGTCATTTTAAATGGAAACTACATGCATGTTTACAAAGGTTGGCACATTAGCGAAAAACCAACTTTGATCATATTCCATTGTGTCATTTTCAACATATATGAAATGAACAGACGGAGAGGATACATGCACATGCCTTTATTGAACAACACTGGAGCTGTACATCCCCCTCAGCACACAGAGCCAACACACAGCACCAGGTCAACTCAACAGGCATCAAGACTTTTGGCACCGTCGTTTCTTTAGCCGGCAACACAATTCTAAAGTTGTTGCATAAAATGAAACAGAAAAGCAAATTTGTTCCACATTTTCAAAAAGTTCATACACTAAACTAAGTAAAATGTTGTTACACTGTTTGCTGTAGCGATGAGGCTCACTTAAAATCTGGCATAGCGTGTTTTGGAGGAAAAGTTATCCATATTAATCAGCACCATACAAATCAAAGGCGAGTTTAAGACATTGCAAATACAGTTTTACATGTGTCAGTAGTTTAATACTATTGGAATCAGGGCTTGACGTCGATTTGGCGATGGAAAATGTTCAGATCAAATCAACAAATCATTTCGTTTTTAAATCAATCGTTTTTAAAGCACGTAACTATTCTGTTGGAGGGTCTCGCCTCCATAGAGATGTTACCGCTTTGTATGGAACGTTCCTTATCAGTCTCCATGGAAACAAGCGGGCAGCGCCACCGAGCGATGTTACAGGTCACATCTGTGAAGAGGCGAGTTCACTAACACTGACACATGAAGCTAAACCTTGTAATTAAGTAAAAATGAAAGATATGTTTATTGTAGTACTGTGGAACTTTCCAGGCAAAGTGCTAAGATCTCTGTGAAGACTGACAGCTGGCAGGCTCTCCACCAAAAAAAGTTACACAGTGGAGCTTTAAATAATTCTCTAAACAAGGAAGTATAATAAGATCTGGAAGATGATACAAAGATGCTGTCGTAGTGGTTTCAATGGCCTGTGCTCAGTGATGCATGTGACCCTCCCAAAAAAACATTTCTTTCGATTAATTTCTAAATACTTGCACAGTAATTCTGACCAATCAGCTAAACGTCGGCTAGAGTGGAGCTAGCGCGGGCTCAGAGCGGGGCTAGGCGAGGTCGTACAAAGCTAACTTTTAGTCGCTTTGAGGATTAAAAAAAAGTTTATGTTGTGAAAAGAGATGAAATCCTACACGATTGATCAGTTTTATGAGCACAAAAAATACACAACGCGCTACGGGAGAATCCTTTTTAAGCCGGAGATGCAGAACCTACGGAGCGGAACCTAATCGAACCCGGGCCAGGACAGACGGGGGAGTGTCTTATCAGGTTCTTATTACAGTTAGTAACGGTAAGATTGGACGTCAAGCTCTGATTTAGATCTGTACTCGTAGTGGCCCCGTGAACCTGCTCTAATCCATGCAGCGCCAACCGCCCAGAGAAACAAACGAATGAGATTATATAATTATTACACTTATCACTTAAAGCACTAACACTTTTCACATTCTCGATCTTCATACAAGCAGAGAAGGACGCTCTTTCCCTGGAGGAGTCGCTCAAATCGAGTATGCACAACACGTTTTCAGGTCACAAGAAACATCCAAGAAAAATCGGTTTTGTTTTACGTGGTTAAGCAAATAAATAAGAGGGAAGTACCGTAGCGTAAACATAAGTGGAAAGCTAACAGTCAGCAGATGGACAGTGAACGCGGGGGGTGCACTCGGTGGCGTTTGGCGTGCGACCCCGCGAGGAGGGGCGTGGCTTACTCCAGGTCGTCCACGCCCACGTCGTCTGTGGCCAGGGTGCTGGTCATCTCCGACGTGACACCTGGAACACACACACACACAGGGTATTCTTAGAGGAGTCCTGGAATATACACTTAGTTTTTTTATTTTGAGTGAAATAACGTTACAAAAACATTAAAATCCTTCTCCATCGGTTCTTTGTCAAAAAGATTAGGCAAGTTTAGCTGCTTCCTTTTCACGTTCAAGTAAAAAAACTAATATAAATGATACATAATAAATACAGAGAGGCCCAAAAGTCACTGACAGTTGAAAAAAATGCATAACTCTTTTGTTTCTAAATATTTTTCTTTTCTTTTTTTAGAGCATTTAGAATGACCCTTCCGACATTAATGTGAGCAAATATAGCACAGAGGAACAAACCCTCATTGTTCAGTGGTACTTTGAGTCACATGCGTTAAATTCAGAAACCCAGCAGTGTTACCGTCGACATTTTAATACCAGAGATGCCCTAAGCGTAAATGTCATTAAAGGAATAATAAGTGGTTTTCCAAGACGGGGCAGTATGTGATCTCCCGAGACTTGACTAGTCCCGATTTCTTTCGGTGGGGCTATCTTAAAGAAAAGGTCAGTTGATAAATGACTTAAAACGTAATATCGAGGATCAAATAAGAGCCATAAGCCCGGAAATGATTTAAATGTTATGTAAAGTGTGTTGGATCGGGCTGTTCAGTGTGAAATTGAAAATGGTGGACACTTAAAAAACATTATTTTTTTAAAATTAGGCAATTTTTACTTCCCCTTGTTTAAGTAGTGGTAAGTTGAAGTCTAAATTAACAATTATAACCGTATATATTGCCAAAAATCTCGGAAGGTTCAGTTTAACTACTGCTAAAATTTGCTGAGTATAACTTAAGAATTATAGGAGCTACTGAAGATTTAAAAGTGTCAGTGACTTTTGGGCCGGTACATAATTACACTAAACACTGACAGTTCTGTGGGAAAAGATACAATGAACTGTAAATATAATTGGAAATGAAACTATAGCAGATTTGATCCCAAATGACCCCAATTTTAACGAGACGACACTGGGTCTACAACAACGAGATGAGATTTTTACATGGTTTATAATATTACAATCACAATTTTTTATTTACTTAACCCCTTGTGTTCAAATCCAAATATAAAGCCTAACCTTACCCTCACTCATGTAAAAAAATAAACGTGCCTTAGAGTGTGGACTGCTCTGGTAGTGTCCAACTTCTCTATAAAAAGTTCAGTTGTACGTGTACTAAGAGGTGTACAGTCTCATGTGACGGCAAAAGTCAAGTCTAAATTCATTAATAGTGTTATGTAAATGTTCTTTTGACAAGCTAATCTGCAGTCAAACAGCATTTAGATCTGGGGACATAGAGTCTGTCCAAAGGAGGCCCATCAGATTTGTGGTCCAGACATCAGGTCTCATCACGGGGGCAGGACGGACCAGGAGCCTGCCCCAAATCTGCACTGTCACCTGATACTGGTTTTCAATGTTCTTTCTGCTATACTTGAGGTTTCAAAGGTGCGCTGTGCGACTCTGGTGGAAAGTCCCTGCCCGTCTCCATTACACTTTTCCGTCTTGCATTTATCACATTACAGATGTTCAAAAATACCTTGAAAAATATGTATTCTTGGTATGAGTGGTAGCATAATATATCTGGTAGCAGTGAGATAGATCCATTATCATACCATTTCATTTTTAATTCATGTATTTATCGCTAATTTGTGGTATTGGCTTTAAAGAGTCTTCCTTTTTATAAATGCTATATTCACCAAAAGCAACGTATAAAAATGTCACTTTCATTTTTGATGCTCTGAGCCAAAACGGTGCGCGATCCCCAAATGAAACACTGCACATCGCATCAGGTTTGTGAAGTCGTAGTGCGTCGTTTTGTACATTTATGGAGAATTGTCACGTGGGAGCATGCATGGCGTAGGCTTGTGGGCTGAACGTTGGACTGCAAACTGTAAGGAGGGCTTGAATAGGGCCCGGGAGAGATCGCTAAATTACTCAAACATGCATGACTGACATCTAAGACCTCTTTGGGCACGTTTTTGATGAGGGAACAATGTTATAACATGGGAAAAATCTATTTATAGCAGCTTTCTACCGCTTTTTAATAGTTATGCCATGTTTTATTCATTCTTTGTGTATAACTGTAAACTGCGTGTCCATAAAATATGCAGTATAAATAAAGGTTGTAGTACTTGAAGTGTCGTCGTCCGGGGACTTCTTCTGCTCGACGTAACCATGACTCAGCAGTTTGGACATGCTGACCGGAGGAGCCCTCTTCTCATAAGACCTGAGCGGGACAGAGGGCCAGTGTTAGACTCTTTACTACAGCTGTTGCACTTAAAATGACTTATTTCACAAGATTTACCAGATTTGAGTAGTTTTGCGTAATGTACTAAGGAAGGCTAGATTAGTCCACTAGTTTTAACTGCATTCATTTTTTTATATACCATCATAAAACTAAAATCTAAATGGCTTAAGTTACACATAATCAGTGCCACAATACAAATGTAACAGACTAAACCAAGAAAAGAACATTTTTACATTTTTAATTAAAGAACTGTCAGTATCATAGGCTGTATAAAGAACTGGACTGAGTGAGTGCGACGTCCCACATAGGGGTCAGCTCCAGTCAAATGAATCTCATCAAGGACATGGAGTCGAGTTCCATATTAGGAATTCCGACCGCGAGCAACATAGCAACAAAAGAGCCAATCCGGAGCGAGGCTCTTGAAGATAAAGCTCGTTCCCAGCCCCCACCGCTGTGGAAGTGAAATGGAGCCAGAGTCGATGGAGCCTGAAGCGCGCCCGTGCTCACTTCCTGTGTGGACCGTGGCGGATAGCGGGTTAGCCAGGTCCATTTATATATACAGTCTGTGCGCTTGTCTTTTTTTTGTGATATGGTGACACAGTAGTAATAATTTTGCTGGATACATCTTTATATCACGTAAGAAAAAACATACATTTGAATCTATTTTATTCTACTGGCAGAATAATGATTTGAAGTAAGAAAAAAAATCTATGGAAACACATTAGGACAAGTGTAAGAAATTAGAATCAAGAATAAATGTAACTTAAAGGTGCAGTATTGGCTCATCTTAAAACACACGGCAATTGATTTAAAATTGTCTAAACTATTCTGTATTTTCCAAATGCATTCGTAGCTTTGTAATTATTCATCGTAATAAGTTTATAACTGCTTTTAATAACTTTCAGAAGCCAGAGCGGAGTTTTGCTGTTGATATTACCAGCAAACCAGCCTCACTTCCTGGTTCAAACATGATAAAATACTTTATAATTTGATGCAGACAGCACACAGCAGCCACCTTTTATTATACTTAATTACATGAAAAAAAAACTACTAAACTAGTACTAATACTCCTACTATTCCTACTGCTACTGCTAGACTTGTCAAAACTACTCAAATTTGGATGAATATTCTGAATGCAAGTCATTTTATGTCATAGGCCTCACGTTCTCTTGTACTTGTGGGTTATGGACATGGCCTCCATCTGCTGGGCCGCACCATCCGGAGACGCCTGGGACAGAGAGCACAGAGGAGAGAGGGCCAGATGTTAGACCGGGCTCGGGGTTCTTCACATACGAAAAAAACGTGGGGATGGGCACAACGCGATACATGCCATAAACAAAAAGATGACAAAATCTGTGCGGTTTTAGTCGTGTCGGTGAAAATGAAAAAGTCCTGAAAGCTTTGAACGCAGAGCAAAAATGAAACAAATGATCAAAGAAGTGGCGGATGACTGAAATGAGGAGGTGATGGGATTCAAAATGGCGTCGGTGGGTCCGTTCACCTTCTTGGTACCAGAAAACCTATCAGACTCCTTCTCCCAATTCACCTCGTTATCGGTGCCGAAGGGGGCAGTGAGGGGCTGCCTTCCCTTGGGCTGTCCGTCGGGAGAGCTGCCGTTACTTCCACTGCAAGCACAAAACCACTCAGTTCAGGCAGAGGTACCACTCGTGCTGTTGTGGGGTGCTCCCGGAACAAGCTTTCCTTATAGTTAAAAGAGTTAAAACACACAGACATGCTCCACTCAAGCGATACGGCGCCCCTGAAGAAGTGGATTTACCTTTTGTATTCATCGTTGCCAAAAAAGTTAGGCGGGGAGTAGGCCTTCTTGGGTGCGTCGTCAACAACGTCGTGGCTCAGCAGACCTAAGGGCGAAAGAACAAGAGAGCAGAGTTACACAGACGATGAGGATTAGAACAGAAACAGAGAAACTGTTTTTTGGTTTGCAGTGGTCCACCTTTTTTACCCTTGTGTTCCTCAATTTTCTAGTTAGGTTTTTTGTGTTTAAATCTAAAAAACGCTTTATAATTAGATGCAGGCAGTACGCAGCGGACTTATTTTAATCTCAAGAGCTGCTTATACAACATACCTGTACTGGGGCGAGACCAATTTTGCTCAAATATACGGGGGGGACAAACTCGTGTACAGACCTTTTCATTACAAAATTGACCACAAATGTCAAATGCTTGTGACGGTCGCTGCTACCTTTATGTCCTCCCTGCTTGGCCAGTTTGACGTAGTCCGAGTCGCTCTCGAAGATGCCCACCCGTCTGCAGCTGATGCGCTCCGTCGGGGAGATGTCGTCGGAGTTCTGGGACAGGCCGGGGATCTGGGAGCTGGGGCCGGTCACTCCGATGGACCCTGCCCCGGGCTTTATGGCTATGGCACACACACACACACACATAATATCACGTTTGTATACACAAAGTTGGATAAGGGAGCCAACAACCCCCTAAGGAGCCTAGGCCAGTCATGTTAATTACTATATCGACTTGTACTCAAAACAGTGTTCAATATATGATGGATGGAGCAATTACTTTTGGGTGCCAGTATTTATCGCAGGTACTTTTTCTGTGTACTAGTGTCCTCATTTTATCATTTTAAATTATGTTATTTTTCAATTTATGATTTGAGCTGTAGAGGGTTTAATAAATAACTCATTAAAGATACAAATTAACTACTGAAGTGCATTAGGCGTTATACTTGTTAAAGGCGCTGTACCTGATTTTTACCGTCTAAAAAATGTGAAAAACAGAGGCAGTTCATTTTAGTTTGCAGTAGTCCAAACTTTTTGCATTCTGACCATCCTAACTATTAACCATGATGATTTTATAAGCGTGTTTCAAAAGGAGAGAGCAGGGTTTAACGTGACAGTAAAGTTAGCAACATCTAGCATGTTAACTGCACACTTCCTGATTATCGAACAATAAAATGCTTTATAATTAGATGCAGACGCAGTATGTTGCCCTCAAGAGCTGCTTATAGAATGTATCTGTACTGGAGCAAGACACATTTTGCTCAAATACATGGGAAAAAAAATCAGGATAAGTGGATTCATTCTAAGGTAGTAATTAGTTCTGACTGGCCCCTTCAGGTACAAGAGGTTAAAATGGATCTCTGTACCTAAAAAGCTTCACTCTGCTATTTATTTATTGCAACTCATGTTTTTTTACTGATATTATACATTAGCATATCTAAAGTTTTACTCTATGATATATTTAACTCCAAGAAGTCTCAAAATTTGCATCAATTATTGCACATTAGAAATAGTTTTTTAGGATAAACCTGTTTTATGGTTTCTGGATCGGTGACGCAGACCTCGGACCAGTCCTTCTTGGCCCTTCAGGTAAATCAACCCATATGAATGTAAGCAGTACTTTTTCCTGCAATTCTTTTGAAAATCTACTGTGATAAACCCATAAAACATATTTAATGTGGCCCGTTGAGGATCTAAGCATGAATAAAGATCTGGTAGCTCATTCTAACCTGTTATTATGATATTTTTGGATTATTCACTGCATTGACCACCAGTCTATGGTCCTCAGCCGGTCCTCCACGTCATCTGTTTTTTGATATCTGTTAATCTCTGTTACGCTGTATGTTTTTCAGCAATACGTTATCATGACAGGCATCTTTATAAACATACATTTGTGCATTAGGACTCACCTCCAGGTTTGACCCGTCTGTGGTTGGGGACAGCAGTGCTCATTTTCAGACACTTCTGAGGAGCAGATGGACATGATCAACAACATCTATTTCAAATCAGTTTAAATAACCACAAAGGCTGCAATTATTCAGGTCTTCCAGTTGTTAACAGATCTAATTCTTCTCTAAAGCAGTGTCTAAAGTGAGACGCATTACTTAAAAAGATTAGTCTACAAACTCCAACTGTAAACTGAAGTGAGCAAATTGTATAAGTGGCAATGTATGCAGCCTTTAACACAGCGGTGGGTATGTCTTGTGTAAGGTGTCTAGGAGTGTAAAAGTAGAGGGACATTTAATGGTGTTAAGACTTGTCCCATGTCCGGAAACAATTACAACCCCCCTAAAATTAGTACGTCCCAATTATTCTAATTTTGCAAACTTAAATACTTAAATCGATCTATCAATATTTGAAAATGGCTTATTTAAAGTATTTCAATCAGTTTGTTAAAGTGTTAAATGTAGTGATATTGATTTAAAAAATGATACATACTTTGGTCGGCAGTAGCAATACAAATCAATTTCTTAAAGTTTTCTTAGGAATTTTGTGTATTTATTTTTGTTTGTTCAAAGGCGAAGCTTGAACTTGAAAACTTTAGTCACAATGTTACCAAGAGCATGGTACAAATAACCCCTCAAATTATATAAACAGTACAGGGCATCCATGAAGTCTTTTTTATAAGTTTAAAATTTAATTACAAAAGGCAGTTGATAAGATATATATGGCTCATCCTCAACAGAAAGTACATTGTGTATCAAGTTTGTGCAATCCCTCAGTCGTCCAGGTCTGATCCATAGCAAAACCAAAAGGTAAATCTGTCAACTGGACAAATTGTTGTAGGAGTGAAGACGTTTCACTGCCCATCCAAGCCGCTTCTTCAGTTCTGGTCAGACTGGCCTTAATGGCTCTATTCAGGTTGAATAGGGCCATTAAGGCTGAAACTGGAGACAATAGCTGTTTACAGTTTCAGTGCAGTGAGCCCCTCCCTTCAGATAGATACAGGGCAGTGTCCACCAGTAATCTGACCAGAACTGAAGAAGCGGCTTGGATGAGCAGTGAAACGTCTTCAGTCCTACAACGATTTGTCCAGTTGATAGATTTAACTTCGGCTTTTGTAATGAGTATCTTGGGTTATTGAGACAGAATAGGATACACAGACTTAACAAAACTAGAGCACAAAGGATGGAAGAGATCCACCATCACATCTGTCAGTTTGTGAATGGCACATGACATTTATGGAAACAGGGACAGTGTTATAGAAGTGGGCCACCGAGAACATCTGAGGAGAACATCTCTTGCACAGATCATGTCAGAGGTGTATTAAAGGAGGTTGGCGTTTCAAATCCTGCTCTCTACATAGACATCATTGGTTGAGCGGTTAGATCCACTGACTCACAGGTTGGTGCTGCAATTCCAGCCCTCACAGATGAATGTGGTTGTTGTGTCCTTGGGCAAGACACTTAACCCACCTCGCCCCCTTCGTGCTCTGGTGTATGACTGTGTGTGTGAATGGGCGAGTGGTCCCTTGATGTAAAGCGCTTTGAGTGCCTTGAAGGTGGAAAAGCGCTATATAAAAATGTGACCATTTACCATTTATTAAATGAGGTAAAAAACTATGGAAACCACTGAGTATAATAGAACAAGTCAGATTATTAATATATCTTATCAATTGCATTTGTATTTTTGTTTATTTTTTTGTAAAAAAACTTCATGGACATCCTGTACTTTTTACTTTTTAGCCCAGTTAAAAAAATGTAGAGCAGTAGAAAGTACAAATATCTGCTCACATGTGTAGAGAGGTTATAGTAAAAAGTATCCACTGTAAAACTGACTTAAGTAAAGTACAGATTCCTAAAAATGTACTACTTGCACTTTGTTACTTTCCACATATGCAATTAAATCTCTACAAGAAAATTATGAACAGAGCTTAAGTGATATTCCATCTCATTATGTTCACTTCCTAACACAAAAATGAGAATACGATGTGGTGTTTCACAGCTGTGCCATGCTAGAATCTAAATCTGGGACACATATTTTTGTCGGCCAAATTATGGTGCAGCTGAAATGATTAAAACAAAATGAGAAAACAACATCATAACCTGCAATTATCTGTAATGTAATCCGTACATGAAGCTATTTTCTTATTAGATGGGGTAGTAAACCTAAGAACAAAATCTATGTCATCAGATCATTCCTATTACCACTACTTTATAATGGCTCATTAAATATTATAGGCCTATATAAAGGACTATGTCTCTCGGCTGGCCTGGGAACGCCCTGATGTCTCACCGGAGGAGCTGGAGGACATGTCTGGGGAGGGGAAAGTCTGTGAGTTGTTGCTTAGGCTGCTGCCCCCGCGATAAGTGGAAGAAAATGGATGGATGGGCCTATATAAGTCATGTCCTCTGAAACCCAGCCATAAATGTGGAGAGTGTAGATCAGGCGTTCTGGTTTCTAATTTGATTTCCAATGAAAAATAATAATTACATAGGACATAATTCAACATAGTGCTGTTTTATCTACTAGTTGGACATTTCAGGATTCTCTTAAACAGTCTAAAAGCTTCTGTGCACCCTCTTTCTGCTTCATGTTTTATTATTTATGTGCTAAAAATCATGTCACCCCGCCCTTTAGTCATCACTTCCACTTGCTGCCACTTGGAGCATCAAAACCTTCCAATGCATAAGACAATTTGCACATCTTAACCTTTACGTACAATTTAAAGTCTATTTATTCACGTTAGCCGTAAAAACACATTTCTTTCATGACTAACATCCTTTTTAGGACTCAAGAGTTGGTTGTTTTCACGCAGCCGTTGAAATAACAAAGCCGTGCTAATTGGGGTAGCCGCCTCGCTAGCTCCACGAACCATCTTTACAACGCGATCAGGAAGCGATAAACCAGCGCGTATTCGTTTGACACACGTTTTTACATGTGACAGAAGCACGCACGTACTTACAGAGAGTGGTTTATCGGCTGAAAAAGGGACGGATCGTGTAGAGATGAGCGGTTTGGAGATGTCTCGGCTCTGTTCATTCAGCGGGGCGGACCACACTCACTTCCGCTGGCACCTGCTGCTCACTTCCGGTAAGGACAAAGATCGTCTACGATCACAGTGCTCCACTCTGACTGAGGCCAATTTTTTTTTTTTTTTTTTTTTTTTTTTAATATTATAATTAATTATTTTTTTTTTCATTATAATTTCTTTATTTATTTATTTATTTATTTTTTATTTATTTGTTTGGGTTTTTTTTTTGCATAATTTTGGAAACATGCCATTTTCTAGATTAGTGGAAAATTTGGAAGACAGACCCCAACGTGCTAAAAATTCAAATAAAAATAAAAATCTAATTCCATATAACCAATAACCAAACCAAAGATTTCATTTATTTATTTATGTATTTTTTATTTATTTCCTTTTATGTCCAATAAAACATTACCAGTCTAGCCACATTTTCATTAGACAGATTTTGAAAACAGAAAACATACATCCAACCATCATGTGTTTTATTACTATTTATTTAATTATTGAAATATTTTACATACAGTCCATATCACACAAACACCCACTTTTATCGAGAAATAACATAATGTAAATGTATTATAAATGTATTTATCATGCTTTCGTTAGTGTAATAACCTACTTTTGAAATCTTAATTTTAAAATATAGATTGTATTGAATATACTGCATGCACAAAACCTCCACAAACCAAACAATGCAGACTGAAGCATGCAGGTCAAAGGTGTTAGTGGAGAATGCAGAGGTGCAGAGGTGTGGTCCTCACATGTCCCGTCCACAGTCCGGGCACAGGATATCGTCTTTGCAGGTGAGGAAGCCCCGGCCCACCAGGGACACGCAGCACTTTTTGCAGTTGAAGCAGTCATTGTGCCACTGACGCTGCTCAAATGAGATGTATTTACTGCCTCCCAGACCTGAGGGAGAGAGATAGTTAGCCAATGTAGATATGTGACAAAGCACTGGCTCCCACAACTCCAGTGATACAGGCGTTAGTCCTGATGAGAACTCATAAGGACTGTACAAGACTAAAGTGGACTAAACAGGACTAAAGAAGACACACACAAAGCAGCACACACAGAGCTTACCACTGATGGGGGTGGTGCAATAGGCACACTTCTTGGCAAACAGGTTGCAGAAGCAATCAAGACAGTAGGCGAAGTCGTCCCGGGAAGTGAAACGCTGTCCGGCCAGCTGCTGCTTACAGCCAATGCACACAAAGCACTCTTTGTGCCAGGGCTGCTCCCGGTAGTTGACCCCTCCTGTGGTGATGGGCTGTGGAGCAGAGCATGTTATTTATGCGTCTTGTGTGTTGGTGCAGTGGTGCATGCTGGGACTGTACCTTCTTGCAGTGCACACACTGCAGGGCAAACTGCTTCTCGTAGCAGGGCAGGCAGTAGTTGTGAGTGTCCTTCTGGACAAAGCTCCTGGTGCCGATGGGCTGCTGACAGCGGTTACAGCTGAAGCAGTTCTCATGCCAACTGTTACCTTTATGCTCCATCTTTTTGGAACCTGTCACAAGAGGAACTGTCAGTGCTCCAGGGCATCTGATGTATTTCAGAGTGTCTGGAAGAGGACAGTGTCTTTCTAGTGTTCTTACCGGGCATGATGGTCTTGAGGCAGCTGTGGCACTTGGCAGAGTACTCATTACTGTAGCAGTCGGTGCACATGAGCAGATCGTCTCTGGTGGCAAAGGGCTTCTCCACCAGAGAGCGGCTGCACTTCACACAGAGGAAGCACTCGCTGTGCCAGTGACGATCTTTGTATGATAGGTCCTACAACAGTCCCCTGGTCAGACCCAACCACAGGTACCATAGTAGAAAGAGAAGGGCGAGGCTTACCTTGCTGGTGCAGCCAATCAGCTTGAGGCAGACCTCGCAGGTGTTGGAGAAGAGCGCTTCATAGCACTTGATGCAGTAGGGCTTCTCCTCCTTCAGGATGTACTTGAGCCCAAACAGGCTCTCCTCACACTCTGTGCAGTCGTAACGCTCGGCCATGGCACTGCTAAAGCACAAAGACAGAGACACATCACCTATGGAATATTGCAGATATAATCAAACATATGTCTAAATAAATACTGCATGATTCCCACGAGTCCTGCCCTGACCTGGTCCCAGACAGCTGAGAGGACAGTGAAGTCACACGGCTGTAATAGAGTGCCATATGTGATCCATTATGTGCAGGAATGTGGCAAACTGTGCACAGACATGGGGCACGCTGCTACATAAATACTTCACTATAGTAATGGAAATACTGTGACTTCAAATCTAACTAAGTGAAAGAGCCACATTTCTCCAGCAGGTCAATTAGGTTCCATGAAAGTCCTCGGCTCAACCAAAGCACAGGCTGATTGGGTTAAAGAGCAGCAGTCCAACTCTTATCATATAATTAGTTCTTTTGGATGGGCTCTATTGGCTGCCATAAGCTTGATTAGGATTCTGAATAATTAATCAACAAGAGGAATAGGAATGTTTTTTCTTGTCGTGTTATCATCATTTTAAGACAGAATCACCAAGTTATAGCTTTTAAAGTTCTTCTCTAAGTTCTGTGGCTTCCTGGGGTTGGCTGAGGTGACAGAGGACCCTAACTGCACCCAACAAAGTAACTAATAACATGAACTCAGTGATTTAATGGATATTTTTGAGTAAATGTTCTATGTTTGAGTAGATTTTAAACATGTGCTCGTAATGTAATTGCATTGTACTTCATTGCATTTTAAATCAGACAAGTTAGTACTACACATTTGACAGTGACACTAGATTTTTAACCATAGGTTAGAATATTTTCAATATTTTTTCCTCTCCACTGGATTTCATGCTAATATTTCATGGTATTAACCTCCTGTTTGTCTTCATTACAGAATGCTACAGCGCTTATTATTATATAAGAGTTTAAAATGTTAACAGCTCATTATGATAATCGAAATTATAGGGAATATAATATATAATACAATTAATCATAGAATTTACAATGTTTTTTACTGTTGCAATAAAGTAATGCATTATCAGCCCTGCAGAGAGAAATATATGATACTGTAAAGGTAGGATTTGAAGTATAATATTTGTAAGATACTTTTGCAATTTGCAAAAAAAAAAAAAAAAAAAAAAAAAAGTATATTTTTTTAAATTTGATTTAATTTTAATTTTATTTTTTTTGTGGTTAATGCCTCAACTTCATTCATTTCACTGTTTCATTTTATTTGCCAGATACTTTTGTTAACACCATTTCTAAACAATCTCTAACTCATGATGATGCAGCGAACCACAGCTGGCATTCAAGTTGTAAAAAAACCCAAAAAAACATTCAAATAAAAGCAATGCAAAAAAAAAAAAAAAAAAAAAAAAAAGAAGTTATTTCATTTCTTTTAAAAAATAGGGTCTAAGTAGTGACAACCGAAACCACCAAAGAACCCAAAGAACAGCATTTGTCCATAAACTTACCTCCTGCCTGTCTGTCCGTCTGTCTGTCTCTCCGTCTGTCCGTCTCTCGTCCAGTGCTCCTCCGCTCTGGCCGTCGCGTTTTAAAAGTGAGCAGGTCCGGTGGGTGAGGGGGGTGAGGGGGGTGAGGGGGGCGGATATATTCAGACTGCTATATATTCACAGGTCGGCAGCGGATGACCCTCACACGCAGCGTTCACACAGGAGCCAAGACACTTGCTGTAGACACTTGCTGAAAGAACTGTATTTAAAAGAGCTGTTCTTTTCATAGAGTTTCAATTGTGTTTATATTTCATTTAAACAATTTAAGCTTCACACAAAAACAGATATACACAAAATACGACACAGATACGATGTAAATATGTTCAAATTAAATATATCTTTTACTGATAACGGTTATGCTGATTTATTCTTAATTACAAAAACATTGATGTTTATTCATTTATTTAAAATTTGTTGCTTTGGTTGTCAAGACGATTATCCAACAGAAAGCAGAATGAGCCTCACACTAATCCCTCTTCAACCGTAAACCTAAAATGCCTCTCTCTGATCTGAATGGTCACTGCCTAAACCCCGGCACCTGCAGCCAGTCATGACTCAGTGCTAGTGCGGCCTCTGCAGCTCAGTTTGTGGATTCTGGAGGTTATGAGCTTTCACATGAGGCATGACCTTTCCCTATACCGAGAAAAACTTGTATGTGTCTTCTATCTGCAGGTTAAGGCTCGTGCAAGTGGAGTTCAGAGCACAGGCTACATACAGTTCCTTCAAGTGTACAGGGTCAGGATACGTGGAATTGTATAATTGTGAAAATTGAAGTCACAGTGAGAAAATCATGGATGAGTTTTGACCAACAAAAACAACAACAGTACGTTTCCATCAAGCCCCCCCCCAGCTGAGCATTCCTGACCAGCATCCCACCTGACAGGTTACCCAAGGAGCACTGACTGACAGTGGTGGAAGGAATGAAGTACTGTACTTTGTGGAATTTTTAGGTATCTACACTTTCTTTAAATACATTTTACAGTAGATAAGTTTTACTTCATTACATTTGAGAGCAGGTATCTGTACTTTCTACTCAATTTTTGAACTGGACTGAAAAGTAAAAAGTACTTTTCATATGATTTGAAGGGTTATTTTTGCCATGTTTGTGATAACATCCTGATTAAAGTTTTTAGGTTCAAACTTTGGCTTTGAGCAAACAAAAATAAGTGCACAAAATTCATGACAAAAAAAAAAAAAAAAAAGATTGTTTTGGACTGCTGACCAAAATATATATCTTTTTTTTTTTTTTTTTTTTTTTTTTTTTTTTAATCAATATTACTACTTTTAACACTTGAAATACATATACTTTTTATTCTTAAAGGACATTTTTAAAAGGGTACTTAAATATTTTTACTTAAGTAGATGTAACTTTCTGATGAGGGGTTTGCCACTTGCTTGAGATCACTTTGCCTGGAACGTTCCACGATATGGTCTTGAAACTGCGAGACATTCAATAAAGAAAAAGTTACATATTGCACCTTTACATGCAAAGAGAAAATCAGAGCCTTACTCATGTTTTCCATGTTTTCCCAGTGGAATAGTTGTGAAGAATTCAGTGAAAGCACGAATTACATAATTTTAGTCCTTGGATTCTAATACTATTCACAGCCTTGCACAATGATGACGTCATTTGAGGATGACTCCCAGTTCGTAGAAAACCTTTTGGTCGAAGAACTAACACACTTAACAGACTTTCAGAGAACAGATCAATTACAAAACTAAATTTAGAACAAATCTAAAAAGGCAACTATAAAACATGCAATATGAAATACATAAAATTTCAAACATGACGTCGTGTATTGAACTTGTTCCACCCTGTTCCCTTTTGGTAAATGGTCACATTTTTTATACAGCTCTTTACCCCCATCAATGCACTCAAGCTCTTTACATCAAGGAACCACTCACACATCACACACTGCAGACACTGGAAGCGAGGCGGGTGTGTTTTATGTGTCTTGCCCAAGGACACAACGGCAGCATTCATCTTTGAGAGCTGGAATTGCATAAGTGTAAGTGGATCTGACCACTCAATGATGTTTCAAACCTCCACCCTTCAGATCAGTGGAGAAATGCTCTACCAACTGAGCTACCAGCAAACGCCACTACTCCCACTCATTTCAGTGAAGAAGGGAAAAACTTTGCCTGAAAAATATGATATAAAGTAGGTTGATTTGTGTAAAACGGTCAATGTTCATGTGACCAACAAGTCAACACTGCACCGATTCTCTGGAGGCTTTAAAACGGCTCTGTAGTCTCTGGAGAACTCATTTGCTGTCGGGATTGGCAGCCCCAGGTCAAATAATGCAACCAAATGACAATGGCGGCACCAACGACCACTTCCTGAATAAGATGAATAACTGCCTCAGGGTAACAGACAGGTATACCCTCTAAGCCCTTCTTTATTTGTGAGCCACTTAAGGTCATAAGGTCATGTTTAATCAAGTTATAAGTTACAAACAACCAGCATGCATCAGCACAACACTGTTCTCTCAGCACGGCCATGTCGGATCAGGTAATGTTCAGTTCTGAGTGGTTGGACCTGTGTTATTGTACATGCCTTACCTTATTGTATAACTGGTAATGTTAGCGTCTTTTCAGGTAACAGAGAGGTATACCCTTTAGGACCTTCTGTTTTTGTGAGTAGCTTCAAGTCACAATGTTTAATCAAGTTACTTCATGTAGTGTCCATATCTGCTTCTTCAGAACTAAACATCTACGTTCACATTTGACCTTGAGCTCTGGTTAAACAGGCACACAGCTCTGCTCTGTCGGCCCGGCCATCTGGGGTCAGCCAATATCCGGGCTGACCAGCTGCTCCAAGACGGTGTACAGTGAGTTACTGTATATATAGCTAACACGGTTACCACAGTGACTTGGGTAAACTGCTGTTAACTCATTACAAGTAGCACATGTCGGGACGAAGGGGCAGTTTAGGTTAAGCGCGCTAGACTGGAGCTGATAGAATTTAGGACGGATGAGGTGGAAAATGGTGAGAATGGCATGACACTGGTTTTCACGCTTCATTAACCGTGAGATTTACAGAAATAAGTACAAGATATTATTCATTTAGAACATCATCATACACAGTTAAATCCAGAACTCTTAGATTTAAAACATCTATGTCAAACTCAAGCCTGGGGACCAAATCTGGCCTGCGCTGTGATTATATTTGGCCCGTAAGATCATATCAAATGTGCATTAGAGCTGGCCCATGCACCACTAATACTGCAAATCCCAGAATGCTTTGCTAGTACACTGGTCCGCAGTTGAGACCAATGCCCAAAGTAAATCAGAGTGTAGCTGTCGTAAAGGCTGGTAGAACGGACCAACACGCCAGACTCGGGGCAAGTTTACAGTGTTCATTTACAAGAGTGGGGAAAAAAAACAAGGTGCAACAATGATGGTAAAGTCTCTCTCTTGGAGTAGAAAGGAGGGTGAGTGCCAGGATCCAGTGACACGAATGTGAACAGGTGAAGTGAGGCAACGATACCAGAGTAGAGACCTGGGTCCTGGACGGAGCAGAGACAACGGAGCTGGATAAGCAGGGAGCAGGATTCTGGAAGAGCAAAAAGTCCAAATGAGTGCGGGAAACAGGCAACAGGCAAAAAACAGAACTGAGCTAGAGTATTCACGATAGACACGCGGACAATCTGTCACCGAATGTCTGATCCCCGGCTCCTTTATCCACAGCAGGTGGTGATGATTAGGCTGATGGGCTGCAGGTGCGCGGGGGAGGAGCCGGGGACTCCGCCCAGCTCCGGAGTCAGGCAGGAGAGGGAGGGGGGAGGAGAGCACAGGACACACACAGGACACACACAGGACACACACAGGACACACACAGGACACACACAGGACACACACAGGAGCACTGTCACCCTTCTGGATTATAGCATAAAATATCTTGTATTTTTTATCTGAAATTAGAGGTGTAGTATTATGCCAGCACAAAAATACAAACACACATTTCTCCTCCTCTCCTCCATCACGTCCTCAGAACATCTCTCTCCTCGGTGCTGTGCTGGGCCTGACTTCTTCGTTGAGGTAGCTCATCTCTCCCAGGACCTTAAAAAGGCGATTCACCATAATGACTTTATCCCATCAGCTTAAATGGGTTGATTGAATAACTGGGTTCTTGATCATTCTCCAGCATAACAAGTGTACTTCCTTCTACTGGAAAATCACCCCACACTCATGCCATGTTATTTATAGGCTACACAACCCCACAATTAGAACATTTATATATCTGGTTTAGTTAAGAGAATCTTCAAATTAATTTTAAAAGAGGAATAAAATCATGTAACTGTGATCACGATGTCATCAGAGGAGCAGATACTATAGGCCTATAGGCTAATGTGAGGTCCCGCATGAGTCTCATCTGTCGTTTGGTCTCCGTCAGAAGCTGCTGATGGACGTTTCTGTTTCTGTCCTTTTATGTGAGTCATTAAAGATCATGTCTGCGCTGGTCCCTGGGGCGGGGCCAGAGCATAAACATATTCATTAGACCTTTATATTTTCTGATGTTTTATTTTGGGGCCTTTTGTAAATCATTGCATTTAGGCCCATTAAATGTTTTTGCTGCTGGCACACCAACACACAGTGTAAATGTATTAGTCTAATCTAATCCTGAGGAGCAGAGCATCTCTGGTCTCCACTGTCCTATGACAGACTCAGGAAAATGTGTTTGTTTCTATACATAAGAGTCAAAAGGACAGCTTTCACAGATGAGAATGTGAGGTCAGACAGTTCAGTGATCTGTCCACAGGCCCCTAATGTGCTGCCCCCTATAGTCACACACTTGTAATTGCCTGTTTGATTTTTCATCTCAGGCCTGTGTGCAGGGCTGGCCTTCGCTTTCAGGGGTCCCTAAGCTGAATTTGTCTCAGGGGCCTCTGGCAGCGGACATATCCTTGCTCGGTGGATTTTAATGTGTTCAAGTAGCGACAGTGGGCTTACACAAATTATAAAAAGTCCTTGCACCAGTGTAAACATGTAGTTGCTCTCACCTCTGCTCGGCTCAAAAACAAATGTAGCAGCAGCAGATATTTTGCTACTATAGATATAAAAGAAATGTAATTGTTTGAGATGGATATTTAGACTGATGTAAACACACAAGCCCTGTGTCCAGTAAAACTTGATATATTATTTCCAGTATAAATGTTGGGGGGCCCCTCTGCTGGCCTCAGGGCCCTAAGCAGCTGCTTAGTCTGCCCATAGGCTGAGCCGGCCCTGCCTGTGTGATTTATTTTGAAAGTGACTGGAGGAAGTAAGATCTACACGGAAGAACATTTACACACACCGTGAAAATGACAGACATGTCAGTGAGAGCTGATGAGCGCCAAAACCCCGCGATGGAGCCGGACTCTCACCCGGACTGGATGTCCCGTTTGCCCGGGCCGCTGCTCCAGGCCCCGCTGTGGGACCTGGCCATCCCCGGTAAGAACAGCACCTCCCCGAAGCACGAATCAATCTCATGAACCCGAAGTATGAGCCACTAGTGCGCGGAAAGTACCAAACACCTGAGCCACTTTAGTGCATCTGTACTTGACCTGTGCGTAAAGACCTGTGCGTAAAGACCTGTGCTTAAAGACCTGTGCGTAAAGACCTGTGCGTAAAGACCTGTGCTTAAAGACTTGTCTGCTGGGAAAACGGGGAAAATAAATTGACCTACATGATGAAAAGGTGCAAAGAAAATGTTATAGTCAGGCTATAAACATTTAAATAGTAACCCACAGTAGGTGAAGTCTCAGTTCCATAGTCTATTGCTTCCCCAAAGTGAAAAAGACTACATAAAAAAAAAAAAAAAAAAAAAAAAAATCTAACCTACAAATAAGGCTATCAGACTAACAAACCTGTCGTTCTGGTTCCTGGGAAGGAAGAGCCTAGTGATACACAGGCCTATTTATACACAGCCTGATAAACTTATTGACCTATAATGTGCATGCTTACAACTTAACCAATTCAAACTTGCAGCGGAGTAGAAAGTACACAGCTCTGCTCCATATGTAGAAGTATAAGTAAACCTTTTATTCAAGAAAGTGAAAGCTCAAACCCTGATGTGTGTTTACAGGAAAGAGGAACTGAAAAAAAAAAAAAAAAAAAAAAAAAAAAAAAGGCCTGTGTATCAATATGTTATGACCATTTTACGCAGGATAAAATAGAAAGACAGTAAATACATAGTAATATTAATATAATATTGGACAAAAAAGGGTTAACTTTACTAATTTACATTTCTGAGAAGCTGTAGTTCCAAAAAGCAGAGCTACAATGAGAATAAATATATGAAATTAAATAAATAACAAATTGTGAGCCAAAAATTTTGAACTGAACAGGACGGTTTATTCACTAGGCTCATAAATTGTGTCAAAATCTCGTGGACCTAATCTCGCATCTTGTGGAAATTGTCCCATCCCTAATTAAGTACTTTTAATTAGTCATATTCCACCACTGAATATTGCCATCCCTCAGAATTCACACGTTTGGATCCTTTTGACCCCTCCCTCTTCACAGGTAGCCATGACAGCATGTCCTTCTGCCTGGACATGAGCTCCCCGGTGCTGGAGTCCGAGCCCGCTTTGCTCCGCCTCCTGGACTGCTTCTTCCCCTGCTGCACACGACCCTGCATCCAGCGCTGGTCTACCACACAGGTATAAATCGCAACTATCTATTGAATGGATAAACGTAGAGCGAAACAGTGGAGGGTGGTGAAGAGGAGGTGGAGGAGAGGCTGAGTAGGCTGATGGTTCTACTGCTGCGGTGGAGCTAGGCTAGAGGAGGCTTGAGAAGAAACTGGGACAAATGTTGGGAGTTGCTCTAGAAGACACATTATCATAGTCCGGAATAACTTTAGACGACTACAAACTGTTTAAAATGAACTTCTGTTTTCACGTTTTTTTTAATACTTATGTTTTTCTGTAGAGATATATTTTCAAAATGTGTTATTGTGACACTCCTTCATTTGAAAAGCACAAACTTCTCCATTCATCCATAACCAGTGTTCACTCCGTCTTTGGTCTACCTGTCCGTGGGCTGACGTGCTCCCCCTTGTGTCTGCAGCGGTCCGTGCTCAGCGTCCAATGTGAGATGGGGATTCGCTTCTTGGACCTGAGGATCGCCAAGAAACCAACAGGGGGCGCTACGCTGTTTTTTGCCCATGCAGTTTACACGCTGATATCTGTGAAGGTACAACATGGAAGAAGTGTGTTATGGTATTTTTATGGAATGCGTGATCGAGCAACATTAATGTGGTCCGATATGGAATTTTTCAAACATCCATCCATTTTCTTCCGCTTATTAGGTGCTGGGTTGTGTGAGCAGCAGTCAAAGCAGGGATTTCCAGACTTCCCTTACCCTAGACACTTCCTCCAGCTCCTTTTTTTCCAAGTAATCAATATCAAATACTTGTTGTTGTGGCAGATAACCAATAATTGCCAGCAACGATAGTAAGATAATGAAAAAGTTCACAAATCACTTAGAAATTGAGCAAATAGAAGAGCTTTTTTTTGTCATTTGAATTCATTAGTCTGTTTAGAAAGCCAAATCTGGCGCCCTCATGACAAAAAAATGGGAATTACACATGTGCACACGGATTGGTGCAGAGACTGTACAGTGATTGGTTTTAAATTCATCAGACCAAAAGCAATTTGTGAAAATTCCACATATATATAGATATTACCACCAAGATATTGTCCAGTCCATTCTTAATATATTTAAAGGAGACATAGATTTTTGGGGTATTCAGGAAAACATACATAACATACATAGATCACGTTTATTTGCATTTAGTTCAATGCAGCACTGACTGGCCCAACCCTTCATAGGAGCATTTCACTCTACCAAGCAGCTGATTTTAAAGTGAAGAATTACCATGTAAAGTGACATTTTTAATTAACCCTACATTTATGCATTTTTTAAAATAATCCCAAGGGAGTACAGAGAAGTAGGCAGAGATAGGGGGTAAGTGAAAACAGAGATTTTCTGAGCACTTGAGACTCAAATGCAGAACAATACAGAATTATTCAAACATGAATCACTCAAAATACAATTCTGAGTGAACTAATTATGAGGGAAACATCATAGCATGGTTGAAGCTCATAAAAGACAATTTTACTTAATATATCCCCTTTAATGATGATCTGATTTGCTTGTGTTGTGTTGTTGTCTTACTATAGGAGGCGCTAGAGGAGCTGTGCGTCTGGCTGGAGGCTCACCCCAGAGAAGTAGTCATCATCAGCTGCTCTCACTTTGAGCGCATGACAGACGACGACCACCAGGATCTGGTGCGCTTCATCCTTACACTGTTCGGATCCAAACTCTGCCCCCCACAGGTGACCGAAGGGACCTGCAACAACAGTCACTGGATCATTAGCATATATGTTATTGTTAACCTTAGACAGTATATTAAAAATGTTTTGTTAAGATTTTAGCTTTAGCACAATGCCTTATTGTTGGAGGAAAGGAGGTTTTATATGTCATCCATGCATGTTTGAGTAATCTAGTGATCTATCCCGGACCTTATTTGAACCCTCCCTGTCCAAAGCTCAGCCCGATGAGCCTATGCCCATTTTCATAAACTACACTACAACTTCACAAACCTGATGCAATGTGCAGTAGTTTAGTTAGCAGGATACATGTTGATTGTGTTGTGATAGTGCTCCTGAAGGGGGAGTGCCTTAGCGCGCGGAGCAAAGGGAGGGGGGACTCAGAATGTCAATGTCGTGATGAGGGGTGTGAGGCGAACCAAAAGTGCGGGACTCAGGGCAAGTTTAAGGGTGTTTATTGACAGAACAAGACACACAGGTGACGGGAGAACATACGAGGAGCTGGGTGCTGGGGTTCAGGTCAGGGTCCAGAGGTGCAGGGTAGACACGAGATGGGAAACACAGCCGGTACCGGGAGACAGGGTCGGAGAACACAGGTCGGAGAACACAGGCCGGACACGGGCAGGACACCAGGCAAGACACGGACAGGAAGCATGACGGCAGAGACATGAGGGCAGAGACATGAGGACAGAGATGTGAGCAGCACGCAGACACATGGTGAAGAGCAGCAGACGACCTGGCAAGGAGAGCTGGGTCCTGGCTCCTTTTAAGCTCCTGCAGCTGTGTCGATTGCCCTGATGGGCTGCAGGTGTGTGTGGGAGGAGCCAGGGCTCCACCCAGCTCTGGAGTCAGGCAGGTGAGGGAGGGGGAGGGGAGACACAGGAGGCAGGAGCAAGCAGAGATCATGACAGTCAAAAACAAAAGTGAAACATGTTAATATGTTATTTTCAGCAAAAATAGCATTTGCAAAACAATAAATGGTATCATGGCGATCTAAATATGTTATGTGTTAGAAATGAATACACCATAGAAGTAAAATACCCCCTTTTTAAAGTTAGTAAGTGGCAGAGTAGTTAACAGCCGGCTTGGATCACATGGAGCTTCTAGTATGAGGTTTGCATGTTCTTCCTGTGTCAGTGTGTGTTTCCACTGGGTAATTTGGTTTCCACTCTTCTTAAAACATGCACAACAGGTTAACCCTTCAGCTAGGTACTCTTCCTGAGCAAGATCCTGGCTCACAATCTAGAAATAATGGGGTGAAATGCAGAAGACGAATGGAGTCTTCTTAATCTTATGAAAGACAGCTGACAGTTCCTTGTATCTCGTTGTAGGAGCATCCCTCTCTGAGCTCGTGCTGGCTCAAGGGACAACAGCTCATTGTGTCCTATGAGGAGGACCAGATAGTGATGGAGCATCCCCAGCTGTGGACCTCAATCCCATACTGGTACTGTACTTCACAGATTTGACCAGTAACTTGATCTGTTGTGTCATCTGTTTGTCTCCATGGAGCTGGATAGGTTTAATGCCATGCTGGAACACCCTAGGCAAAGTAATAAGACATCCATGGAGACAAAAAAGTTACATAGTGCCTCTTTAAATAAGTATACTGAACATGATCCCTTCCAATACCATGAAAATTTTAAAAATGCAGTTATGGAAATGCAGTTTTTCATTTGACAAGTTGATCTAAAGTCAGGTGGATAACTTGTCTAGTTGAAAAGACAAGATTTGACGATTTCCTGCACCTCCCCACAAAATCACTATAATTATGATTATTATGAGTATTACTATTAGCATGTTATGGTCATGTGATCTTTGTCCAGGTACGCCAACAGTCCAAACCCCAAGGAGGTCATCCGATATCTGGACAGTCAGCTGAGTGGTGGGAGACCAGGTCAGTCTCTATTGTGTTTTCAACTCAGGCGAGGGTGAAGTGTCTTGCCCAAGGACATAACAACAGTATTTACTAATAGAATAGTAGAGCTCATAGTTAAACTTCTGTAAAAAGTATGACAAAATGTATATTTTTGGGATATAAAAGTATTTGTTGCATGATTAACATACAACCAATATCACAATACCAATAATACTCAAACACCCTATTCCACCTGCTGAAGTCATGAGGTGGTAGTCTCCTCCAGGAAGCGCTCCTCAGTGTTTTTAAAGTTCATAAACCTTCACCGTAGCTGTTCTGATTCTCTGGTCTTGTGTGTTTCAGAGAAGTTCTTTGTGAGTGGACTAAACCTGACTGAGGACTTGCCCTATGTCTTCCTGCACCCTTCGCTTAACCTGTGGAAAATCACCCTGACAGGACTGCCCCTGCTGCTATGCTGGACCAATGAGCAGCGGCGAGGAGCTCAAAGGGACGGGGTTAACATCTTGTGCTCTGATTTCATTGGCTTCAGTCAATTCTGCTCCATTGTAATTAGCCTAAATTATAAAATGCTGGATTCCAATTTAAATTGTCCTGGGAAGCTGGACCGACCTACTACGGACTAATTTGGAGTTTTGGTTGAGATTAGAGTTAAAATGTATTTTTGTATTGTAAATGTGTATAAATATTTTTCATATATGCACAGGAACCCTTGAAATTCAAAAATATAAGATTTTTTTTTAATTAATTGCCTTGCATTTATTTATATTTTGCTATTCTTTTTCCTGTTCTAAACGTAAAAACATCGCACTTAAAGGTTATTTCACTCATTTTTATTGACTGCAGCAGTTCAGTGTTGTTCAGAGTGGTGCTCGTACAGGTTACAGGGGCACTGGGACAGGTTTTTGTCTACTGCGGTTCACAAATTTCATAAAAAATATCAGTAAAAAACAATAACAAAAAACAAAAAGAACAAGTTTCAGAGACGCTATATAACATCTGTAGCAGTGCATGGGTCGTGTGGCTTATCCCCCTTTCTTATGGTACACATTACATTTTTGCAACAAGTTTATGGAATGCCTTGGAGGAGGTAAACAATGTACAGTTAATATTCTAAAGTTCGAGCTTTGACCCTAGATAGGCTTTTCAAGGCTGGTTTTACCTGATTTTGGAAACATAACAATGATCACAAAACACCATAATCTAATAATAATAACAATAGGCACATTGTAAGTATAAAAGTCATATTTACATAGCACCTCGTCATGTGCAGATGCAGACGTCTGCACTGTTCCTGGTCCCAGGGGGACATCACAATGGAATAGTGTTTTGTTTAAACTATAGTATATACTTTTCACTTATTACTCCACACACATTATTTGTGACTGAGAAATTAGCATAATGAAATTATGCATCCAAAATTTAGAATGCTTCATGAGAGGCTGTCTCGCTGAGGCCCCTCCCCCAGCTTGTACTGTGATTGGTCACTGGGACCTCTCCGTTGTGCACGTAATCTCTTATGAGTCTCCAGTGAAGAACCTTCTTTATGAACAAATGTGATGTGATTACAGTCACCATGCAGAGCCCAGCATGAGGCTGAGCTCTAGGGGCCCCGGGAGCCCCAAGCACCTCAGAGTCGTTCAGGGCCCTGTCTGGGGGGACAGTCTAGAAGCTGGGGTGGTAGCTGTTCTCAATGCACAGAACGATGAGCGGGCTGGAGCAGCTGGTGGAGGTTTGTTGGAGCAGCTGGCCGCTCTGTAGAGCTGAGGACATCCCGCTTAGAGTCTGCTCTCCCATTCTCCATGTCTCACAGTAACTGTCCATGTGCCTCAGCCCCTCTGCTGTCGAGCCGTGCCACACCACCTTCTGAGGCCTGCACCAAAGAACACACAACTGTGTAATACAGGTCAGATACGGAAGCACAGGGTCAGAGGTCAGGCATAGAACCACAGGATCAGAGGTCTATAATAGAACTACAAGGTCAAAGGTCAGGCATAGAACCACAGGATCAGACGTCTATAATAGAACTACAACGTCAAAGGTCAGGCATAGGACCACAGGGTCAGAGGTCAGGGATGGAACCACAGGGTCAGAGGTCTATAATAGAACTACAGTTCTATTATAGAGATCAGCTATAGGACCACAGGGTTAGAGGCCAGCCATAAGACCACACTCCCTTACACTCAGAGGCCTTGGGGACTCACCATGTGCTGTCAGTCATGACGTTCTTGCCGTCAAAAGAGTAAATAGGAACGTCCTTCATCCTGCCGTTATTGAAGATGTCCTCCCAGCTGTCGAACAGGACCTCATCCTGACAAAACACAACACACTGCTGTAGTTTACATGTACCACTAGGTGGAGCAATAAGCAGCGTGTGCTTTTGGGCCCTAGACAGGTCGCTCAGGTCCTATTATTATGTCATTAGTGCTGTCTGTAATAAACGATATGTAGCAAGAAATACTGATGAACCCTGTGTCTGCACATGCTATAGTGTAGTACCTTGAGGTTGAGGATGGGGGCACTCTTGCGGTCAGCCTTGCGCACAATGCTGTGCAGGTCCTGGAGCTTAGCGGAGAGGAAAGCTCTGAAGGTCCCCTTCAGTCCGATGGCCTGGGCCTGGCTGAAGCACAGCAAGTCTGCCCTGTGGATGCCCCTCATGGCCCCCGTCTGAGGGCTGTTCAGAGCCAGCAGGTGGAGCTGCAACACAGCATCACTCAGGTTACATTAAGGACTTAGGAGTATTCAGATAAACACTAATGATTTTAATGCATTTGAGATCGCCTTATTCTATTTCACTGTGTTAAACTGTCACCATTCTTTAGAACATTCTGCTGAAAAAGAAAAAGCACGGAAGCAATCTTGTGATTAGTGTTGAATGACCTCATACAACCTCAACACATGGCTGTGACTGTTGTGGCTCTAATTTATGTAAACACAGAACATGTGAAACAGAGAACATGAGAATGCTGTGAGCAGACTAACCCCTGGTGCACCAGTGTGCTGGTGCTGCTCCTGGGCGGGGGGCCTGTTGGGGGGCCTCTGAGCGGTGACAGGGTAGTAGTTCGGGTAGTAGTTCCGGTCCTGGGCTGCATGCACCGTGTACCTGCCATCTGGCTGGTGTATCCGCTCTGTGTAACTGGGGAAACGGGGGTCAGTAGGAGCAGGGTAGCGGGGATCGGGTTGGGAAGGGTAGCGAGGGTCGTACTGGGACGGGTACCGGGGATCAGAAGGCGGCTGGGGTTCCGGCTGAGAGGGGGGCTGTGGGTCTGGCTGGGAGGGGTAGCGAGGGTCAGGCTGAGAGGGGTACCGGGAGTCAGGTTGAGAGGGGTACCGAGGGTCGGGCTGAGAGGGATACCGGGAGTCAGGTTGAGAGGGGTACCGAGGGTCGGGCTGAGAGCTATACCGAGGGTCGGGTTGAGAGGGGTACTGAACATCTGGAGAGTAGGGGACAACTGGGGGTGGCACCACAGCAGCAACTTCATTTCCCTAAGAATATGAAAACTCATAATTAGGTTACCAGAGAAATGGCGAAACGCAAAGCTTATTTATTGGGTGTACTTACATCTTCATAAGGCAGAGGAATGTAGCTCCCGAGCTGGAAATGGAAAAAAGTGCTGTCATACATTCACAGTTATGATTATGTGCACATTGTACTTAATACAGCTGGATTGTAACCATGTGGACAGACATTGTGTGAGGGAGTGTGTGAGGCACCTGCACTTGGCGGACTCCGTCACGGACCCTGAGGTACAGGTCAGTCTGGTCCAGAACATAGACCAGGGAGCCCTCGGGCTGTCCCCGCGCCGTGGCTCTCATGGTGTCATAGGTGCGCAGAACCGTCACCTGCAACAATCAGCGCTCAGCTTCCTCATTGCAGAACGTATACAGTGTGGGTAAAGGTGTCTGTAATACTAGATGTATAAAAAATAAACTGATTTGGTCTGCTGCCAAAGTAGGCTTCAAATGTGGTGTGGCCACTCTGATTTATTTATATAAAATGTATGAGAATATGAAAATGACAAACCCCTGAAGAATGTCCAGGTACACCAGGTGCTCCAGGGGGCCCCGGGGGCCCAGGGATGCTGATGGCTGGCAAAGAAAACATTAACATAAACAGAATGATAATGCCGGCATATTTATGTTTACACTGAATCTGGTGAACAGGTCCAGGGCCTAGACAGTCTAACTAACTCACTCTGTACACCCCGTCCATCTACAGATACAGTTGCTCCTGGCGGTCCAGGAGGCCCTGGAGGTCCTGGCTGACCATCAATGCCTCGTCCTGGAGGACCAGGCAGTCCTGGAAATCCAGGGGGCCCGATAATGGAGTCTCCTTTTGGGCCCTGGGGCAGAGCACAGGGATGTTAGTATCATTAGAATAATAAGTGAACCTCCTGAAAAGACCTCCATGTACCGGAGGGCCGGGTGCTCCTGGAGATCCAAAACCAGCTCCATAGCGAGGGTCATAGTATCCACCACCTGGCTCTCCTTTCTCTCCTTTAACTCCTGGTTCTCCTTTGAAATTACCCTAAACAAGATTACATATACTATAGCTTTGATACTAAATAGAATAGACTTGTAGTGGTTCACTGCTCCTTACCCTCAGTGTGTGGATGTCAAACTGAGATCCCCCTCCTATAAAATAAAACTATGAGTCAGACTCAACTTTTTACACATCACAAAAGTATTTGATATTGACTTTAGAGTACCTGGCAGACCTGGGAAACCCGGCTCTCCACGATCACCTTTGTCTCCTTTTGCTGCTGTTCAGGAAAAAAGACCACAGTTATAATCTGACGTTCCACCAGTTGAAGGTGACGACAGTCCACCGAGACACGGAGAGAACAGATAAACTCATCACAGAAAGACCCATGTCCTCCTCTACTGGACATGGGTCCAGTAGAGGAGGACATGTAGAGGAGGACATGTAGACAACTCACCTGGATAGTGCCTGGAGTGGTCGTCATACCCCTGAAACCCAAGAAAACACATTTCATACTGATTGAAAATGCAGTAAAAAAAACTGTCTTTGAAACACAACTCACCGTGTGCGTGTTGACATAGGGGGAAGGGGGCCCAGGAGGTCCAGGGGGCCCCGGAGGACCAGGAGGCCCCTAAGCAGAAGCAAGACTGAGTACTGACCCTCTGAGGAGTACTATAACATATGGGGTGTACTTACAGGGTATGAGTATCCGCTGGAGTCGCCTCTCTCTCCTTTGACCCCATTGAGTCCAGGACGGCCCTGAGCACAGATGCACACACGAGAAATGAGCTCCAGTAATGAAACATGTCAAATCTTCTGTACCACATATCCAATGAACTTACCGGACGACCAGGGAAACCAATCTCTCCTTTCTGTCCTTGAGGTCCAACTGGGCCCTGAGGAGACATCACAGTTAGAACAGAGCCAAAATAAGATCAATATTGATGATAAACAGAGTAATACATACTGTGGGTCCCATGGGTCCTGGGGGCCCTGGATCTCCCTGTAACAGACACAAACTTAGACACTGAGCTGACATTTCAGAAGATAACTTAAGGTAATAACGATCAGGTTTATACCGGTTTTCCAGCGAGACCGCCCAGGTACATGGGTCGCCCGTCCGGCCCCATGATGATGCCAGGCTCACCCTTCTCGCCCTGAGCACAGCATGAGTTACACCAGAAGCAACAGTCTCACTCCAAATGTATTCATTTCAGGTAATGCAAATACCTTGGGGGCATATCCAGGAGGGCCCACATCTCCCTTGTCACCCTTCTCTCCTGCTGGCCCCTGCAAGGACATAAGACTCAGCACTGTAGTTACATTATGTCTCATGGTGCTTCAGTTTTAAGACCTACCGGGGCTCCTGCTGCGCCCACAGCACCAACTCTTCCCTGAAATCAAACAGTCCATGAAACAGTGAAACCATCTTTGAAAGTGACAGAACCTTTCACCAGGTGTCATGTGATGGGCACAGGGCTGCACTCACCTCCTCCCACCCTTCGTTCCAATAAATGTCGTTATTCTACAGCAGGACAGTTAGGCTCGTTAGTACGGTGCGCAGTGCAGGTCAGCACAGGTCAGTGCAGTGTGCAGAGCAGGTCAGTGCGGTGTGCAGAGCAGGCCGGAGCAGTGACAGTTAGTCAATATAAATATGGATTGTTAAGATTATTATTATTAGTGGATGAGTTTTGTGTGTTTTGAAGCTGATATTATGTCATCTCTCAGACTTACATCGCCTCCAGATTGGTAGATTATCTGTCCTGGAGGCCCAGGAGGGCCCGGAGGTCCAGGTGGGCCACCCTCTCGCCCAGGTAAACCCTGGAAAACATATTCCATATTACACTCCAGCTCAGTGTACAAACAGAGACAAACTGGCACTGACCATCTCTCCTTTGACTCCTTTGTCTCCTTTTGCTCCCTAAAAAGACACCGCGTTACAAACTTAAACAACAATCTTCAAAACAAAGTGAGCTGAGTGGGCCATACTTCCTGTCCAGGAAAGCCATCCATGCCAGGGATCCCAGGAGGGCCCCTGGGGCCTTCAGCACCTTTGTCTCCATGGTTACCAGGTAAACCAGGTTTCCCCTGGAAAATATTTTTTATTTAGTCATTACATGCGAGTGTTAGAAACCAAATCAGAATATATAGGCTATGATAGAAACTGGAGGTGTGGTAATGGGAGGGGTCACATGTACAGGTGTGGTAATGGGAGGGGTCACATGTATAGTTGTGGTAATGGGAGGGGTCACATGTACAGGTGTGGTAATGGGAGGGGGTCACATGTTCAGGTGAACTAATGGGCAATGCAGGTCAAGTAATATAGGTCTAGTTTCCTACGTAAAGCTTAGGGATTGGCCTAGAACTCGTAACATACCATATAAGTCACAGTGAAGTGATTTCAGAGTGAGGTACTTTTTCCTAACACACGTTTCAGAGTGTGCTCCTACAGTAGATTTGAGGTCATTGTGGTGTCATACTTACAGGCAGCCCGGGGACACCAGGTGGGCCCTGCACAAGACACAGGCATTAGGAATGAAATAGAGAGACTGCCAACAAAAGAACCACAAAAATGAGGAACAGTACCTCTGGCCCCGGAGGGCCCCTGATAGTTGATATACCATTGTTGCCCACATCACCACCCTGTAAGACATTACAAATATTACATATGAAATGGAAAGATTGACAAAATATAGAAATACTAGCTGTGACCAGTGTGTTTACGCTCACAGAGACACCGTAGGGGGGGCCTGGAGGCCCTGGGGGTCCCGGAGGTCCCATTGGTCCCATTGGTCCTGGGAGACCTGCTAGCCCGCTCTGTCCAGGTGTGCCTGGCTGTCCGGGATCGCCCTGAGCACCCTGTCACAGAAGAGTGTTAAGACTTTGTGGAGAGACATAGGTGTATGAGCAGAACAAGAGTATGTCGCAGTCCACCATGGGCCAAGGAACAGGAGAACTGCAAAGGCATAGGGAACTACTCTATAACTGCAACTCTATAAGTAAGTAAAAGTGGAAGACGGGAATATATTAGAAGTTTCTATCCTTGAGGTTGGGGCAGTGCTGGGGCACTGTAAGACCTCCAAATGTCTAAGAACATGCATGTGTCATGAGTATAGAATGAGAACACAAGTCAGAGAGCAGTGGACAGTAAAAGCCCGATCAGTACCTCAGAGGCGTTAAACAGGGAGTTGTCAGGGCTAAAGTAAGAGAAGAGCCCATCGAAAAAACTGGAACCCTGGAGAAACCAAGAGGAGAGCTGAAGCATGGCTCAATGGTACAGTAGTGTGAGGACAGGGTCAGACCAGTGCACTCACCTTCTGCCCCCCTCCTGAGGAGCTCACGTCTCCACAGTCTCCCTGTGAAAGAGCAGTACACAGCCATTAGAGACTGGGACAGCCACGTCTTTTTTGTCTCCTGATTAAAATCTATTACTATTATTCTTTGTCTTTGAGCTTAGGTGCTGTAAAGAACCCAACCACTCAGTACCTTTTCTCCTCTGAGTCCAGGTTGACCTGATGCTCCGGGAGGTCCTGGAGGTCCCTATATCAATGCACAAAATCCCAATTACACAGAGTACTACACTTTACAACATAAACTCCTGGATCTGATACTTACAGGTAGACCAGGTGCTCCATCCTGTCCCGGTGGTCCAGGAGGTCCAATGGCCACTGGACCATTGGCATCAAAAGTGACTGATGTCCCAGGAGGACCAGGAGGGCCTGGAGGGCCCGGGGGACCACGAGGGCCCTACACATAAGTGCAGTTAGCACACATTATAGAACATTCACCTCCATAAGCAGTGTGGGTAGGCACAGTATATTACCCGGATTTTGTCCATATCTGCAAATCCAGAGCCTTCCATATCCAGGAATGTCTAAGACACATCACAGTCACATGTAGAAGCTCTCTCATCTCAAACAGCTGTTATTCAGATTAAACTTACAGGTCGGTCGCCACTGCCCAGTCCTGGAGGTCCAGGGGGTCCGGGGGGCCCACGGGGCCCTGGCTGTCCCTCTCCACGCTCTCCCTAAGTAGAGCGATGCAGTAAAAATGTGACTGTGAAATTAAAAAAGTATAAAAAAAAGTTCATGTCCAGAGGCATCACCTTTTGTCCTTTGGCTCCAGAGCTACCTTTACTTCCAGCAGGCCCTTTGGGGCCCGGTTGCCCCTGATAAATTGTTAAGAATGGTCAATATCACAAAATTTGATGTGTTCAATTTGAGTGTATGAAGAGACTTACAACTTTCCCATCCTCGCCTGGATCTCCCTGTACAAAAAAGCCAAGAAAACAAGTTTATTTCACATAATAAAAGTTAATAAAACATTCCTCTCTCACCGGTTCTCCGTCTGCTCCTGGAGGACCTGGAGGCCCATCCAAACCTGGAAATCCAGGAGGTCCCTGAGGTCCAGGTACTTGCTGTACGACAGAGCCGTCTCCAAGTCGGACCACCTCTGCTGCAGGTCCTGGGGCTCCAGGGGGTCCTTGTGGTCCTGGGAGCCCACGATCCCCTTTGTTACCAGGGTAACCAATGCCTGAGCTGCCCTGGGATCATTAAAAATAATATACAAAATGATGACAGTAAGGAAAGAACACTCTCCATGTGCAATGTCTCAGATGTCCACTGTCCACAGCTGAGGCTTTGTGAACAAAAATAATTTATTGGGCGATGGACAATACCACACAGCAACACCACAGAGACCAGACATATCTCAACATCAGGGTATATTGACTCTCACAGCTACACAGATACTGTCCTGACGAGGGCGCTAGTTTAAATGAGCTGATAGACACGTCACATCCCACTGTGCTGGGGAGTTCCAAACATCACTGGGAAGTCAGAAGACTTTCCTCCTCAGAGCCTCCATTCCTCATGTGTAAACCCCGCCCACAGAGGAAAGCCTATACGAAACACCAGCCTCTGTTCTCCATTGGCTCCTCTTCTCTGTGGGGAGGGCTTAGAAAAGAGGAATAGAAAACTTAAGGCCAAGTCATTTAAAATAAAGGTAGACCAACAAGGTACGCCAAGGTGCTGTTCAGGAGGACTATCTAAGTGATTAAAAAGGACTCAATGAGAATAACCCACAACTGACCAAAACTAAACCAGAACTTGTGCAAACCATTTAAAAAACAGAATTAAACCCAGGTCTAAACCAGGTTAGAACCAGGACTAACCCAGAACCTAACCAGGACTAAACTAGGACTAGACCGGAAAAAATAGCAGATTGGGTCACTTACCTTTGCCCCTTTTTCTCCCTGAAAACAAAAAGACACCAGTGTGAGTCACATGGTCACAGTAGACCAGATGCCCCATCCCTACTGCCCCACATCTGCCAACTCACCCCTTCTAAACCTGCCCCTGACCCCTGTCCATCCCGACATGCCCTACCTTCTGTCCTCGCTCAGCTCCTGCAGTAGAGGACCCTGACGTGTGCGTGGTTCCCGCTTCTCCTTTGGGTCCTGCGATGCCTCGATCACCCTTGGCACCTTTCTCTCCTCTGTCGCCCTTTTCTCCCTTGGACCCACCCGGACCTGAGGGTCACATGACAGGAGGGTTAACGAGACCAGAGCCTGGGTCCCAGAGTGATGCTCCCTAAAAGTTCCATTCCATTTTAGGTCTTGAAGAACTTTGTCCCCTGTCCCACATATTTACAATTTCCTCAATAATGCAGAAGCAAAAATTTCAGTTGAGATTTGAAGGTGAACTGAAACGTTTCTGGTTCGGGGATCTATCAGCTGCTTGTCTCCATGGAGATTTTGGAGAAACTTGCCTATCTTGCAGTCAGTCAATTACAGGGTTTTTTACTGCTGAAATAATATTTGCAAATGCATTGTTACTATGAGTGCGTTTGTCTCTCCACAGATCTGACCTGTAACTTGACCTTTTGATGTCACCTGTTGACTCCATGGAGATAGTTGGTGTTTGCCTGAGTCCAAATAACTATCTTTCTTTAGTTTTTATACAGAGGGATATCAGATAAGATCAGATCAATAGTAAGACCAATATTTATGCCAATGGGATGTAAGCCTGCAGCAGCTGTATTAGACCACAAACCAGTAAATCAGATATGTAAATGATCACGTTTTAATCTCTTAACGTGTCTCCACCCACCATCCAACTCTGTCCCATATCACACTGTAATACAAGCATATCTCCAGCAGAGGGCAGCACTCCACTGTTCTCATGTATGGGCTTTGGCAGTTTGACAGTACATGAACCACAGTACATGAACCGCATGACCCTAACCACAGGCAGCCATCTCTCCCGCAGCTGGAGCGGCACATTCTAACACAGATAGAATGGCCCCAAAACACAACACCCCCGTGGCTCTCACATGCAGGGCCAGTGGGTACTCACATGCAGGGGCCCCTGGGACCTCACACCTACCTCTGGGACCCGGACGTCCAGACCAGCTGTGCTCCACCGAGGGATCGTTATATCTGATTTCTACAGTCACACAGAAGGCACATTCACTGATGAGGATGCTCTAGTTCTGTAACTATTTTCTATGTACACATGATATACACTTATATCAGTGTGGGGAGTAGGATTCATGTTAGTGTGGGAGTAAATACCCTTGTAATATTACCCTTAAAAACCTGTGTCCATGTCCATGTGTCATTCTCAGTGTGTCCTCAGTGCATCCCATTCGTCTTTCTGAACAAACTCATGTGAGTGAAAATATGAACTTATGCCCAAAATAAATACATTATGTTATTATTTTTACAAAAGCGATAAGTTAATTTGAAAAATGCATGTCAGACAATCTCTTTTTTAGCATTAATCACAAGTATGGAAAATACCTGAGCAGGCCTGTTATCTTAAAAGCGAAATACCATATACCAGTAGATACCTGCATCTGTGACCGTGACAGTGTAAACTTTGTATCAAGCTATAAACATGCCAGCTGCCAATAACTTAAGGTGATGTTAAACACTGAACAAACATGCTGGATTAGCGAAACGTGCGCCAATGAAATAAAACAGGTTTGGGTATGTTTTTGATGATACAACATTACAGTGTGTGAGGATCAGCTATATCTTTTCAGGATTTGGATACTCCATTAATCGTAGCCTGGGACGTCTCGTAAGGTTTTAACTTTGTTTTATACGAGATTATGCTACTTAGCCAGGTCTGAAAAGGCTGTACTGGGACATCTGTTATTATAGTTAACATGGGTAAAAACTCCAAAAACTTAAATTCTGCATAATATAGGCCTTTAAAAAAAACATTTGAAGCTTGTACGCATTCTCACTACATGAAAAAGAAGACATATCCCTCGAAGATAGTCGTTTCACTTTCAGTTATGGAAAATGATACTGTGCAGCTGATGTCATCAACATTTCCTGGGGGTGTGATGCTAACCAGAGGCACTGCTCTGTCTAAAGCTCAGTTACTCAAGCTAGACTTTAATCTGAGCTGTAACACATTGTGACCAGAAAGAACTTAGCTGACTTAGCCAAAACTATGACAAGTGAGCTGATTTTTGCTGTTAAACAAGTCCCTCTCAAATAACCTTACTGTCACAAGCTAGCTAGCATTAGCCAACAGTTTTTAATTTAATCATTCGATTCTAAACAGGACCATGAGCGCTCGTATTGACCTCAAGCTTCTGAAAAGGCGCTGTCCATTTGAAAGTCTAGTTTCAGACAATCTTAAACTTTTTTGGGTAGTAATGTGTGCATTGTGTCATCATGGTAACTGCTGAACATTCCGCCATAGACATACATGTAGAGCCCCCCCAGCGTAAAGTCATTGCAAAGTATCAATACCTCTCCGTATGTCATATCTCCTGGCCATATCCAACCAGGACGCATAAAATAATATTAAAAAACTCAACCAAAAACCTGTCATATGCACTTAAACCCACTGCTGCCTCTGTATAGAAAGTCTGCGTAAATGGATCTAAATCACACTGCAGTTTGATGTTGCTTTAACAGGGCCTTCACGCAGGAATCCGCCCCAGGCCCGGACAGGCCGCGGCAGAGCTCCACACACGGAGGGATTTTACCTGTCATCCTGCCCCCTTTGGACGCTACGATTGGAGGCTCCGGGACCGGCCGCAGAGAGGGGGGGGTGGTCTGCAACACAACACAGCCACAGTTCAAAAGTGCGCCGGCTGGGAGGTGGTGAGTGGTAGATATCAGGAGACACGTCAAGCTAGTTAAGCCACTTTTCACAATTCTGTAGCCCACAGACAGTAATTTTCACAGAGTTTAGGATTTGATCTTCACACATATAACCTAACAGTAATCCAACAGAGATTTTAAAGGTGCACTATGTAACTTTTCAGGTGCAGGGTCCTTCACCAGCTAGTCTCCATGGAGATTATTTGTGGGGTGGAGTGAGACAAAATTTCCAAATGAGAATACACAAGATTGGGTCGATGAGAATGAGACAAGAAGATTTTGAAATTGTTTATAATAAATAAATTGTGCAATCTTGTTTGTAGATTTTTAAATGAAGCATTTTACACTTATTTTATTAATTTTTTTTTGTTGAAATAGTCCTAATTTTTTAAACTACAGCTTCTCCAGGGATGTAACTCATCAGTCCTTAACAATTTTTTTGGTCTAATCTAAATGTAAATGGGGAAAAAAATCTCATAACATACTTGCGCATTATTGTGGCACGAGATTTTGTCCTATCCCTAGTTATTTCTTCCCAAGAAGGTTCCACAGTGAAGAATGAACTTATCTATCTCCATGTGACGGACCCCCCCATCAGAAAAGTTCCAAAGTGCACCTTGAAGTTGCTAAGTATTCTGAATATGCAATGTGATGTGATGTGTCTGTTTTATGCTAGATGCCCTGCGATAACTGCTACAGAAATTATTAAAATGTGCAAGTTACAAATTGTTATATTACTGCTAACCTTGACTGTGTAGAGTCCTTCATCTCCACTGCCAAAGTCCCCAGACGCCTACAGAACCAATAACACAAGAATTTTATAAGCTCTATTATTAGTGCAATACAAGTCCATGGAGAGTGCTGCATGGTCTGTCAAAGCTCCTCTGCTCTCAGGGCCAAAAGTTCAAATCCATGGGGTGCACAGTTTTGGGAAAGACATCAAAATTAATACTTCCTGACAAGTAATTAGATTAGATTTACGATATGTGTTTAAAAAAAAGGATTCCTTTCAGAGTGTGTAAACAACTCAAGGATTGTTAACGTTTGAGAGAATTTGAACTGATAAAGTAAAAAAGAACCACATGCATTTCAGAACATATTTGGTGAGGTCTAAACTACGGTTACAACATCGTTCTATAAATAGGACGTTTGGTTCTTTACAGAGAGCATATTGGTTTGATTTTGATATATTGTACATGCCTATTCAGAACTACAACTGGGACTTAAGTTTAAAACTAAAAGTGTGCTGGAGTATGAGGTCCTCACTCACCACGTCCGAGTCGTCATCTCCGTCACAGAGGCGCTCAGCTTCTCGAGGGTTCCCCACCAGCCTCATCTCCAGAACCTCGCCCTGAAATCACACGGGGCTTCACTTACACTCATTTGTCTGTGAGTGAATAGATTACCAAAATATTACAATTGTGTTTCCTGTGAGCGAGTTGTTGAGGGCAGCTGTAATATTTCACACAGATTTTGAGTAGTAGTTCAAATACATATCTTGATTACTCTAACCTACTGCATGTACCCTTAGGCAGGATGTCACCACGAATCATATAGCATGGGAAAGTACTTTTCAATCCAGTGAAAATGTAGAGGAGTAGAAAGATACCTGCTGTCATATGTAGTGAAGTAAAGATATTCTGTGCAAGATTTCCTTAAGTAAAGTACATGTACCTAAAAATGTACTTAAAGACTTTGTACTTTCTACCATCACTAATACTAGACACATCTGCAGAATGGATCTCTTGTTCTGGTTCTTGGTTCTGCTCAAGGTTTTACAGGAACATATCGCTCCATTTTAAAACTCCAAAAGGGAAATGTTGTGTGGTCTAAGCAAATATGACTTCAGACATAAAGATGGCTCTCTCTGACCTAATCCTACCTGAAACTTGTCTTTGTCTGCTCCCCCAGCCTGGCCTATGAAGACCCCTGAGGCCTTGTCCAGATCCATGGGGTCAGGTGAGCGCTCGAAGCGGACGGTCTGAGGGGCGGAGTCACAGCCGTAGTAGAAGGTGACCTGCTCCTCGAACACAGCCAGGGCAAAGCGGGACCACTTGTTCACCATGCTCGGCACTGTGAAGCTAGCGGCCTCATAGGAGCGCTCCGAGTCGGGCTCTGTGTAGAAGAACTGCACCTTCTGTTTCCCACCCTGCACCTCGCTCAGCTTCACCCCCACGTACATGATCCTCTGAGGGCCATCGGTGAGCGCCAACAGCACGGACGCGGAGCTAGACGTGGGTTTGATGTGGAAGAGCATGGAGAAGTACCTGTAGAAGGGGTTGGGCAACAGAGCCAGAGCCGGCTGTCCCGACACGGAGCCCCGGCTGAACACGTAAGACGATTCTCCCTGTGGGCCATACCCCCGATTGCCGCTGTCCCAGGACCCCTCACCTAGGAGCTGAAGGAAGGTCAGGCCACGATCACCTGCACACCACACAACAGTTAACTCTGTCATTAAGCTTATATCAGCAGGATTTGTGTTTAGTAATTACAAGGAGCACATCGTAGATCATATTTACAATAGGCATTCACACTACTGCCCTAAAGTCTTCAGAAGAAATCTTTTATAAATTTAAACTAAAATGATACTTCCACACACACATAAGACATACTGTTATTTGTCTGGACAGTGCAGGTTAATCAGCATCATTGATACACAAATAAACAAACAAGATTGTAACCCAGGATTAAATTTCAACTGTTGTCTTGTGTTTTCACTAACACACACACACATTCACACCAATGTACACAGACACTGGAGCTGGGAGCGTGTCTTGCCCAAAGACACAAGGGCACGATGGGGATCACAATATCATTGCCCCCTTCAGGTAAGTTGGTGAATATTGTATGAACTAAAATTGAGTAACCACTTCAATGTCCTGTGATTCTTTGAAGAGAACAAAAACAGTTTACAAGTTTTCACCAATACTTGGGATTTTAAACTAATTTACAGCAGAGAATGTGCGAGTAACAGCACTGGTTCAAGTTCGGCCATGTGTCATTATGATTATGATCAACATTAATATTAATAACAGCTTTTCCAGATGCTTAGAGTCACTTTAAAATTCTCTGCATTATTCATTCACTCCACACTCAGAGGTGGAAAACTGCTATTGTAACCACAGCTGCCCTAGGGTAGCCTGAAGGATGCAAGGCTGCCAGTCTGCACCACTGGCCCCCTCTGACCACCACATTCATACATAGGCAGGGTGGGTGAAGTGTCCTGCACAAGAACACAACTATAATACACACAGGCTGAAGCTGGAGTTAATCTGCCAAACTTCGCGTTGGGTGGTGAACGCTCCAACCAGTGTAACATAATAGGTTACCACATTTTCCATGCCAAACACTATGACAAGATCTAACAAGAGCTAGTTTGCACATTATCATGTCATCATTTATCTTCATACAATGTGATTTTGATGTTGTGTAAACATGATCATATCTTTAGGCTGAGTAAGTAGCAGCAGCAGCAACGTGTTTCAGTACAAAACCACAAATAGCAGAACGAGGTACAAGCAAAGAAAAAGACAGTGGTCCTCTTAAGAGTTAGAACATGTCTCCCTCTTGATTTATCACTTAAGTGCCTCCAATTTGGGTTTATAGTTGAGAATCATGTAGCAGAGGAAGTAGCACAGAGCAGCAGTGTGTGGGAAAGTGTACATGAGGGGGACAGGACGGAGCGGACATAAGGACAAAGGCGTTCCCAGAGCTGGACAAGACAGTTACAGATTTGATGAATGTCCCACATGGATGCTGTGGTGGACTAGTCTCCTGGGGACAGTTTTATAGAGTTTTACGAAACCCATTTTCATAGCAGCTACTCACACTAAAAAGACAAAAAATTTCACTCTCAATTTTGATACTAAGGAATAGACTCGATACCAGATTCCGATTCCATACTGATAATAAAAAACACTATTTATTTAGACAGTACAACTTTCTTTTATATTACCATGTGTCCTTATATCTGTGTAATCCTGGTAGGTTCCATAGTGGTCCATGGGCATATACTAGTCTATGTGGTCTTATACTTGATACAGCCCAAGCTCATTCTAAAGCACCTCAGGAAAAGTTCATTTTTGCCCTGAGAATGAGACTTTTTTAGTATCGATGCCTGCTCAAATTCGATACTAGTTGTAGTATCAGTTAGTATTCAGTTTCGATACCTTTCAGAACCCTATTATTACATTCAAATCTCCATATACAAAATCCATCCCAAGTTATTACTACAATGATACGCGGGGAACCACATAGGTCAGTAGTAGGAGGGACCCCGGTGCGACCTTCGACCCCTTGAACAGACCGACTGTCGCCCGGATGACAAGGCTCCGCTGTCCAACGCCTTAACCGGAGATAGAGCCAGTATTTGTCTCCCACTCTTTTTACAGTGCATTACAGGCCGGTGCTTTGTCCCTCCACACATTCCCGAGCAGCTGATCACAACAGGAAAAACGTACAAAAATGTCTTGTAAAATGTATGGAAAAGAAGAAAATACCACGTGATTATAACAAAATAGAGGACAAAATTATACAGGGGAGGGGGCAGTGCCATTTAAGCGCTTTAAAAATGACTCAATCACTAGACAACAGCTGCAACAAGCTAATTTAAACTAATGAGATCTGGGTTTCAAATGGCATTACAATCCTCTATAATGTTATCATGCATAATTAAAGCTGCACTATTTACCTTTTCTAGTGAGGTGTCCACTGACAGTTACCATGGAGATGTTATTGCTTTGCCTAGCATTAGACAGCAGCAGCAGTCGCCTCTCCACAGATATGACTTGTAACTTGGTCTGGTGGAATCACCTGCTTTTCTCCATAAAGATAAATACACCGCAAATGCAATATTGTGGAACTTTCTGAATAAAGCAATAGCAACTCCACGGTGACAAGCATGTGGCAGATCCTTTATGAGAAGAACATTACATTGTACAGCTTTAATTTAAGGCCTCACACCATTCTAAGATCTGACCATCACTTTTAATACCAAGACATAGCTATACTTTCCTGACTCATGGTCGTGTCTCGCTCCAGCATGGCCTCTCCTCCATATAGCTGTATAAAATATTGCCGTTAAACAGTCACTATACCATTAGCTTGCAGATGGAGTGTGTAACTCTTGGCAGCCCTTGTGTAAAGCTGACCTCTGGGTTATCCAAACGCATATGGAAAATACAGAATTATCAGCGCAGCCCCGCAGGACCGCAGGACGGTGTGGGAGAGGACATGATGTTCTCCACATGGACATGAGTGGTGCAGTGAAGGCATCTACACACACATGCTCCACTGTCAAGTCTAAACAATATGGAGGATTGTTACTGTTGATATTGTTACTATCAACAGTTTGCATCATTGCCAATAGATGGGATTTGAAAAAGAAAAAAAAACTGAAAAAAGAAAATTGAAATTCCACTTTTTATAGTTTTAAATCCTGTCAATAATTCTACTATTTTTAAATGTATTGTGCAAAAATGATGCAGTTTTTGTTTCATGTGTATAAGCCCTTTAAAATCAGATATTTCACAGAGTCCAAATATCTGCAAATTCACTTAAAGGTGCACTGTGTAACTTTTCCAGTGGGGAGTCTTGTCTCCATGGAGATGTTATTGTTTTGCCTGGAATGTTCCACAGTATTGCATTAGTCTTGCTTTCATATAATAAGTAACCAGCAACTAGGTCTGATGGTGTTACCTGCTTTTCTGCTCATTTCTCCAGCTTGTTTCTTTGACTTGTTTAATGACATACTGTGCAACATTCCAGGCAAAGCTATGACATCTCCATGGAGACAAAGAAGTGGCAAACTCTCCATCAGAAAAGCTACTTTGTGCACCTTTAAAAGTCAAATTCTACCATCAAATTCTGAACAGCCCTCCAGCTCAAACTGCTGTTTAGATGGTCATGTGAGCAGAGCCTAGCTTAAGCATGAGAACAAGTATAGGTTAAATGTAAGCTAGCACACATTGGGACATTGGACTCATGCAGTAAACCCATGCAGACACGTTTGAGGCCAGAGCACACAGCCACGTGGAGTTCTGAATGTATGCACCAAACGCCATACATTCAAACCCAGTTACCTTTGCAGAAAATAACCGACACACAGTGCTCAGAGTGGGGCAGCAGCGCACAGTCCAGGGGCAGCTCGCCATCCTTCAGAACCTCCCAGCATCTGTCCTGCAACTCATGGCACAACCCCCGGCAAGCCAGGGGCAGGGGGGCAGCGGGCGGGGGGCACGTGGGCACCAGCAGATGGCACAGGAATGCCTCTGCGCCGTGATGGCAACCTGTCTGCACCAGCCACGCCCACTGCCAAATCGCCGTCCCCACCTCTTCCACCGAGGTGTGATTCAGATAGTTGGGTAGGCTAAAAAATGCCGGTTTCTTGCTAGCACACAGCGGCCAATCGGAGGGCACGGGGTGACATGACCCCGCCCCGCACCCGCTCACCCCCTCCGCCCCCCTCCCGCCACTGCACCCCCCGTCAGGATTACCCGTCGTGGTGGTGTTGGTGTTAGCGTTAGCGACGTCCTCCAGTAGAGTCCCATTAGTAGCATCTGGTATTGGAACGGGTGTCAAGGACGTGTTCTGGTCCCACTCCTCTACTAACTTACTGATTCCTGTAGCCACGTCTAGGATTGCCTCTCCCACCCTGGTAAGGCTGTGGTTCTCCGGGTTCTCAGAGGGAGAAGGAGAGGTGGTCGATATCTGTGGACTGGTCTGCACTGGTTCCTCTGTGGTGATGGTCGCTGGTCGCTGCCACCACCATCCCTCCAGACCCCCAACGCACAAGAACACAAGAACCAGAGAAGTCCCCTTCATCCTAGCTACAGCAGTCCCACACCTGCTAGCTCCGACCGCACTGACCAACACTGATGCTAGGGTCCACAGCAGATGGAAGGGGAACACTGGGACCCTCCCTCTGCTACCCATCCAGAACACGCCCCTTCTCTCAGCACTGCATGGGCCTCTTGTTAGTATGAATCATCATGGCACTACACATAAAGAACTATTGGGATCAGAATTTCCATTTTTTAGGGCTTTAGTCCAAAAATAGATGTTTTTTTTTCCCCATAGTAGGAGGAGAAGTGTGTGAAGCTTAAACAACCTGAAACATTCACAATATGTAAGATCCTCCAGCAAAGGTAATCCTGACCAAGAGCAGCGAAGATCTGGAAATGGGTCCCTGGGCGCACACTGCTCCTGATAGGGTTGTCCCAGTGGGATTGAAAGACAAGTCAAATTCTGGGGACAATAAAATGTGCCTCACTCTTAAAGATAGATAAACAAACCATGAAAGCAGGTGGTTACGTGGAGAGATATTTCTGGTCCACCTGTGACCCTCTGGACATACTAGTCTACTCCACCCAGACACTTTTCCATCCCATCAAACTAGAGACCCAAACTTTTCCCAAACGTTTTCCAGAACATTTTGGAGTTCCTCCCATGCATGCTGCCCGTACTTATATCAGACCGGTGGGAAAGTGCGCGTAAATGGGGGAGACTGAGAAGTGGCAGAGCGTCCGACAACAGCTGAAGAAGAGTGAGGTCTCCAGGGAGATCTCCGTGGTGGGACTAAACCCTGGGATAAAGCAGGTTCTCACACACACACACACACGGCTCTGGCTACCCCTCTGCCAGCTGTCCACATTCCATAAAAACCCGGACAATCTGCTCATTTGTCCATTTCTACGCTTGGTTCACACATGCGCTGCTGTGTCTGCTACCAAAACAAATCCAAACACAACATTATAGTGAAGACTTATATTGCACGGGATTTACATCGTGCCTTTCAAGACACCCAAGGCGCTTTACATTGCATTATTAATTCGTTCCACTGCTGGCCCAGGGTAGATGAGGCTGCGAATTTGTGCCACACACCACATTCATACTAGGCAATGTGGGTGAAGTGTCTTGCCTAATGACATAACAACAGTATGGATTAGAGTCACTGCTGCCCCTTTGTAGGATACAGTATTCCTAGCAGTCTCCCATCCAAGTAGCTTCCAAGATCAGACCAGATCTGGCATCGTCACTGTAGTACAGAAGGAAAGTTGCACAATAACTTAACTGTACTCTCGCCTCACAGCTAGAAGGTCTCAAGTTTGATTCCCGAGGTAGGTGGGGGCCTTTCTGTGTGGACTTTGCATGGGTCCCTGGTACTTACTCCCTTACTCCCTGCTTCTGACAGGTTACCCCAGTAGCATAGAAGAGTGGGTCAAATGCAGAGCCCACATCAAGTATACTTGATCTTACTATAAAATGGAGGAGGAGGAGACATGTAACTTAATTTCCTGAAAACCCCTCGTTCACCTCGCTCTCTGCTGCTCCAGTTTTGGGAGTCAGTGCCTGCAGACATAGCCCGGGCATGTATAATCCCAGCTAAATATTTACAAGACTAATAGAATTCAGACCATTATGCACAGGCTGCAGGAGAAGGCTTGACTAACACAAGCTATAATTATTCAATATATTCAATTTAGATGCTTCACATGTAAATGTTCTCTTTGCTCAGATCAGCGAGTGTGGCTACGTAGGCTGTATCAGATTTGTTTCGGACAATGCTATATGCGTAATCTGTAATTTTAGCCACAAACTGCTCGGAGCAAAGACATTCTCTCACCTGAATCCTTAAACCATGCCCACACCACCCTGGTTACCACACACGAGTGCTAACGACTCTGCCACTCTAACGTGTCCGAAAATCAGTGCTTAACATAAATGAGATGTTGTTTATCTATGTTCATGTGCGAGCAGCTTTTATTAGCAGCTTTAGCAAGAGTTAGCGCTAATGCTAAATCGCTAGACGCACCTAAAAGTATCTTAATACTTCATTTGCAGCTATTTGTTTTTTTCGCCGTGTAGAAACAGAACAATGAATGTATTTAGTTACATGACTTTCAGTAAAATACTTTCACTTTGAGTTTCATATCTGGCAAGAAAAAAACGCATGCTTTGCCAAAACTTTACAAAGACGAATGGGTCTGAAACCAAATCCTGTCTCCGCTTTAGGCTCTGTGCACAGTAGCATGCTAGCTACCTCACTGTGTCTCAAGGCTAACAGTCACTTTTATTTGGAAATTGGAAAACATAAAATACACTAATTAAACTAAAGGCTGCCCAATGAATTTTATATGTAGAATACTACTGTTTGTGGTGATGTTTTAATATTTATTCTGCCTCAAAATGTGCATAAGCGTTAGCATTGAGACATACAGAAGTTTCCACAGAAGTATTCCTTATATTTGTGTAGTTTTTAACATATTGTCAGTGACATCCACCCGCAGCTCCCTGTCCACTGTCTAACCCTAACCCCTTAACCTCTGACCCCTAACCCACCTGCAGCTCCCTGTCCACTGTCTAACCCTAACCCCTTAACCTCTGACCCCTGACCCCTAACCCACCTGCAGCTCCCTGTCTACTGCTTCATCTTTAAATATTTATTCATTTATTTTAGCGTGACTCTGCAAAAACCTCATCGAGATACAATTGCACAGGAAGTAGTGATGCTAACAGTAAGTTGCCAAGCGCTATTGTGCACAGAGCCAGTATCAGAGGACATGATTGACAGGTGGATTAACCAATCGGAGAAACACATGGACTGTTCGCGTCAAAACAAACATTGCGGCTTAAGAAACACAGAGGAGGACTGAGAAATTGCATGGATTTCTACAGAATCAACAATCAAATCTCCAAAGTTAAATTTACTTGAGGTCAGAGGAGAGGAGACGTCTTCAGTATTTGAGAGACGTGATACAAATTAGCAGCTGTAGTTGGTTAAACTTCTTTACTTCCTTCCTTACTATTCGGAGTACACTGGATATACATTTATAGTTACGTCCTAACACTGCATGCAGACTGGGACAAGAGTGGTCCGACCGGTTTTCTGGAAAATCGAGACAAAATTGAGCATAGGAGTGGAGCATACTCGGAGTGGATCTAAGGATAAGGAGAGTGGTGAGAGTGAAAATGAGCAGGTCTCTGGTTCCAGGGCAGGTTCTTGTCATGCAGCCTGTATAATGACAGTGGCTGGGCTGTGGTTTCTCCCAAAGGGGACATTCCCGGCTGCTTCTCTTGTGACTCATTCCTTTAGTTTACATTTAGTCTCTCAAAGGCGTCTCAGGATGGGTGCAAACAGATAAGGATGAGATGATTGGTATCCACTATCAACAAAGCTAACGTCTCACAAAAAGGTGCATAAAACGCCTCCCAGTTTGTCATCACTATCCGTTTGAATTAGAAGGATTAAACTAGTTGAGCCATAGTGTTTTGACAGATTTATTTATTTATTTTCTTGTCAAGATGCTTTTAGTCATGCTAACTTAGTCGACTAAATCCATAATAGTTTCAGTCAACCATAAAATAATATAATAAGGGTCTTTTTTTTTTCGCTTTCTACCACGCTATAACATTGTTGGTGGTTTTAGATGTCATCCGTGCATATTTAAATAATCTAGCGATCTCTCCCGGGTCGTATTCGAACCTTCCTTACGATTGGCAGTACAAGCCCCATCCAGTGCTCTACCCACAAGCCAACAGCTGTCCATAAATATACAAAAGCAAGTTACAAAGCAACAGAGTACAACTTCACAATCCTGACGCGATGTGCTGCAGTTTCATTAACGGGATGTGATTGTCATTTTAGTCAACAAAAATATGACATAGGCAAAAGCTGATTGAAAGTTTTTGTCAATGAACTGAACACTACGCTACACTAGGGTCATTAGGTGGTCTCCTCTTGTCCCGGGCCTGACCTGGGGCAGAGGCGACGACATGGGTCAGGTGACCTCTGCACTGATACATGTGAGGTGAGACTGGAGCAGTGTGTCTGGGTGAAGAGCAGGAGAAAGCCCCGGAGGAGGGAACTCTGAGTCCACCGCAGAACGCACTCTAAACTGACCTCATCAACACAAACATCTGCATCTGTGCACACACATCTGTACATACATGCTGGGTTTTCATGCTGTTTGGAGACGAATTTGACCGACCCAAACCATAATCAAAGGTATTATCTAACCTGAACCCTAACCTTATCCAATGTAAACCCATATCTGAACTTCAAATCATGTTGTTGATCTCATAATAAAGGATTTACATTATGGGGACCTCATTTTTATCACCATAAGGAGGAAGGTCCCCATACGAATACTGATTCTAGTCCCCACAATGTGATAAATATCCGGCCACTAAACACACAAACATTTGTGAGGACATTGCATAGATTACATTCATTTCCTGGAGACTGGAGACCCCTCGTCCAATTCTCTCTGCATTTTAGTGCAATGCTGCAACTATACCACACACAGCGGCAAAAGAGCATGGGATAATTCAAAATATTGGAACTGTCCACAATATTAAAGGGCCCATTTTACACTATTTTCTGATTTATGCTATGATATTTCCTCATCACAAACAGACCTGGAGTTGTGTTTTCTTTCATTCGTACATGTTTAACACACAAATCCTGCATATTTAGGTCGAGTTCTTCTCTTAACCAGAAAACACTCTGTTCCACCTTGTGATGTCATCATGTGGTAATTCAGGAAGTGCTCCACCGTGTTTTTAACTCCATGCACCTTCACTTGAATCATTTGGATAATTTCTGCTCTAGAATTGCCAATCTCTACTAAACAAAAGGTAAAAGGTAGCTGTTAACTCAAAAACCACAGCTTCATGACATCACAAGGTGGAACAGAGTGTTTTGACCTTTGGAGATGTAGACAGACATGTGTGAACGAAACAAAACACAACTCCAGGTATGTTTTGAGGTGGTAACAGCATTATAATATGGTTCAAAGCACACAAGTCAGTTAAGTCAATTTTGCGTAATATAGGACCTTTGATGTGAGTCTAGATCATGATTTCACACTATTAGGGCTGAACAGGAAGTTATGTGGCGGAAACGATGGTGCTTGAAAAAAATTGTGATTTCGATTCGATGTGGCTTAATCTTGCAGTTCTATACACTATCCCGGTTATTGTTATGCATGTCCCAGCACACACACATGGTACAGACAGCGCAGCTTGGAGCGTGGAGGCAGCAGAGGGTGAAGCGATCATCAGACAAGCCCAGACTGAAGCTCATTCCTCAGGCTCAGGTGCAGTCCTCTCCCCCCCGTGCCCCTGTCAGACTGTGGAGACTATGAGGCCATGGAAAACAATACTAAATACATATCTTCATAATGAGGGTGGAATAAATCTATATATTCACATAAATCTAAACATAACTTGATTTGCAATAGTTTGTTTAAATCTCGATTGCAGGGGCTGTAAAAAAGCACTGCGTAACTTTTTCTGGTGGTGGGTAGTCCTCTGCATGGGGATGTTACCACTTTGCAAGGAATGTGTATGTTATCACACTTATTTATCGCTATGGAGACCAGCAGGTGATACCACAGGGCAGAGCCGGGTGCAGACCAAACTGAGTTCGAGTTTCAAAGGGAGCAAACATAATATGCTTCCATAAGTGGCATTATTTTAAGTGCTTGAAAAGAGGGTGCAAACATTTTAACTGGGGTTGCAACGCACCATTTTGCAATTCTGTAGACCTCAGCCTGCCACAGGGCCAAGGTACAGGTCAGATCTGCAGAGAGGCGAGCCCACTCACAGTAACAATGCATGTTTTTAAGGCAATATAACACATGTAACTAAGTAAGTGCAAGATGGATAAGTTTAATGCCATACTGTGGACTATTCCAGATAAAGCAATAACATCTCCATGGAAACAAGCAGCTCCAATCAGGCTCTACTGGAGGCAGGAGATCAAAGAAATGATAGCAATAAGAGCTGATTAAACATAAACTGAACAGAAATGTCTAGTGCAATCTTCCAAACAAGGGCATACAGTGATAGTTCTGCATTTTTGTGGTTCATTTCATGGTCTATTCACGTTTTGTGCTAGACTTGAACTTCAACCATAACATTTATAGGCATGTTTTAGCACATTCCCGATGCACTATTAAGATATTGTCTGGATGCTGTTATTAAGATAATAATAATTAAGAAAAAAATAGCTAGAGGTTTGTGTAACCTCTACCACAATCATTGCCATCCCATAAGCAAGATAATAATAACTCCAAAAGTCAGAATGATCCTGAGGCAGCGGTTCTGTAGACCAAGGCCAAACCAGAGCTGTTACTACAAATTACTGCAGATATTTATATAAAGCTTAACAATAGTGGGTTAGGACTTAATTTAGTTCAGCTCAGAATAAGTCTGGTTCACTTTCAGATGAGTTTAACCTTTCAGTTTGTCTAATTACACCAACACCACTGATGAAGAAGAGATGGGGTGAGAAACAGCAGGTGTTAAAGGGTTAAAAGTTCAACACGCAGCCACACGCACGCGTAATTAGGTCTAGTACAAGTTTATAACCACCCACCCCTACAGGCTACTAGGACAGGCTATAAATCCATAATAGACCCATTAATAACAATGCACACGCTACAAAAGGCACACTGTCACAATAACACTGCACAGTGTTCAATAAACCTGGACTAAACCTGACTACACCTGGACTAAACCTGACTACACCTGGACTAAACCAGGACTACACCTGGACTAAACCAGGACTACACCTGGATTACACATGGACTAAACCTGGACTACACCTGGATTACACATGGACTAAACCTGGACTAACCACCTGGACTACACCTACACCAGGATACACCCTATGGACTAAACCTGGACTACACCTGGACTACACCTGGACTACACCTGGACTAAACCTGGACTACATCTGGACATACACCTGGACTACTAAACCTGGACTACACTACATGGATTAAACACATGGACTAAACCTAGACTAAACCTGGACTAAACCTGGACTACACCTGGATTACACATGGACTATACCTGGACTACATCTGGACGAAACCTGTATTAAACCTGGACTACATCTGGACTACACCTGGATTACACCTGGACTACACCTAGACTACACCTGGACTACACCTGTACTAAGGCTACACCTGGACTAAACCCAGTGACCCAGTGACAGGCCCAGTCCCGCAGGTGTGGGGGTCAGGGATGGACAGTACCTGGAGACTGTTGGTCCGTGCGCGAGGCCAGCAGCAGCATCAGGAGCGCGCTCCATGGCGAGCACCGGGAGCGTGCACGTATCATCCCGCTGCTCGGTGCGAACGTGAGCGGACCGAGGGCAGCGCGCGACGATGTGTGGCGCACCTGGGCAGCACGCGCACCTTTACACCCCCACGTGCAGCTCCAGGAGAACGAGCAGAGCACTTCCGGGGAGGGACTTTCCAAATAAAAGTTCAGTGCTTTGACCTGCGTAAAACTCCAGCGCTCTGTGCGTCCGAGCGCAGCGTCACAGGAAACAGACTCTGTACTTCTTCACTCACTTGACATGGATTTTAAAGCAGCAGAGTCGTGCAGTTAAGTTTGAGAAGTTTAAAAGTATTGTTTCTGCAGGGAAGTTTGTCTTATGAATTGAGGCACGTCACGCACCTTTCAACCAGTGCGACTTTGAACATCTGTCAGGAGCAGAGTCCTGTCCCCCTGCACCTCACACCTGAGGAGAGGGCTCAGGCATGTGTTTGGATTGATGTGGGAAACCTGAGTATCCAGAGGTCAAAGAGACTCAGACAGAGCATCACTCCACAAAAAAAAAAAAAAAAAAAAAAAACAAAACACTGGGCAACTTCATTTACGCTCAACTCACACAGGTAGAAAGAACTATAACCAGGGCCGGGTCTAGCTTTCAGGGGGCCCTAAGCCGAATTTGTCTCTGGGCCCCCGACAGCAGATGTCTCCTGGCTCAACTATTAGTGAGTCACATTTGACACATTATGACTCTGCTCTCATCACCTTGATCAGTCGTATTTGTGTTTATATGACCAACATCAGACTGAAAACATCCAGAATCACAACGACCATAGTCACAAGCACAGAACACAAACATATAAGGGCGACTCAAAAACAAATGTAGCAGATATTTTTGCTATTATAGCTATAAAAGAAATGTAATTGTTTTAGAGGGATATTTAAGCCACTGCAAATCCATAAACCCTGTGTCCAATATATTGTATTAGTATCAATATAAATGTATGGGCTCTTGGGGGCCCTAAGCAGCTGCTCAGTCTGCTTACAGGCTGGACCGGCCCTGACTATACAAAGGATGCATTAACAAAGGATGGTGTTAAAGATACAAAAAAAAAAAAACAACTCAGTTGGAGAATAAAACATCAAAGACAAAAAAAAAAAAAAACTAAAACATAGTGTGTCACTGAGTATAAAAGACACCAAAGACAAAATCATGTGACTCCTGACCTGTAGTTCATTTGTACTTGGTCAGGTGTGGGGGGCAGTGGGCACAGGTGGACATGGTGAAGAAGACTTCATGTTTCTCTGTAGAATCTTCTGAGCACAGCTTATGGATCTCTGGGGTTTTGAGTGTGAAGATGATGAACTAAAAATATATGTAACATTTTCCATTCAAACTTCCGACTGTCAGTAAAAAACAAGCCCGAGCGTCCTCTTTCTTTGTTTGTCTTGAGTGACTGAGCTGCAGGATGTGAGTGCGGCCGGGGGTCTGTCGGGACATGCCCCCCCCCACACACACCCCTCCTTCCCCTCACACTTTAAAATTCCATCCATCATCTTTGTCAGAGCTCATTTTGAAGGTTGCACTTACACAGCGACCTGTAAATGAGCAGGGCACTCCAAAACATCACTCACACTCGTGTCAGGACTAAACCAGGATTAAACCAGGACTGAAACAGAATTAAACCAGGACTAATCCAGGACTAAACCATGACTCAGCCAGGATTAAACCAGGACTAATCCAGGATTAAACCATGACTGAACCAGGATTAAACCAGGATTAAACCAGGACTAAAACCACGATTAAAGCAGAATTAAACCAAGACTAATCCAGGACTAAACCATGACTGAACCAGGATTACACCAGGACTAATCCAGGATTAAACCAGGATTAAACCAGGACTAAGGTAGGATTAAACCAGGCCTGAATCAGGATTAAGACAGGATTAAACCAGGATTAAACCAGGATTAAACTAGGAGTGAATCAGGATTAAACCAGGATTAATCCAGGACTGAATCAGGATTAAACTAGGAATGAACCAGGACTAAAGCAGGAATGAACCAAGATTAAACCAGGACTAAACCTCACTTAAACCAAGAAAAAAAACACATTCAACAAGGACATATAGAGTGTAATATAGAACCTATTCCTGGAAACCAGATCTTTCTAGGACTAAATGAGGATTGTAACTACAGCTCTATGAATCCTGGATGACCGCCAGAGGGTGGTGCTAAAAGTAGAAATGAAATAGAACCCAGTTCATATCTTTACCTGAGATTAAACCAGGACTAACCCAGCATCATCAGTACTAATTAGGGACTAAGATTGTAGAAGTGGTACAACAGATGCAACATGTTAATTATTCTGTTCCAAGAAGTCCGGTGGCTTATCCCCAAACCGCTTGGAGCCTTGGTGTTTCCCAGTAGTGCTGCCACTGTCCCCCTGCACTACTGCTGGTAGTCAGCCCTGGCCCCTCCTTTGATTCTTCAGCTGTCAGTCATATCTGAGAGAGCCAATAGGAAATAATCCATTTCTCTCCGTGGATGAGGACCCAGGGAAAGTTTTAGGAAATGTTGCCCATCTCGTACAGTACAAGAACCCTCCTCCTCCGACAGCTGCACACACAAACCAGGGTGGTGCTTTGGACAGTGATTCCACAAATTAATGCAAAATTGCCTTGAAAGAGTGTTCTTTTCCAGAGCTCAGAATGCTTGGTTCCACTTCATAATCCCAGTGATCTCTGTGTGGTCCATCCCTTCAGACTTGTTCTCATAACTTTACTTCACCCAGGACTTTAGGAGTGCTAAGGAGTGTGCTTGGACCCCTTTCCAATTGTGTTCATCTGAGTAGTTTATTGTGTAATTTGACCTCATGAAATTTGCCTAGAATAAAGCTAGTTTTACAGAGCATAAAGGTGTACAATAACCTTTCTGCTGAAGTACCATTTTCTGTGCACGGGCCTGCAGACAGTAAGAATGCTTTTTTTTTTTTTTGATCAATGAAAACATAAAATATAATCAATGTCAAATGGATATGCTTATTGCCATACTGTGGAAAATTCCAGTAAAGCCATAACATCTCCATGAAGACAAGCAGGAAGCGTACACACCACCAGAAAAGCTAGAATCTTCAGCTGTAATTTTTATTAAAAATCTAATTTGAGTAAACTGAAATGTGAATATTGTATTATAAAGTGAAGATTACCTGATTTGCCACTGCTGCCCTCTGGTGGACGCTCACAGAATAACTAAACTCTATACTGACTTTGGTCAATAGAGCTTAGTTATTCTGTGATTCTGTGATTCATTTCCAATTTCTGCCTTTCCTCATCATAAAATACAATTAAACACTCACTCAGCATATTATCTTAAGTATTTATTATCTTTGTTTTAATGACTTTACAAATATGATACTTCTGCAATTCCACTTGAACTGTGCAACACAATGGCATGGACAGCCGAACACAGAGGGCTGTGACTCCTGGGGCCGGACACTTCAGTTCACGTGTCCGCCGCATGGTCCACCGCCAGGCCACGGTGCTCCCGGAGGTCACAGCGCCCACTGTCGTTCGCACTGGGCTTTAGTGTCTTTGGATGAGGCCGCTGGACCGGGTCTGGGCGGGCCTGCTCGCTTGTCTCGATAGAAATGGGTGAATGCGCCATGGTTTCTCAAAACACCATAACAGAGGAGAACAATGGCATGCAAGACTCGCATCCACACCCACGTTTTTATTTTTAAATAGAACTCTTCTTTTAGTAGATAAAAAATTTTTGACAAGCAACAAGCCCTCACAAACACTCAGCCAAGCCTCGAAAAACAAAAATGGCATTGTACCTCTGCACCCAAGTTCAACACAACTCATTCAACACAATAGCTGGCTTCTTTTCATATGCAGTAAGTCCCGCTGGAGGACCCAATACATTTCACATTTAGAATATCTGCTCTACACCGTTTGACTACAAATGTATGTGCTTCTTAAATTTTATATTTGGGGGGGAAAAGTAAGAATAATTACATAGTTCCGAGCTACCCCATTCTGGCCAATTTATTGCAAATGAAGTGATCACTTCCAAACAGCAAAATATTCACACTTCAATATGGCACAAGCGTTGTAGAAATGAGCAAAAATGCTTAAATGTGGGTGAAAGATTAAAAAATAATAAACAAACCACACCATATTTAAAAAAAATATTAAGACATTAACCATCAGAGCAAAAAATAAAACGCATTTCCCATTTAAACATGCAGTCTGACGCTCGCTGGACCTTGCAGGTGTTCAGTATGGGGTCCAGGTCTTGCTCTGCCAGACCACTTCCTTCATTGGTTCACTGTATTTGACCTTTTTACACCACCGCGACACAAAACAACATTCAACTGCTTACAAGGATTCAGAGAAATGGACCCGCGCTTATCCAAGATCTCGTGTGCTTTTGTTGGAGGCTCTCGCGGAGGTACCCAACCAAGATTTGTCTTTTGTTCCTCCTCGCTGTTACATGTCTGATAGAGGCGTTGTGTGTATAAAGTCTGTAGAATGGAGTGCTATGGAAAAGATCTACAACAAGGCATTGTCCTCCAGCCCTTTTTTTAGAGTTGCTGTTTTTAAAAATCACCGAACCGCACCACTCTCAGCTGCCCCGACCTGCTCACAATATCACCTCCGGAAATAAATACAATTTAAAACGAGAACTGGTTGAAATTATAAAGTAAAAACTGCGGTAGTGGCTGAAACTTGAACACAAAAGTACGAAAACTCACATTATTTAGATTGACGAAAAATAAAAGAGGGTTGGTTGTTTTGTAGTGGTGGTCTGCAATGGGCCGTAGGGGTGGGACCTAGGGTAAGGTAGGTGGCGCTGTTCAGTCGGCGTAGTGCATGATGGACTCCACGTAGTTGCCGGGGAACAGGCCTGTGGTGCCGTTCATGACGCCCTCGTACCAGCCGTCGTCGTTCTTCTTGATGACGTAGATGATGGCGCCCTCCTGGAACGACAGCTCGTCCTCCTTGTCGCGTGTGTAGTCGTAGATTGCCACCACTGCACAGGAGAAGAACAGATATAGCGTCTATTAAGTTATTAAGGACAATAAAATACTTCCTAATTTGATGTGAAGACAGCAAACAGCGGACATATTTTCACCTCAAGAGGTACTTACACAATAATATATCTGTACTGGGGCAAGACACATTTTGCTCAAATACATGGGGACTGCTGGTTGTAAAAACTGAGATGGCTTATACAACAACTGTACCAATTACCAAATAATCAAATATAATTTATTGAAAAAAAAGAAAAAAAAAAGAAATTGTTTACTTGTTCAAAAAATAATCTGAATCTGAAAAATTCTAGGAAATATTTTGATGTTTGTTGTACCAGTGAGAAGAGACTAACATAACATTTCTGATAATTCAATTTTCAGTCTTGAGTGTCACTTAAGCCCTTTTGATTCTCTTAGTTCTTTTTAGTAGTTAAAATTACATGCGTAATACTGAAGTACTTCTTTTTTAGAAATTTCATACAGTTAAGGAAATAAAATCGAAATTCAATCATGCTGCACAATCTCTTCAATTATCAAAGAAGTGTTACGAAACTTAGAATTCTAACCATAGCAGCTGTGAACAGTCCTCCTCTGTCTGAGCTGTGGGGTCTAACCTTTCTCCATGTAGGTCCTGGGGGCCCAGGGCGGGTCTTCCTCGGCATAGGGGTCGCTGTACTCCACCACAGCAGACTCGTCTTCGTCCTCGTCATCCTCGTAGTCTTCTGGAGGGGGAGGGGGCGGGGTAGGCTCCTCGAACACCGGCTCGTCTGAGGGCGGGGGCGGAGGGGGCACGTCTGAGACTGTGGTCAGGTAAAGGACAAGTGTTAGAAAAAGAAAAGAGAGGACATTGTCTCCTTTACCATATTGACTTGCAACATGTTGTGCCAATGTGCTGTGTACAAAGTATGCTTCTTTTTTTCCTTCCTTTTTACACAATTCATGTTTGAGTAATCCCATGTCTACAACAATTGAGCTTGAAACTACTGCAACAAAATTAAACTAGGTAGTGGTTCAGTTTATTTTAAGATCCATGCCAAACTTAAATTTTCTTCACCAAGAGGCATCAAAGTGCTAGATCCATAGTTCAATAATTAGAGGCACTCCTCTTTGGCTTTTCAACCTGATTCACTCAATCATGCGCCAGCAGAGGGCACCAGATGTACATTTTACATAAATACAAGATGACAGATATAAATGTTAAGATGTCCTACAGTATTTTCATCAATGTATAATTTAAGAAGTGGCCAAGACTAAAAATGTTTCCTTACAACCCCAGAAGAGGGCGCTGTACAAACATTATAAGAAGAGTCATGTTAACTGTCACTATTAACATGACTTTTTCACTCATGCACCACTTACTGGTCTCCTGCACGCGGGCCACAAAGCCCATCAGAGGCAGCTGTGGAGTGATCTGCATGGAGGGGGGAGGGGGCGCCATAGGGCCTAGCAGCCGGAGAAACGGCAGAAAGAGAGATTAGAACAAAAGCACAGCTCATCTGGAAAGGGCAGTGATGTCGGAACATTTTCTTAAGAAAACATTTCAATTTCAATTTAATTTAGAGTCATGTTCCATTTGCCCTTTACTGATGACATGTATCTACAAAGAAAGCAACAAGCTACAGAGGGCTCAATGATCATGTGTTGCAGTTTTGTCATATAAGCCCTTCTTATACAAAATGAAAAAAAAAAAAAAAAAAAAAATACTCAGGCAAACTAGGAAGTCACAGCGTTGTTTTCTAGCATTCATTTTTATAGCAATCTTAAAGGAACTGTATGTAGCCTGAAAAAGTATTACAGCCACAACTGAATGTGGGTTGCTAGTGCTTAAACCTGCAGATAGAGGACAGGTTTTTCTCATTCTCAGTATATGGAGCATAAATTGCAGCAGAGGCACTGATTAATGATTGGCTGCAGGTGCTGGGGTTTAGATAGTGACGATTCAGATCAGAGAGAGTCCTTTTACGTTTAAAGCGACTGGATTGCAACACTCAAACTGGCAGCTCAAATGAAACGTATGAAAGACTCATTCTGTTTACTGACTGGTGTTTTGGTTCTCAAGACGATTATCCAAATTATAAAAATGACGCCCATCATGTCCAATATTTTTGTAATCAAGAATAAATCAGCATTAGAATTGTTATAAGGTAGAGGCTATATTAGATTTGTTTTATATATTAGATTAGTTTACTTGATATCTGGGGACATGGGTGTTTTTGCAATTTATGGAATCAAAATTTTACATACAGTTCCTTTAACACAAAGAAGAAACCCCATATCAAAGGGGAACCAAGAAAAGAGTAGGTTGGCGTTTAAATTTGTCATTTGTACATGATAGAAATGAAGCATTAATGTAATGTAATGTTTTTAATCTGAGGAAAGTGCACAATTCTTCTTTAAAGCCAAGAAGAACAAACAAGAGAAAAGTTCTATATGCCCTGCCCCTCAAATATTCGCTCCAGTCCCTATACCTTGGTTCTGGGCGAAGTGTGGGCCTCCGTTGAGCTGGTTCTGGCTGTGGACCATGTTGTTGGGCTGCCCGGTGACCGAAGAGGGTCGGCGGTACGGGAGGGAGCCGCCCACGGGGGGATTTTGGGGCTGCTGCTGAGCTGGCCGGTTCATGCTGTAGAACTGAGCACCTGTCAGAAGAACACAAAACATCAAAACACTGCAAACAGAACTTTATCCAGATTATCAAATGAGCAAAGCGGCGAATGAGCTTCACGTATGGTTCTATAATGGCAGCTGGAGGCACCACACCCGAGGCCCTATGTATTACCTGTGTATATGTGAATTGTACGGAGTCAAGTATAGCAATGATCTGATATTTTATGTTTAGTTCAGAGTTCACACCTATTGTTGTTCTTGTATCTGTTTACGTGTTGTTATAACTGCTTTTGTATGTGACACTATGCCGACAAGTTGATGTGAAGTCAGTTACTAGTCGTGTTTTGGAGACTGGCTGTAGTGAGTTGAGACTGCGGCTGTTTTGTTCTTTTTTTGGCATGGGTTACGGCCTACAGTAGCCCTTGTGTTCAGAAAATAAACCACCAGAAGACATTTGGCGTGTTACCTTACATCAGAACGCTACAGTATGTAACAATATTGAATTTACTATTATTGCAAATTCAAAGTAATTTAGAATCTCACAATATTATTAAAGAGACTGTATGATCCTGCTTTAAGCTATTTCAATGGAACAGACTGCAAAAAAGTAAAAAGTGGACCTAAACACCAATTTTTCTTTTTTGCTACTAAACTGTGTATATGGTGTATTCATAGTAGTCTATTGTTCCTAGTTCTTTTTGCAATTTTCGGGCAAACTAGGTAAATGCATTATGTGACATTACACAGAACTTCCCTAATTAAAGCCTGGTGTTTCCGATAACAATCAACCAACCAATCACACCGTTCCTCATACGTCCAGACTCCACCCCTCCTCTCCCATCACTGTTTTCTTTAGTCCTCCAGGTACTACCCAGCTCTAGTTGCAATGTGGTTGTAGGCAGAGCTTTGGTGTTTAGTCCCACTTTAACTGTAAAGAGCTTTTTCAACTGGCTGTTTAAATCACTGTATTTCTACTCACAATAATTGTAACACTAAAATTTGATGAGATCTCCAAGTTTGAGGTCAATACCATGAGATTTGGATATTGTTACATACCTTGTCAGAACATGTTACATTTGAAGCCCTGAATATGACCCAAAGCAAATAAATGTACACAAAAAATTACGCCAATGGTCATGCAGAAAAGATTATTGGACTGACACAGTTACAGTAAGGAGCGATGAGCATAGCTGGGGGGCAGGCGGGCTAGCAGAGGATGGATGAGCACTGATTGGTGGAGAGGCAGGGTCACATGACTGGTCTGAAGCCGGCGGGCGATTGGCTGCGCACACACTCACCTGGCGCGGGTTGCCCATAAGCGGAGGGGCCCGTGTTGTCGGGGAGCTGGGGAGGGGGTGGGGGACAGGGCGGGATCTCTATGGGGACAGTGTTGGGGGCCTTGGGGGGGCCGTCCAGAGTGGGGTTGGGTGGCCCAGGGACAGAGTTGGGGGCAGGTTTGGGCGGGTTGTTGGGGGCTGTGGCTGAACCAGAGGAGTTTGGGAATAAAAGGTAAGTGGGAGACAACAAGAGTAAAGAGTGAGTTCTACACATTCACACAAAGAACATCGGCCAGAAGTGGGTAGAATCCCATGTTTTGATGAAGTGCTGTTTAAGTATTTGACCATAACATCTAAATTAGAGTTTTAAGTAGTAGTCCTTTTACTGGTGTTCTGCCTCACTAATTCTTTACTGCATTTACCGCATTTTACACTTCATTTCCTTCTCTTCAAAAACTGTCCAGGACTAGGGCTACAAAACTAATCAAACTTTTCCTTCACAAACAACACAATACCCTGTATTAAAGCATAAAAACTAATAGCCCTGTAGTTTAGATCTGTACAAACATGTTCTGAAATGTGATTCTTGTATTAGTTTGTCAGTTCATAGTTCAGTCTTATTGCCAATTCTCCTGCATGTATTTAAAATGTGAACTTTGAACAGAATTCTATTATTAAAACATGAATCACAAATCCAATTCCAACCAGAATGCTTCTCAGAAAAAAAAGAAATTGCAATTATATATTTTCCCCCAAATTGTGCAGCTCTATCTGGGACTTTTTTGCCCTCTAGGTCAAGATACATAAACAGACATAAGCAGAATGGTTACCTGGGTAGACTCCAGGCGGGGCGGGGGTGGGCACAGCGATGGGGACCCCCACACTGCCACTGCCGCTGTTCTCTCGGCTGCTGCTGCGGCTGCTGCTGGGGTGGCTGCCCCCGCTGCTGCCACTGCTGGAGACACAGGTGTGAGGAGGAGGAACGCCACAGGAACACAAGAACTCAAAGGTCTAGAGCTACTTGGGGTCCAAACTACTGAGCGCTGACTGAGGTCTGCACTTGGAGAAGGTGCCCCCTCCCAGTACTGGTGTGCTTACTCACAGTGGGGAATGGTTTTAGGAGAACCATCCCCGACAGTGTCACTGCTAACAGCAAAGCCAGCAGTACTTACATTAGTAAATACTTGTGATTTGAGTTCATATGGATTTGAAATTTGTCTTTAGCTTACAAAATATAATCACTTGGAACATTCTTTAAAAAAAAAAAAAAACATTTTCACAGTGGTGCTGCCAATACTAGCAGAGGGCACGATAGGATTTACTGAAGGACCCAGCACTTTCAACTGAAAATATTATTCAAATGTTAAAAATAGTGAGAAAGGTCATTTTGAGATGCTTTATGTTGTTCTTTTAATTAAGTCATTAACCACTCAAACTGCTGTAAATAATGAAGGTTAACTTTGTGCTGTCAGTTTGAGCACAGCATTGAGAAAAGCAGTGATGTTTGAGACAGGGCAGAAGCCACAGACACAGAACAGCGTGATGAGAGGAGACAACGTGAGGACATGTTACAGCAGACACACATGGAGATGGAGCAGGGCACGCACATGCCCACATTAGAGCCATTTGAGCATTAAACAAATATTAGAAATCATTCCCCCTCTAAATTCACTTCCACTCTTTCCCAGGGGACACTGCACTCTCCAAGGCGCTGTGTATTTTAATGCTGTTTTTAATCTTGGTAAACGAAGGGATTATTCAGATGATTAGGGGATTTGAAGACATGTCAAGTCAAGTTTTTTTTGTATATTCTTGTTGGTTGTGATTTTAACATAACTGAAAATAGGGGATATGAAAAGCATAAGCCAAAAATGAGTAGACTCCTCTTCATTTCTCAGGTACCGCTTGCCCTAAAAAGAGGTAGTGCTAGAATCTAATGGATTGTTGCACTGGCACGATAAACCTTGTGTATTGTGTTAGCACGGACATGGGCAGAGTGCTGGGTCCAGGAGTACCAGTCAGAGAGCTGCAGAGAAACAGAAGCTAGCAGAAGAGGAGGGGTCTGAGAGGAGAGACCATGCTGGGGGTACCTGTACGTGCGGTTCCTCTGATTAACAGATGCAGTGCGGGCGGGGCTCTGCTGGGGAGGCGCCATGTTGCGTGTCGGGCTTGACACGTAGTCGTTAGGTACGACGGGAGGACGCACCGGCTCGAGCGTCCTATAAGGGGAGTGGCGCCTGTGAGAGGGTCAGGGCATCCACAGAGTGTGTGGGGGGAGGGTGGATAAACAAACGCAAACTTAAAAAAACAATGGGGTACAACATGTGGCATACACAGGATTCTCTGGGATACAGTTACCGGGAGGTGAAGAGGGCAAGGTCAGTGGTAGAGGTAAAACGCAAGAGGTTCAAAGTAAGAGGTTCAGAGGGCAGGGTTAAAGAAAGACAGGTTCAAAAGGGGCGGGGTTAAAGAGTGATATGCTCAGAGGGCAGTGGTAAAAGGTGAGATGTTCAGAAAGGTGGGTTTAAGTGTTAGATGATGGGGTTAAAGAGTGAGAGGGTGGGGTTAAAGAGAGAGATTCAAGAGTGAGAGGCTCAGAGGGGTGGGGGTTAAAGGGGGGAGACGTTCAGAGGGGTGGAGTTAAAGGGTGAGAGGCCCTGAGGGGCGGGGGCAGTGTAAGAGGTACAAGGAGTCCTAATGACCTGATGTCTTCTGTTTAGCTAATGGACCACAGCATCCCAGTTAAGACACAGCTGTTCATTTACTGATTAGTTAAAGTGCCTTCATAAGAAAACAAGAACCCCAGGCCAGCTGTTCTGAGCATGTGTGAGTTTACAACACAGTGGGGCTTACCCAGCTCTGACACATGAAATGATCAACACAGTTAAAACGCAGCCAGGTGACAGTGGACTCACTTAGGAAATTATTATTAAAAGCAACAATTATTCAAAAACACAGGGTAAGACTGACTGTGAATGACACATGGATTTCCGCTCGTAGCCTGAGGCTGCGGCAGGAGTATGGAGGGCAGAGCTGATGCATGCACGATGAGGCTTCCTATTGGACAGACACTGAGCACACCTCATCAACACTGTACACTCACAGAAGCATGGGGCCACAGGCTGTTATCACTGAACACGCTTCACTTAGTGTTAGTTCACTGAGCTCTCTTGATCTTCCTTCACTATAACTGCAGGCATCAGCTAATGTACCAGAACCAATCTAAACACTGTGCTGGCCACCATCCTCTTTTAAGGCCAATACATAAGCTGGAGTAATTGAAATCACTTTAAGTTTCATAGATACTCAAACAAAACAGAAAGAGGAGATGAACCGTCTGTGGCTGTGATGTTGTGTGGGTTACGTACCCAAGTGTGCCCTTCCCTGTGAGTGGGGGGCTCGGGGGCTTCTGTGTCGGGGGGTTGGTGCGTGGCATTCCTCCAGCTTTCATGTTCTGAGCGCTGGCCTGAGGTGGGACCAACAAACTTTGTCACACTCATGAAACAGCATTTATGTCTTATTATATATCAATGTTTAGTGGCGTTACAGAGACAAGAAATTAACTTCAAATATAATTCTGAGTTAAAAAGACATGTTCCTGTAACATCACAGGCCCCTCAGAGGAGCACAGCAACAGATGAAAAGGTGAAGCAACCCACTATAACCACTAGAGGGCGTTATTAAGCAATATCTACAATATCTTCACTGAGAATGAGTGTTGCTTTGCAATTGTGAATTGGGAAAAAAATGGATGAAAGAAAGGCACACAGAAACTCGGACACACTTCTCACACACACACACACACACACACACACTGTTGAGCAGTCTTACCTTGAACCTCTGCAACCACTACAGGTGAGTAAATACATAGAATTAGCCAAGCAGCACAAGAGAAAGAAGACAGAAGTTAGTGGTGCAGCAGGACACGTGTGGAGTAGAAGAACTGGAAACAACTGCTCCAAGATTAAGACAGTTTGTCATACAACTAGTCTCGGAAAGTTAGGCTTCTTTTACTAATCTGATCACATATTAGGACAATGTTTGGGAAAAAGGACTGTTCCTGCACTGACACTGACAGACATAATAAGACAGCTCAACGCACCTTGACCCCATGGCCCATGTCATCCAGCAGGCTGTAGTCGATGGGCTTGCGGATGTACCTCACAGGCCTCTCGGGGTTGGCAGGGGCGATGATTTTGTGGGTGCGAGACGTGTTCTTGTTAGTGGTAAGGATGCCGATCTCTCTCCGGGCCACTTTCTCCTTATGGATGTCCACCGTCTGAAAAACATACATGGGTCAATGTGAGAAAAACACATCTCGGGTCATGTGACAGAAACTATTTTGACTTGTGGTGTACTTGCGAACACACCTCTGTATGTTTTCCTAAAATCTCTCAAATTTAATATGTTTTTCCTAATCTCTACTGCACATAACCGGAGGAAAGGGGTGCGAGTGGTCAGACCTGGGAGATGTGATTGATGGAGGACTCCATGCGGCGCAGCTGGGAGGCTTGAATGTCCAGCATTTGTAGCACATTGTTGGCCAGAGTGTTGATCAGGTAGGCCACGCTGGCCAGGGACTGGGTGGTGTAGTTCTTGGTCTCCTCCAGAGCCCGCTGCTTGTCTGGTGACTGCACAAACACAAGAAGGGAAAGAACAACCAAGTCAAAGTCACTCACAAAAACTAACATGTAATGAATTCACCCTGGACCTTGAAGAGCTTCATATATACAAATCAATATGGGGATGGGGACACTAAAAAATGCTGTATTTAGTTTATTTTTCATTAGTTTTGAATTGGCGCTCAGTCAAAAGTAAGGAGTATTGAATGTATGGCACTGGACATCATCCACAGATCCATAGATGCAGTGGTAATTACAGCAAACTAAAGATGCAGAGTGAGAATAAGTAATCAGTGCAATGTTCTCTCAAGATAACATCAAACTAGTTGGGGAAGTAGGACACATGACCTGCAGAGCAACATTTCTAAAACATTTCAACACACACTCACACACATACAGCACCAAACTGGCTCATAAAAGTGACATTCTCTCATGGATATAACATATTCATGAAAGAGGTATAGCAGCATTCAAAGTGAAGAAAACCCCAGGCCATAAAAAGAGATTGTGCCATATTGATCTTACAATTTTAACACCTGAACCCTGTCAGGAGTTCACATGTTCACCCCAAATGAAGGATGTTAGGCATTTAACCAAGGCTACACGGTGACAGCCTGCAGCTTCACACCGGACAGGCTAAATGCTGTGACCCGGTGTGTTATGTGAAGCCGTGTCCAGCGCTGGTGGGCAGAGCAGAGCGGAGCTGAGCAGAGCGGAGCACCGTGGGCTCCATCACCATAAATCAGAGCGACACCGCTGCGGCAGACAGGGCAGACAGCCGCGGAGTGTGGAGCAGGAATCACCGCAGAATGAGCACTGTACCCCGGCTGCAGACCTACGCGGTGCTCGGTGCCTTGGATCATGTCTCATGTTTTCACTCCAAGGCTGCAGCCATGTACAGGGACATTAGCACCACCGACCATCCGTGTGAACCAGCGGCAGTGACAGCATCAGCCGCCCCGTTAGAGCTCACTGCCCAGCCCCACAAACCCCACACACAAAAGTAAGGTCCCACACGCGTCTGCTCGCTGCCCATCGGACGTGTTTATATGTTTAGCACTGGCGGCTAACAGGAGCAGAGAGCAGGCTGCAGCAGCGTTAGCATTAGCCGCGGTTAGCTCCTGTGCGCTGCCGCCGGAGCTCGGACCGCACTAACGCCGCCGTGGGTCAAGTTTTTCGGCCCTACCTGGACATAGTTACTCTCGCAGTACTCCGCGACCCGTTCCAAGTTGGTGAAGCTGTCTAGCAGAGCGCTCCGTCCCGCTGGAATCTCCTCTTCCAGAAGCATTTGTAGCTCCGCCATTTTCACATCTTTAGCGAAGTACAGGCTTTCCACGGCGCCCCCCTCTGGTCGTGTGTGGTACTGCAGCTGTCTCATCAGTGACACACACACACACAAACCCGCCCCCAAAACACGCACACACACAATCACTGCAAAAAATAAATACAATTGATTAAAATAAAATGAAATATGTAAATAAATAAATAATAATAATCTAAAACAATTAAAAAAGGAAATTAAATCAAAATAATGAATTGTATCCATAGAAACATAGCACTGTTTCCATAGCAATTGACGACTCTTAACAAATACTGTACATGTAGGCTTATATCTTTTGAATGGGCAAATGAACTCATATATCACCTGTGATCAGAAAGCTGAAACCTATGTATAGACACATTTTGAGGACATAAATTTTCATTAAAGAAATATTTTGTTTAGAATTTTTAATTGCTATGGCAACAGTGTTAATTTTTTTTTATCACTCTGAAAATCATGGAAACCAGTTGTGTGCTTTACCTTCATCCAATGTCAACATGGCTTAGGAGTGGGACTAGTGTTGTTGAAGTAGTTCCACTGGATTGCCTCTTAGATTCTGAGATCATCAAAATTCACCTAAAATTTCAAAATGGTCATTTCTGCATAGGTCATCCAGAGTATTGATGAACATACGGACCACAGAAAATAAATAACAATTACTTTATTGAAAATGTACAAAATGAATTGTCAAGTAAACAATAAAACTATGGGAATGTATCTTAAAAGAGAATTCACAAGTTCTTTGGCTCACTGGACTGATCAATTTAAAATCAATACTGATAAAAGACTAGATTAAAACATGTGAAATGCTATTGCTCATTGGCACAAAGGCACAGGGGTCCAGGCGGTGTTCAGCTCCTGCTGCTGACCGTCAGCCATGTCTCATCTTTGGGTGTGGACACGAGCTCCGAGCGCACCTCCATCGCCTGGCCCTCGATCGCGCCAAGCCGGAGTCGTCGAACCACCGAACAGAGCAGCACACTGGCTATTGTGTACGCAAATCTGGGAAAAAAGGAAAAATTCTTTTTTCCTCTTTTAGACTGCAGTGTCCGATTTGTTTAATGTGTATTTTATAGTTCGGCAAACAGTGTATTTCACAGTTACAGTTTCATAGCCAGCGTAACGTTACCTGAGCTCTGGGCACGTCCTACTCCCGGAGAATCCCAGCAGACTGAAGGTTTTTCTGGCTGAGTCTTCCTCAAAGCGATCTGGATTAAACCTAAAACACCATTGTAATTGTAATCTAATGTGTACAACAATGAATTCCCATGACCACATACAGGTTCTGATCAGAGCTGCAGAAAATAAATTTAACTTGCAAGGCTCTGAGGTTGGTATTTAACTACAGTATACATTGAACATATCTTTAATAAAGTGTGTATTTAAAGGAACCTATGTAAAGATGACCAACTGTGGGCCCAGATATGAGACAGAAATGTTCAAATCTCTCTTCAATGCTGAAATCCAGGTGGTTTAAACTTAAAACGTCTCTCTCTGATATGAATAGTCAATACTTAAACCCAAGCACCAGCAGCCAATCATGAATCAGTGCTAGTGCAGCCTGTGCAGCCCAGTGAGTGAATTCTAGAGGGTTAGAGCTTTCACATGAGGCCTGTCCATATACTGAGAATGAGGAAAAACTTGTATGTGTCTCTATCTGCAGGTTAAGGCTCTGGCAACCCAGGTTCAGTTGTGATTACAGTACCATTTTAAAAATAAGTGGACTACATACTGTTCCTTTCCATCTGTTACAGCTGGTGAGGAGTCCACCTGTGTCTCAAACAAAAGCCTATTACAATTTATGAAACTAGAGGGATATTTTGATAACACGCAATCGTAAACTTATTAGCATTTGTGATTCTGTTTTGCTACTGTAGGAGTGTTAACTAAATAATTGCAGCAGAGAAAACACACAGTTTAAAGGCCCCATCTTCTAATAGTGAATGATACCATATGTAGTGTACCACTTTTACCTATAGGGGCTGCTCCACGTGTCGGGATCCTGCATGACCACTCCCAGCGCATAGATGACCAGCGTCTTAACAACAACATGACAAGCGCAGCACACATTTACAATACAATCTCATGTTTTCACAGATCCTAAAATAAAAGCGGGGATAGAAAACCTGATACCTCTTTGGGGATGACATGCTGATCCACTTTACCCTCTACTTCCTGGAGCCGGGCAGCCACAGGGGTCAACATGGCCGTCCTCACCGTCTCATGCAGGACCTGCTGGCAGTATCTATTCAGGGCACAATGCAACACGAGTATGAGGATTGAACCATTATTGCAGCAAAGGAGTGGGAGACAGCTTTGGATAGTGTTTCACAGCAGACAAACCGAGCTGAAGTAATTTTTAGTCATATTAATTTATAGGATTGTTGTTGTGTTCATGCCAGCTGATATGGCAAGAAACTAAATAAAACATTAACAGTACGGACTTCCCTCTGACAGAGATTTTTTTAAATTACAGTTTGGTAAGAAAATGTGCTTTGAAAGACTGGCCCGATTTTCTTTTTAAATTATTTAGTTATGAATTAATTTTTTTTTTTTTACTGAATACTGTTGGATTGTCAAAAATTAAGACCCATTTATTAATTCATACTAAAATTAAAAAATACCTATTGTGCTTGTGTCTGCTCTGCAATATTCATCTAAAACAATTTAATAAAAGAAATGTTAGAAAACTGCGGTGCCCAATGGGAGCAGACGTCGCTGTAAAAGTCATCACAACAAAGAGCTGTGAAGTTGTCTGCACCTCCGATGGATAGCTGCACATCATACTAGTGAGCAGCGGATTTTATTTCTTCATTTGTAACAAAATGACTATACGATGTTGCAGAATCCTTCGTGTATCATCACTTAAAAAAATTAAATTAGATACTGAAGCAAGTACATCACAGTAGACGTAAAAATAGGGCTTGATCGGCAATATGTCGTCTTGGAGATAAGTGATTAAAGATTGCTCAAACATGCACAATGTCTGCTTTAAGACCAAAAAATTAAACTTACTGAGTAGATACTGGCAATTACAAAATGACATATAGGACAAAGCTGCATGTAGAATTTTAGAATGATCTTGGTCTAAATCAGAACTAGAACAGGACTTTAGGCACTGTGCTGAAACAACTACTACTTTGTGCGATAATTAAATTTGTATGAAAAAAAAAATAACGTGTGGTATTGCAGTCATGGCAATACTAGAATACTACAAAAGACAAAGTTATTCCACATAGCTGTTGAATATCATGTTTTTTCTAATTTTCTGTACCCCACATTTCATACAATGTGTTTGCAGTTCAGTGTATATGTGATTTCAATTAACCCTCTTAAATAATCAAAGTTGTTGTTCAAACCTCACCTTAGTTGGGGGACCTTCTCCAGTGCGATGGGCTCTGACCCCAAGACCTCCTGGATCTCCTGGTACAGCTTGTCCTGCACCTCCTCTGACGCAGAAAGGAAGCGGAGAGCCCAGATACACACTGAAAAATAAATACATAAATACAAAATTCTGATGAAAAATTATACACCGAAGTGGATCACGTGAGAGAGGGGCTTACGGTTGGCTGTAATGACACACCCTGCGAGAGTGAAGACCATGCAGTCCTCCATGACCTGAAGAAGTAGATGACATTCAATAAAGTAATCATATTTATCATTTACCCAGAAAACAATTTATATATTGCATTGTGTGAGCTAAGTCTAAAGTACACAAGTTAAATTATTTGCTTCTTGTGACCTGTGGCTCGGTCATATTGGACTCGAGCAGAGTGTCCACAAATGCCGTGTGTCTCCTCTGGGCTCGTCTCTCCTTCACCACGGATGTCAGCAGACCCTCCATCTCTGACAGAGCTAAAGGACAACAGATAGACAGAATATGAGAATATGGGGGTGTGGGGAAGCTGGCCCGAGCGGTCAAAATAGGAGGCGGACTTCGAATAGTCCCATTAAATCAATTTATTTAGGCACCGTGGAAAAAAGTGCAAAAATGATACATATTTACAAAACTCAACTGTGCTCAAAATAATCAAAGCAACAAAAATTAAGAAACTGAAGAAACAAAAAACCCACGGGTAGCCTTTCAACACAGGTCTCCCCAAATGTCTCATTAGGCCTCCTTATATAGCCCTCTGGTGCAGACACCCCTCCCCCAGCCTACACCACCTTGATCACAGGTGCTGTGGGATGACATTTCGTTTTAAATGTTGGTCTTTTCTCTGGGCCAAAGTCCCATAACTAAAACATAGTGTTAACAAAATAAACTAAACACTTACACAATAAAACTAAATACATAAGACCTTAAACACAGGAACAAAAAATGAACTCAAAACCCAGTTCTCCCCTCCACATGGTCCAGCCCAAAGCCACACCCAAGCCTATAAAGATGGCAGACATGGGGCACGCCCCCTCTTTTGTCTGGGCCATGTGGAGCTTCAGGTAAGTAGATGTAGTATATGAACTTAATTAACTTTAACCAAATAAAATGACTTTAAAGTAACAAATGTTTGTGTGTGAGATTAAATGAATGAAAACTAAACAAAACAAACCCGGGATAATTCTATTTTAGTATGGTATGGAGGGTAATGGAAAATGAACAGACAAGTGAACAAACAAACGAAATATTTAAAAGGGACAAAGGCCCACTTTGTCACACACCCCACCCCATAAGACAGTTACTCGTCAGAGTCACGGGACAGGAAGTCTCGAATCCAGGCATTTTAAAATTAGGCAACAAACTAAATTACACTCTTTCCCCTTGAGATGGGCTACTTCAAAGTGTCCAAAGCTCCTCTTGTATCAAGAGCATCTTCTTCAATGACAGTACCTTCTCGAAAGAGTCCAGTTCCACATGGTTCCCAGTCTCTCCAGCAGACAATCACCAGGCCACCAGCCTGTCGAACTCAGAGCTGGCAAACCTCTACCCACAGCGGGTTTCCGGAACCTATCCTGAAGAACACATCGTTCTCCGCTTACTTGCTCCAACTGCACACAGCTACAGTTGAGCATAACTAGTCCACAGCTCCAGACAGCAGCTCCAGCTCCTGGCAGCCACAGACGTTGCGCACACTGCAGTCCTCCGCCACAACGTGCCACACCTACAACGTCCTGAGAGCCCCAAGCAGCTCCGTCCTTCTGTGGTGGACCTCCGCACGAGACACCATCCTCATTTCAGGGGCGTCTCTTCTGCAATCTCCACACACGCTTGCTGCACTTCGCACAGCCTCTGTTGCCTTTTAAGTTGCCATAGACTTAATTGTCCCATGTTTTTTCACCTGTGGTTTTCTGACCGGCCTCTCCTGGTTGGGTACACCAGTTGCTCCATCAGCCTCAGCACAAGACTTCTTCGGGTTCTGTGTTGTGGACTTCATCTTCACTGACTCCTATTGGCCTGGATCCCACCACTGCCACCAAATGTGGGGAAGCTGGCCGAGCGGTCAAAATAGGAGGCGGACTTCGAATAGTCCCATTAAATCAATTTATTTAGGCACCGTGGAAAAAAGTGCAAAAATGATACATATTTACAAAACTCAACTGTGCTCAAAATAATCAAAGCAACAAAAATTAAGAAACTGAAGAAACAAAAAAAACCCACGGGTAGCCTTTCAACACAGGTCTCCCCAAATGTCTCATTAGGCCTCCTTATATAGCCCTCTGGTGCAGACACCCCTCCCCCAGCCTACACCACCTTGATCACAGGTGCTGTGGGGATGACATTTCGTTTTAAATGTTGGTCTTTTCTCTGGGCCAAAGTCCCATAACTAAAACATAGTGTTAACAAAATAAACTAAACACTTACACAATAAAACTAAATACATAAGACCTTAAACACAGGAACAAAAAATGAACTCAAAACCCAGTTCTCCCCTCCACATGGTCCAGCCCAAAGCCACACCCAAGCCTATAAAGATGGCAGACATGGGGCACGCCCCCTCTTTTGTCTGGGCCATGTGGAGCTTCAGGTAAGTAGATGTAGTATATGAACTAATTAACTTTAACCAAATAAAATGACTTTAAAGTAACAAATGTTTGTGTGTGAGATTAAATGAATGAAAACTAAACAAAACAAACCCGGGATAATTCTATTTTAGTATGGTATGGAGGGTAATGGAAAATGAACAGACAAGTGAACAAACAAACGAAATATTTAAAAGGGACAAAGGCCCACTTTGTCACAGGGGGTTTATGATAAGAACCACAGCTGACATGTGCCCAGCTCCAGGGAAGATGGCTGGATTGAGATGTAGATGACATTGACTCACCTTTCTCATACTGAGCTTTTCTGCTAGAGCTCTTCTCCAAGGAGCCATCCAGGTAGCCTTTCCCAATTTCTGACCAGATCTGAAATTGTTCAAGAGAATTGTTATAGATTTTGCAACACACAATACATATACATAATTATTTTATATTTTTGTTCAACGTAAACAGCAAAACTGACTTAATGATAGAAGGCCCATTGATGTCTGTCCCTAACTTTACATTAGTAACTAGTAGCTCAGCGTTTCAGTTTTATGCAGCTTAAGTCTTCCTGAAGATGTGAGACAGGCCTCCACTTTGACAATGTTTAAATCCAGGCTCAAAACGGTTCTGTTTAGCTGTGCATATGACTAAAAGGCTTTTATTCTGCACTTTTCTCCTTTAATGTTAATTTTATGATGATTGTTTGTGAGTATTTAGGTTTTGATTTGTTGTATTGTGATTTTAATGTATATCTTATTCTGTAAAGCACTTTGAATTAGTTTGTGTACGAATTGTGCTACATAAATAAACTTGCCTTGCTTTGCCTTGCCAACACCATGTCTGGGTAATCCTGACCAAGACTAGCTCAAGAATTGTAAATATGTCCCTAGAGGCTGTGCTGCACTGCTCCTGAAGCTGGTTGAAGGATGCAGGGCTACTTTCTTAATAAAGCATACCTTAACCTTTCATAAGTATATTTCACAGCACCAAGCTTGATTTTGATATATAGGGGTTCTATTTGTGAAAAATAACAATGCCAAAGCCATAGGCCGGGACAGGTGATAGGGCAAACCAAAACTTTGTGGGTGGCTCTAATGTAGGCCTGTACTAGATTATATAAACATGCTGAAAATACCATTCAGAGCGACTTAACTGTGGGAAAGAACCATTATAACAAACCTAAAGCTCATAAAAGATGATCTGCATCTTAAAAATGTAACCATGTATTTGCTTGTGTTCAATTACAAATGCATCAGTAGTTTCAGTTACTGCTGGGTTACTGTACCACGTCATGGCCTCTTCTGAAGGAGATGACCTGTGTGTCGTCCTGGAAACGCTCGCCCAGGCCCAGCTGGGTGACGCTCTTCAGGGCCAGCCCCAGGAGGTGGGCACAGAGCGGGGTGTGCTGCTCCGCGGGCACACAGCTCCACTTAGACACCAGCTCGTCCACCAGCTGAGGGCACACACGCATCACAGGTCAGGGGGTAAGGGGGTGGGATGGGGGGAATAGTAGTTTCTAGATTTGTTTGTGCTCAAGTTCACATCTCTCAAAAAATCTCACATAATTTAACACAATTACATTTTTTTTCTTTTTTACTCTTAAACCGCCATGTTGTTTTGACACGACATGACATTTCTCTGATTGGCTAATCCACCTGTCAATCACGCCCTCTAGAATGGGGAAAACAGGACACAGTTGTCAAAGAGTGTGGTCGTGGCTCAGCAGGTAAATAAATCAAATGATCAATCACATTTTTGTCTTTTCATATTAAAACAAACATGATTTTCAATAATAAGGTTAATTGACAAGATGGCTTTTATGGCTTTTTCAAATAACATGAGATTTACCCTATTTAACACAAAAAATATCCAGTTTACTTCTTGATTTTTTTCTCTGAAAGCATGCTTTCACAGCCACTTGCAGTGGTGGAAGAGGTACTAAATCTTATTACTTAAGTAAAAGGACAGATACTGGAGCAAAAAAATAGGTCAGGTAAAAATATCACATGAAAAAACTGGTTTAAGTAAAAGTATTAAAGAAGCCGTTTAAAAATTTCCTTAGAGTAAAGGTTGTATTTTTAAAAGTGTTTTGCACAGAATTTGAGATTTTATAAGTCTTTAAATGTAGTGATTTTGATAAAGATTTGTGCAGAAGTTTGTTCCACAAAAATGATGGAAAAAATACTATTTCCAAGCTGCCAAGAAACTTATACTGCTGTGTTTATTATACCTTCAGGACCAGGGAGAAGTTGTGCTTTAGCGTGTTGTCAATGGCGTTCTCGTACACCTTCTTCCTCATGACACTCTCTGTTGCCCCAGTTCCAGAGCGATACCCCAGTAAGGACTTGAGCATGGTCTCAAAGGAGTCCGCTGAAACAAACACAACCCTTCAGCTCATGTAGGGGGCAGTACAGACCACTTCAAAGGAACAAAGCAAGGCTCATTTTGTCAACTAAAATATCAGTTTTTGTGATATGTGATTTTTTTTCTGAATAAAACTAAATAAAAAAACATACTAAAACTATGACTAAAAGTACAGATATTTTTTAATAACAGAAACTAAACAAACTCCCAAGTCCCAATCCAGACCATAAGCAAACTCAACGTGTAAGCACCACATCTGTACCTATCCCATGAAGCAATGACATTTACAAATTAGTTAAAGAGCCACTATGTAACTTTTCTGCTTGGCTCTAGTCCAGCGCGGCTCTAGCTATAGTAAAGAGTCGGCATCAAATTACATTCTTGCCCACCAATTCAAACCTACTACCTAAAGTTTCAGTCTACCCAAATTCAGCAGTCTCAAACCAGGCCTGCTCTAGTCTATGAAGATGTTTTGTTTTGCACAGGATGTTCCACAGTATGGCATTAAACTTCATCCATCTCCATGGAGACAAGCACGTAATGCCACCAGACCTAGTTACCTCTGTGAGACAGATCATTTTAATGCCATGCTGTGGAAAATGTGACGCTAAGGTATAACATCTCCATAGAGTCAAACACGTGGCTGAACCTCCGCCAGAAAAGTTGCATAGTATGTCTTTAAAATAAAAAAATAAAAATATAATGGATTAGTTGATTAAAACTGAAAAATCATTGTTTGACTTAATCTTGACTAAAACTAAAAGTAAATCCATTTTATTCAAAAGACTGAAAATAAGACCAAATGTAACTCTCACTGGAGTGGTTCGGGTTGATGTGTTGCCGTAGCTGCTGCACAGAGCCCAGGCTGACCACAGGCCTCCTGCCGAACCAGAAAGACGCCACCGCCCCATACTCCTCATGAAGGCCCAAGAGGAACTCATGGAGACTGCCTCTGTTCACTATGTCCTGCAGGTTACCATCTCTGACAGAGAGAAGAACAGAGTCAGAAAGATGTGTGTGTAGGGTCAGAGACGGTTAGAGAGAGGAGAGGGTCAGAGAGAGGCAGGGGGAAAGACACAAGGCCAGAGAGACAGAGGGTCAAAGATGGAGAGGCAGACAGACAATGAATCAGACAGATGTAGGGGAGAGAGACAGAGAGTCAGACAGGTAGGGGCAGAGAGATGTAGGGTGAGTAAGAGAGGGTTGAGAGAGATGGTCAGAGAGGGGATCAGAGAGACAGACAAGGGCAGAGAGACTGGGGAGTAGAGACAGAAGGGTGTAGGGTCAGGGAGACAAGGCCAGAGAGACAGAGGGTCAGAGAGATGTAGGGTCAGTAACAGGAGGTAGAGTCACAGAGGGTCAGAGTAACAGAGAGGCAGAGAGAGATGGTCAGAGAGACAGACAGCGGCAGAGAGGCAAGGCCAGAGAAATAGAGGGTCAGAAAGATGTAAAGGGGGTCAGACAGACAGGGACAGAGAGATGTAGGGTCAGAAACATGGCGTAGAGTCACAGAGAGGCAAAGAGAGATAGTCAGAGAGAGGCGGGGGTCAGAGAGATAGACAGGGGCAGAGAGAGAGAGGGAGTAGAGACAGAAGGACAGAAAGATATGTGTGAAGGGTCAGAGAGACAGAGGGTCAGAAAGATATAGAGGCAGAGAGAGAGAATCAGACAGATATAGGAGAAAGAGACAAAGGGTCAGACAGGCAGGGGCAAGGAGATATAGGGTCAGAAACAGGGGGTAGAGACACAGAGGGTCAGAGTGAGAGTGGGGCAGAGATATGAGGGGCCAGAAATAGAGGGTCAGAGAGAGGGATGGGCTGGGACGGTGGGGCAGAAAGAGAGGCAAAAGAGGCAGAGGATCAGAGAAAAGAAAGGTCAGAAACGGGAGATAATTCAAACATTATGCAAATGCTGAAAGTAACTGTTGTGTGTCGGTCCTGGGACATTTCTGGTAGGATACATACTTTTCATCTGTGGGGTTGAGTCCTGGGATGCCCGATGCTCTTCTGGATGACTGAAACACACACATACACGAGAATAAGAGTGATCAGCCTGCACAGTTTTACGCAGACAATGTGGGAGCCTCCGGGAAAAGCTCATGTCCTCTCTCTCTCACCGGGTACAAGTAAAGAACAGCCCCGACCAGGATGATGACAAAGGTCACAGCGAAAATGACGAAGTCCAGCATGTCCGTGCGTAGATCCTGGAGCACTTTAGTCCACGCTCTCTCATGAAAACTTCTGCTCACCACGTCAACAAAACAGATATAGATCCGCGCAATCGTCCAGCTGCTGCAAAGCCTGTGCTGCAGCCAGACCAAAGCAATCTCCACACAGAGCCAAAAAAAAAATAAATAAAATCTTTATATCTAATAAGATCTAATGACAAGAGTGCTACAAATTACAATTATTTTAAGATTAGGTCCTAAGTATTAATCTGTGTGATCTTTAAAAAAAAAAAAAAAAAAAAAGTTTAACCCTGGAGAACCCATGGGCCCAAATTATAGTATAGTATATAAGTAGTAGTATATAACATTATATTATGCTATATACTTATAGCAATAATTTAATGCAATGTTCATAATTTTTCTAAGAAGAAAAGAATTCTTGGGTTCTCTAGGGTTAATTTACCTTTTAAATGTCTTTAAACATTGCCACATGGGTAAGTAATCATACAAAATTTAACAGCAGTAGATAAACTAATCCCTCAGCTTATCTCAACATGAACAATAAGCAAAATCCTCCAGCTATGGTTTGGTTGACCTGGCCAAGCCTCCCTCAAGATCTGGAGATGAGTCCCCAGGTGTGCAGTATGGCCCCTTCTATCCTCGACAGGTTGCCCCAGTGGCGTTAAAGGACAGATTTTCCTTATGTATTATACCTTATATTAAAAAAAAAGGTACCAGTTACAGTCGTAGAAAAGCCTTGACTGTTTTATTATGTCATAAGGTGGAATCAAACACTTCCAGTCAAGGGCAGTAAAAAAACATATAGATATATAAACAATAAAAGCAAAAGTATAAGAACACATTACTAAACTGTGCAAATTCATAACAAATGCTGAGGTATCGAGTGAACATAAAAACATTTAAGCAGTGTTAGGCAGTCATCTCTGACTTTTCCTCTTTGGGCGCTTCTATCCTCATGGACATCAGGAACGCTATGGACAGACAAGGATCAAGGTTTATTTAAAGGGAAATACATAAGAATATTTTGATGTAAGTCTTTTCTATACCCTCAGTGTAGTCTGTATCAGGCTGTGTGCTGATGAAAACCCAGGACAGACCCACCAACAGCGCCACCACCAGGTTGACTGTGACCCAGGGGTGGAGTGTCTGCTGCTCCACACCCGTTGGCCTTAAAAAAAATCATACATTTCACATGTCAAACTAAACTCTGCATCTGCTATTTGATGATAATAATTATTTTTCTTGTCATCACTATCTTCAGGAGAGAGAATATTAAAACTTTAAAAATGTATGTTTCAGAAATCACACTATATAGTTTTTGTCATAGTTGAGATTTGCATTTTTCCTTTGTTCAACAGTTAGTTTTGTGTTGCCAGCTGATTCCTTCATTCTCCAGTATATATTTGTTGTGTATGTAGATATAGTTTTTTTTAACATAGGCTCTCACCACAAAGAAGAGTTGAACGATGGATACAGGTTGATGCGGTCACTAGTCATCTGTTGGCTCAGAGACAAGATCAAAGCACAGAAGTACACTGCGGACAGGAGGGTCAGAGGTCAGAGGAGGGTGAGAAGAGGGTCAGAGCTGGTCAAACAACATCTGAGTGGACTTACAGAAAGAGACCAGTGCCACAGGCTCCAGGGTCATCAACTGTCTCAGAGCCAGAGAGCCTTTTGCCAGATTCATTCTGAAAACAACGTGACACCATGAAAACTCTTCAGAAGTACAGTTAATGGCAACCACCAAAACAACTAGTGTTTTTGCTTATTAGAAATATGTGTCCAAGGCTAAGTGAACTGTTGGGCTAAGGGTGGAGAGGGAGGGGTTATGTGTGAACAGGGCAGGTTCTGGGTGGGGCCGTGTGTGGAAAAAGTAGGGTCTATGCGTGCAGAGAGGGGAGAGGAGTGGTCAGGTGGACTGTTACCGGTCAAAGGCGCCCACTGTGCTGAGGACCAGCAGCAGGTAAAGCAGACACTGGCAGGGATAGGCCAGGCCATGGTACTGCTGCAACAGGTTGGACAAAGCAGTCAGGTGTGGTCCGGCTAACACATAGACCACCACTATGTGCCACACAGCAAAGCCTGCCAGGAAACCCTGAGAGAATAGGCCCAGTGTCCTGCAAACAGAACAATGGTTATTCATAAAACATGACCTTTTCTTGAACTTATTAAAATTAAAGCTTTCGGTTTGCAGGAAGAAAATGAGAAGGCAATGTATATGTCACTTAAAGGTGAACTATGTAACTATATAACTTTTTTTGGTGGAGGGTCCGCCAGGTGCTTGTCTACAGATAAGTCATCGGTTACAGGTCAGATCTGTGGAGAGGTGACCCCGCTCACAGAAAAATATTTTTTTAGGGCATTTATGAACAATAAACGTGTGTCATTGAATAACTGCAAAATAGCAAAGTTAATGTCATACTGTGGAACATTCCAGGCAAAATAATAACATATCCAGAGAGACAAGCAAGTAGCAGACCCACCACCAGAAAAGTTACATAGATCACCTTTAAATTGGCCATACAATTGTATTTACAAATTCAGATAGTGGTTTAAGGCTAATAGATACTCAGGTATGTGAAATATGAAATTAATGCAGCATATTAAAGCTAATGTCAGATTACAGTCTGTAGGGTAAGTGCTGGAGTCACCTGAAGCCCTGGTGCAGCTTCATGGACACATCTCTGGTGCTCCACACACCCAGAGGCTGCAGGTCCATGTGATCCAGCTCCTCACTGCCGCGGCCCTCAGGGGCCCGCTCTGACGCCTGGAACCGTCCTGGGTCACACACAAAACACTTACTAAACAAGGCCAACATCTTGTATTAAACATGCATTAAATAAGTACACTCACTGTTCCTCTCAACAAAGACCTTGGCCACAGGCTGGCTCTGGGTCTGGGGAGCTGTGAAGAGGTAGTGGGGAGCGGCGGGTGGACCATCTGTGGTGATGTCATCCTCCTCCACAGCCAGGTCATCGGGCAGGGGCACCTCTGCAAGTCTGGCCTTCCTGTAGGAGAGACGGAAAAAAATCTACCCACAGTGCACCATGTCTACTCAAAATGTGCCAGCCCCAAGATTCGTACTTCTTTTTCTTTGTTTTTCTGACAACCTCCTCAGCTTCATTGTTCTGCTCCAGACCCTCTGTGTTCACCAGGTCAGCTTGGTCATCTTCTAGGTCTGGAACAGCATCAGGAAGTAAATCAACTAAGTACTCATAAATATACACTGTTGCACTATTGCTCTCAAAGGAACTAAAAGTAAGATTTAGATTTTCTATAAACATGGCCTAACATTCCACAAATACTGGACATGATGGCTCTTAAGTAGAATATCAAATCAGAAAGCAGAATGAGCCTCACTCTATATCCAGGTTAAGGCACTGGTAACCCATGTTCAGTTGTGACTGTAGTATTTTTTTTACCGTAAGAGCACAGTTTCTTTAATATCTAGAGTCCTAAAAATTGTTTGCTAAATGAAAACAATTCAAATGATGATACACTCTTGCTTGCACGCTTTATCATTGCTTGTCACTGATAGCTAGATGGCTGACAGAATGAGTCTGGCAGCATTTGAAATTGTAATGTGTTTTTGTTCTGGCCCCATCAAATAATATATACAACACATTTTAATGTAATGTGTGTATTAATGTTACCTATGGTAGCTGCCTTCTTCTTCCTCCTCCTCTTTTGTGGGGCCGGATCAGTGAGGGATTCTGAGGGAAGTTGCTCCCCAGGATCAGAGAGCCTCGAACCAGACACGCTTCGCATCTCAACCTCCCCATCTGTAAAATGAGATGCACAAATTACAATGACGCATTCAGACATTATAATAAAATCATATTTTTAAGCAGAACTATTTTGAGAAGTTAGAACTTTTGTCATTACCATCTGTAGCATCCACTGTAAACTGCTTTCTTAATTTCTTCTTTTTGCGCTTGGGTGCTTCTCCTGTAAAAAAAAAAAAAAAAAAAAAAAAAAAAAAAAAAAAAGAAAAGATCAGGGGAGTTGACATGGGTCTTGTGAGCCCAGAATTTGGCCCTCATCCTATTAAGTTATATTAGAGGGGGGCCCATGTGAGGGTTCCCCGAGCCCCCCAAGTTTTTATCGTCAGGCCTGTATAAAACATATAAATGATACAACAATAATAACAAGCCATTAAAAAATTACTTACCAACGGAATCTTCACTGGAGAGACAACATGTGTCCGCAGAAAAGTAAAAAAAAAAAAGTTAGTGGTTTCAGAGGGAGATAGTTTACAGTAATACATCCAAAATAAACCAACCTGGGCATGGTAGCAAGAGTCCTCTGTCCTCTCTGAAAAAAAACACAATGGTCAGTTTTACATGAACTAAAAGAAATAAGCCAATTTCATCTTATTTAACAAGGTTATATTTACTTGCAAATAACTTACCATCTTCCTACCCATGTTCCGTGTAAGAAAGTAGTGACTGACTAGTGAGAGAAAGGTAAGCTACAAATAGCCTGATAAATCCCGGTCTAAAAGCGTCCACCTCTCATTTAAGCTCTAAGATTAGCTAGGATCTGGGATTTAAAGAGACAAGTGACAACAGTGGGGTCAAATGTCTTTAATAAACAATTCCTCGGTGATCTGTAGAAAGGGCAAAAGGGTCTATCTCTTGTGCTGTGGTAGTTAACAGATTGTGTTTACATGACATTACAATGAGTAATGAAAATTGCCTTAAACTGTCAAATTGCTCCCTTTTCTGCTCTTGTACAAATTCTTAAAGTTATAAAAGTCTTGAAAACAAAAGCTCTATGTACAGAATTCGAAATATAAAATGTAATACAGTATTGTATTTTTTTCTTTTTTTTTGTCTATATTTGTTTAATACAAAATGCCCTCTGAATGTGAATGCAAAAGCTTAAGCCTCTCGCACTATTATTGTTTATACTTTTGCATATTTGAATTAAAAATTAATTATAAAAATGGCAAATTGCAGATATTTTAGTGTGGTTTATAGTTAGTACCCTTGTAATTACTGGTGCTGTATTATCTGTCAGCACAAATGAACCAATGAGGAATAAACTTTTTAAAATGCAGTGAGATAGTAACTGATGAATATCTCTAAGTTTGGCCCAAATTCACATTTTAGCCTCAATGAATGAATGAACTGAATGAAGTGAGATACTAACCTGTGGGAGAGGAGGGAGCTCTCTGGGATGCATTTTCTCTGGACAAACGAAGCTAAATCCAAATGACTACTACAAAGAATTACTAATAACTACAGACATTAGCAGGAGGTTTAATTTGGCCTCCCGTTTTCTTTAATCAATTGTTGAAATTAAACATCTTAAACCACAATGATAACAGTTGTGATTTATTTAGCAGTGAAGCTAGGTGGGTTAACCGTTGCCCCGTTGTTGGCCGGATGTTTACAACGGAAGTGACGTCATCCTCCAGGTATGAAAAGCTTCCGGTCAGTGTGGTTAGCTCAAAGCTAAAGCTAAGCTTCGTAAAATGTCTAAACAAGGCGAAGGACTGAGAGCTTTAGTGAACGAGCGGCTGACTGCGGCTGCTGAGGAGATCTTTGCGCTGTTTGAAAGAACGATAGCGGAGTATGAGGAGGAACTGTGTCGCTACAAAGAGGAGAACCAGAGGAAACAGGAGGCCCTGGACTCTGTTCTGAGCCCGAAAGTCCTGCACCTACGAGCGGGTCACCACACTCCCTCTCCTGTCCCCGGGCTGAAGCATGAGACCACATGGACGCCACAGGTTAAAGAGGAGCCAGAGGAAAACAACGTCAAACAAGAGGAAGAGCTGTTTCCAGAGTAAGGACAAACATTTAAACACATTTAACACATTGGATTCAAGAGCAGTGTGTTTTTCATCCTGGACCTCACACCAGCTCTATACCCCCCATTGCTTGCTTGAGGGTTCTTGGAAGTTGCCCAACCAGTCCACATGTGTTTTGTGGATCTAGAGAAGGCCTTCACTGTGTCCCTCGGGGTGTCCTTGTGGGGTCAAGGGCCCTTTGCTAAGAGCTGTCTGGTCCCTGTATGACCGGAGCAGGAACTGTGTTTGCATTGCAGGCAGTAAGTCTGACCTGTTCCCAGTACTCTCCATGGCTGCCCTTTGTCACCGGTTGTGTTCATTAGTTTTATGGACAGAAATACCAGGTGCACTCAGGGGCTGGAAGGGGTCCTGTTTGGGGACCACAGGATTTCATCTCTGCTGTTTGCATATGATGTATCCCAATGGCTCCATCAAACCAGGGCAGCCAACTGTGAAGCAGCTGGAATGACAATCAGTTCACCTAAATCTGAGGCCATTGTTCTCCACTGGAAAAAGGTGGCTTTCCCTTCCTGGGTGGGTGGAGGTCTTGTTCATAAGTGAGGGAAGGATAGAGCGTAAAACTGACAGGCAAATCAGTACAGCTTCTGCAGTGATGCAATCGCTGTATTGGACTGTTGTGGTGTAGAATGAGTTGAATCGAAAGGCAAAGCTCTTAATTTACCGGTCAATCCACGTCCCTAATCTGACCTATGATCTTGTCCTTTTGGTAAGGACTGAAAGGACAAGCTTGTGCTTACAAGTGGTCAAAATGAGTTTAAGGCTCGGAGTAGAGCCGTAGCTCCACCACGTTGAGAGGTGCCAGCTGAACTGGGTTAGGCATTTGTTCGATGCATGTCCCATTGGGATATCCCCCGGGAAGACAGAGGACACACTAGAGAGCCTGTGTCTCTTGCCTTGCTGGAGAAAGCCTTGGTATCCCTGGAGGAAGTGTGGGCATCCCTGCTCAGAGTGCTGCCTCTGCAATCTGGCTTCAGATAAAGTGGAGGAAAATGGATGGATGTTTCAGTTAATGTTTAAGTATATGTACATTTTCTAACTGAGTGACTGGGTTGCATTTTCAGGTGTGTTCCAGAGTGCAGTGGTGTCTACACAAAGACGGAAGAGTTCTCACTTCTGGAACACATTGAATACCAAGAGAAAACCCAGGGAGAGGACATCAGCATAGAGTCACATTTACACTCAGAGACTGAGGAAGATACAGAGCACTCCTCAGACAATGGTGAAGACTGGAGAACTCCATTCAGTTGTTCAGCTGCACAGATGTACACAGAGGCTGATGAAGACAGTTACAACCAGATTAGAGACAGAAACACCACTGCACCAAACTCAAGTCTATCCCTGAAACACAAATCTGGAGCGGAGACAAGCAGCACTGTGAACTATGGAACAGTTGAGGGAGGAGAGGATAAGAAACACCATTGCTCCATTTGTAAAAAGAATTTTAAGACAAAACAGAGTTTTCAAAGACACCTTAGAATTCACACAGGAGAAAGACCTTACAGCTGTGCAGTATGTAATAAAGTATTTACCCAATCATCTACTTACCACGCACATATGAGAATACACACGGGCGAGAAACCATTCAGCTGTTCATTTTGTAAAAAGACATTTTCTCGAAACACAAGTCTAGTTGCACACAGAAGAATTCATACAGGAGAGCGGCCTTACAGCTGTCCATTCTGTGAGCGAGCCTTCTTCACCAGTTCTGATCGAGATAAACATCAGAGAATACACACTGGGGAAAAACCTTACAGCTGTTCAACCTGCAACAAAACCTTTGCTTTAAAGGGTACTCTGCAAGGCCACATGAAAACCCATACAGAGGAGCGACATTACAGATGTTCTGTTTGTAAGCAAGATTTTGGAGATGAGTCAGAACTCAAAAAGCACATAATAAAACACTTAGATGAGAGACCTTTCAGCTGTTCAGTGTGTAAGAAAGTATTTACCCAATCATCTACTTATCGTTCACATATGAGAATACACACAGGAGAGAAACCATTCAGTTGTTCAATTTGTATGAAAACATTTGCCCGAAACACAAGTCTAGTTATACATAGAAGGACTCACACAGGAGAGCGGCCTTACAGCTGTCCATTCTGCGAGAAAGGATTTCTCACCAGCTCTGATCTAGATAGACATAAGAGAATACACACAGGGGAAAAACCTTACAGCTGTTCAACCTGCAACAAACCCTTTACTACAAAGGATGCTCTGAAAAGCCACATGAGAACACACACAGGAGTGACCTTACAGCGGTTCACTCTGTAATCAAGACTGTAAACTAAGTGTTCATCATAGCGGACATATGAAAACAACAGGAGACAGCTCAGCAGAACAGAATGTGATTCAAACTTGAACTCTACTAACAATATGAATTACACTAATTATACATCAATAGGAAAAAACAAATACGTCAATAGGAACACACTGCTTTACATACAAATATTTTGGGTGTTGCAGGAATTTCATGAGATTTTTTTTGTGTGTGAAAATGCACACACATTTAATTACTGAAATGGTGCAACATAAAACAATAATAATAATGATAGTAAATGTTAACTATGATGATTAACTATGGTGAGAAGGTTCAGGTGTGATCTGACCAGCCTACATACAGGTCCTAGAGAGAAACTGTTTTGTAATTTTGTAAAGCAATAATTTATTCTTTCTTTGTTTAATTTACAGAAGTCAGTGCTGCAAATGATATAATATAATACTAGTCTAAGAGAATAAAAGACAAATTATGCAGTTATGATGCTGGTATTGTTGTTCCAGACAATGAGATTCCTCAAAGTGTGACTGAACTCAACCTTGAAACTTTCATTGCACTAAATAAACTAAAATAAAGCTGGCAGTTGTTTTCTTTATTCATGTAGCGAATAAAATGAAACAAGACAAAAGCACCCGTCACTTCTGGTATGTTCAAACAGTGGTCGATGGCTGTGGGCTCGTTTATATCTCGTTTTATCTCGTTTTTATCTTATTCTGATCAGCAGCCGGATGTTTACTACGGAAGTGACGTCACATTTCATACTAGGCACAAAAGTTTTCCGGTTGTGCTGAGCTCGCGGCTGAAGCTAAAAACTACAGCTGAAAATGTCTAAACAAGGCCAAAGACTGAGAGCTTTCGTGAACGAACGGCTAAGTGCGGCTGCTGAGGAGATCTTTGCGCTGTTTGAAAGGACGATAGCGGATTATGAGGAGGAACTGCGCCGATCTAAGGAGGAGAACCAGAGGAAACAGACTGTGGAGAGAGACACTTCCTCTTCTGACCCTGGACTGAAGCATGACACTCTGCAGATTAAAAAGGAGTGCATCAAACAGGAGGATGACCAGATGCTAATGTAAGGATCACATATTTGAACATATAGGGTCACATAGCTGCTATAACAGTGTGGGGAGTCTAAACTGTGGTGAACAGTTTCACCCCGTGGAGACAAATCAAATATAAGCACTGCAGATGACATTACCCAATATGCCTTCGTAATGTTGTTGTGATATGTACATTTTCCAGGTTGGTCCCAGAGAACAGTGGTGCCTACATAAGGAGAGAAGAGTCCGCACTGCTTCTAAAAACTACAGAATACAGAGGGGAGACAGAGAGAGAGGAAACAGAGGAAGAGGACATCATTGGAGCGCCACATTTACACTCAAACACTGACGAAGAAACTGAGCACTCCTCTGACACTGAAACTGATGAAGAGTGGAGAGCTTCATTCAGCCTTTCAGATGCTCAGATGGAGACAGAAGCTGATAAAGATCAGGTCAATCAGATCAGAGCCAGAAGCACCACTGCACCAAACTCAGGTCTATCCCCCAAGCACAAGTCCGCACCACAGACAAGCACCGATGTGAACTACGAAACAGCTGAGGGCGCAGAGGACAAGAAACACCAGTGCTATTTGTGTAAAAAGAGATTTAGGGAAAAACACCAGCTTAACAGACACCTTCGAATTCACACAGGAGAGAAGCCATTCTGCTGTTCAATTTGTAAGAAAACTTTTTCCCAAAACACAAGTCTAGTTACACACCGAAGAATTCACACTGGAGAGCGGCCTTACAGCTGCCTGTTCTGTGATAAAGCATTTCTCTCCAGTTCTGACCGAGAAAAACATCAGAGAATACACACTGGGGAAAAACCTTACAGCTGTCCAACCTGTGACAAAACCTTTGCCCTTAAGGGTAATCTGAATGCCCACATGAAAACCCATGCGGAGGAGCGACCTTACAGCTGTTCTGTCTGTAAGAAAGAATATACATATGCGTCTGCGCTGAAGAGGCACTTAAAGAAACATGCAGCAGTTCAGTCTGTTAGACAGGGTTTAAACGAAACCCAAGGATGAAACAAAGATTTTTCACATATTTTTTTACCTACTGAATTAAATTTTGTATTAAACTTAAAAAAACATGCCTGTCAGTTGTTTTCTTTATTTGTGTAGTAATAACGTAAAATAAAAGACAAAGCCCCCTCCTGGTTCACACTTAACAGCAGTTTATGGCTGTGGGCGTATCCAGCAGGTGGGGACCCACTGCGGCTGCTCCTGTGCCCGGGTGGCAGCAGACAACAGCTGGGCACAGGACTCCTGAAGGTCCTCGTTGACGATCACATGATCAAAAAACTGAGAGAAATGTAACTCCAGCTTCCGCGCTGAGTCCTCCAGCTCTGTGAAGTCCTCCTCCTATGGAAAATAAGCAGAGTGAATGTTCCAGAGTATGGCATTAAAAGTATTAACCTGCAGCAAACAAGCAAGTGGTGACCCCACTCACAGTAAAAAAAAAAACATTTCTAAGATATTCTTGAGCAACACCTGTACTTGAAAAAAGGTGGATACGTTTAATGCCATGCTGTGCAACATCTCCATGGAAACAAGCAGGAGGCAGATTCCCCACCAGAAAAGTTGCATATTGCAACTTTAACGTTTTGGTATAATTTATTTATAAAGAAATAAATACAGCACCTGAATTTATTTTATCACTCACACAATTAATTTGTTGTGATAATCTAATATAACAGAAAACACAGAGGGTTCATTCACACTTCTGCAGACACCACATCGAAATTTAAACTAAACCCTGAATTAGACCAAACCAAATCTACATTAGGGCTTAAACTGGTCCCACAACAGGTTCAAACTATGAATAGTGAATGTACCCCTAATACTGAATAGGTTTTTGGATAACTGCATACAAAATAGTGTGTGCTTAGTACCTTGAACGGGCGTGTGGCGTAATAGTTGGTGAGGATCTGTGAGCTGTGTCTGGTCTGTCTTAGCCGCTCTGCAGACGGGGGTTTGATGTAGACCACATAAGCCCTCAGCTCGGGGGTCCGCACTGCTTGGAGAGCCTGAAGACCAGTGGGCAGTGAGAGGTCTGTGTCCTTTAATGCTCTTTGTTATGTATTTATAAATAGAAACCAATTTGTGAAAACTTACACTGGGCTCGATGTCGATGACGCAGATCTTGCCACTGTTTAAAACTTCCGTCACCGACTCACTACTGGTGCCATAATAGTTCCCTTTAAACTCCCCGTACTCCAGAAACCTGTGGATGAAAGAAATAAAAAAAGTCAATATTTATTAATCAACATGTTTCACTCCTTACTGTGGCCGACAGAGGGTGACAGAAACTAAACTAAGGAGAATTGTGTAGTAGGTGACTGGTTATTCCCTCACTTGTTACTATGGATCATATTCTCAAAGATGTCCCGACTGACAAAGTGATATTCTCTGCCCGGCTCCTCGTAATCTCGCGGCAACCGACTGGTGTCTGGAAGAAAATATCAGATTTAATAGTAATGTAAATCTCAAATAAGTGGATAAATCAATGACACTTACGAGGAATGGCTCCATGGAAAAGTTGTGGGTTCATGTCTATCAAGCGCCGCCGCAGTTCATTCACCCCCACACCCGACGCACCTGTGGAGACAAGTGTTTAACAGAAGCAGGTCAGATATACGCAGTAAAATAACTGGTGGGGTGGTTAGACAAATAAAGTAGAATAAAGGACCTAACCACCTGATCATTTCTATTTGTGACTAGACCCAAAAACTCACTGTATTATATTAAGCTAAAAATGATATTGTATTTTAGCTGTTGTGATGTCATGCCAAACCCAGAAATACAGAAGTGAAGTGTTCATTACCCAACAGTGCCACCAGCCGCAGAGAGTCCTGAGGGTTGCGCTGGTACCGCACCACCTCTTCATAGGGACTGCAGAGGGCGCTGTAACAGCAGCTGCTGAGACACTGAGCCTGACAGGACGGCTGCACGGAGCTACGGAAACGCCGCCGGCAGAGACGCAAACTCCGTCTGAAGCCAGCTGAGAAAGGACAGGCCCACACTGGTCAGGTTTAAGAAAGTACAACATGACACGCCCACACTGACAGGACACGCCCACACTGACAGGACACGCACACACTGACAGGACAAGCACACACCGACAGGACATGCACACACCGACAGGACAAGCACACACTGAGAGGACATGCACACACTGAGAGGACACGCCCACACTGACAGGACACGCCCACACTGACAGGACATGCCCACACTGACAGGACACACCCCCACTGACTAAAAAAGCTTTTTAGTAGTAGTTTTTTTTAGTTTATGAGAAAAATGTATGGAAAATTTACTTCAGGAATCACAGTGAATTTCAAAGTGGGCAGGACTGTTGAATTGTATTACACTTACACGGGACACTGACCCCAGGCCCAAAAGACACGCCCACAGAACACACCCACATTCACAAGACACGTCCCGACAGTCAGGACAGCCCACAGTGGTCAGTTAGCAGAGCACACAAATGAACTGAAACTATATTACTATATATTGTATTACTTACACAGGAACATCTGGTCTTTGCTGGTACTGAAGTCATCCTCCTCTAAAAAGTAAGACATTTAATCACCCAAAGAGACAGAACTACAAAATGCTATCTTACAAGTAAAAAAGCAAAAAAACAAATTCATCTTCATATTTGATCCTATATTGTCCAAGCTTTTCCCCATCTTACCCTGCCTCAGCTCTTCTGTATCCAGTCAGAAAGCATTAGAAAAAAATACTTTAGTTGTTCCACTTAAAAGTACTTTGTAAATGTCGTGTAGGATGTGCTGTGCATACCGGACTCAAACGTCTCCTCATCTAGAACAGAAACATGAGAATTTATAAAAAATCACATCAAAATCACACACACTGGACTCTCACACTACACTTACACATACCTGCTTCTACACATTTGTCATCAATCGCCATCAGGTCCTCCTCTGTGGAACGATAGGCACAGTGTTAATGGGGCTCAGACTGAATCACAGCACTGTATCCACGGGTTTCAGAGTAATAAAAACATTAGGACCGTTGTCATAGCAATTGACACCAAACGATAACTTTTGAATGGGCAAAGGTGTTTAACTGGGATGGGGGCAGCTAAAAGTTTGTAGGCAACATACATGATTTGATTCAATATTTGATGATTTTGCATTTGAATATTTTTATATAAAATACATAGTTTTTGGGCTACTTTTGGCTACTTACCTTCCTCAACAGTGCTCACTTTCGAACGCATGACAGGTAAAACAAAAAAAAAAACATTTAGTGTGTGGTCATATAAAGTTAAAATATTAATTCAGCTAGAAGGATCTGCTACCTGTTACTTTCACCCAATCACAGGCTGCATTTGTCTCTAATTGTTCATATACTGCACTATTGATCGATGGAGCGATACCAAAATGTTGATATTTCCATACTGCCAAGGTTTCAAAAAGGACTGATTCTCATGTAAAATATTTATACTTAAAAATGTAAATCAAATTTTAATACATTTATTAAAAATAGTTTATGTTTTAGTTTCTGTTTGAGTTAAAATTTTAGGTCAGATCTAGTTGGGATGGGATATCTGAAACCAGATAATAACTTACATGTGTGGATGCAGGGATGCGGCTGATAAGGCTGAGACCACCAAAACTCCCTCTGCTTCCTACAAGGGAACATTTCACTTAAAAAAACACTAGTATATAACAGAGTAGGGCTGCATGATATGACAAAAACATGTGATATTCAATAATTATGTTTAGAGTTGCAACAACAATATTATTTCAATATTTTAATATACTTTTTATTCAGTTAAATTAAAACTAAAAATGCATCCCTTCATTTATTAGTCAAACGGTTTCAAAATTAAGCCATAATTTAGCTTTTTTTTTTAGACAGACTAAACACTCATTTAACAAAATAAAGGTGTTGTCTTCCATTTTTTGTCTGATCATAACTATTGTGCAATTTAGACAAGTTGAGGGGCTTGTTAATATTATGGTTGCTAGGTAACAGAAGCCCATGTCCAACCAGGAAGTAAAATGATGCGAATTTAAGAACTAGACAAAACCTGGTAAATTTTTTTGTAACATCTTAATTATAATTACTGATATGTTAACTATGTGTTTGTGGAAAAAGTACTCTAAAATGTCATAAACACTTTAACAGAGACTAAACTAACCATAACCCAAGTAAAGAAAATCATGAATATAATCTGCCTTTATGTAATTTACTTTCAAAATTGAGAACTTTGTATTGTATTGTAACTTTGTCCTGACCGTTTGAGCAGAGCCATGGAGGGCACCAGGCCGGCACAGGAGCTGGCGCAGGGCAGCCTCTTGGCCTGCCACCACAGCGCGTCAGTCTGATCCACTATCTCCAGGACGTCCCCTTTTGTGAAGCTCACCCCAGCGTCGGGACACGGGATGGCAGGGTCCAGCTGGGGGTTGTAGTCCGCCATAGCTCGCACGTACATCTGTGGGGCAGGAGGGGAGAGGTTGGTTACAGAGGTTAAAGGGGGTAAAGGGGCGTAGAGCTGGAGAGGGTCTCACCATGGTTTGGCTGTGCACTGTTCGCTCGGTGATGGGTACAACTTTGAACATGATGGTGCCTTGAGAACAAGCCTGCTGAGGATTTGCAGAGCAGTTTCATTGTATTAGTAACACATTAGTCTTATTTAGCATTTTGGTGGTACTCAAAGTTCTGAAGTAAATGACAATATGAGTCAACATACAGTGTAAATATATGTGTATAATGGGAAAAAATAGGTATCAAAAAATTGATCAAATATGGATGTTGGTGAGTTCCCCAGTCTATGTCTGCCTATGTTTTTGAACAGATTAAAGAGTAAAACTGGAAGGAGTGGTGGAAAAAGTACTCAATTTTGTAAAAGTAAAAGTACAGACACTGGAGCAAAAAATACTCAAGTAAAAGTAAAAATATCACATGAAAAAAAAAGTAAAAGTATCACATGAAAATATCTATCTAAGCATTTCGCTCTGATAAGGCATCAAATGTACTGACTTTGATAAAGAATTGTGCATGATTTGGTAATTACAATTGAGTACATTTTTGTAGCTGGTTTTATTGTTCATAATTTGAGCAAACAAAAATATACCATGTTAAAAATAAACAACTCAGCCTTTTCAGCAGGTCTCAGACAATAATAAAAAATACTTTTACTTTTCAGTCTTGTTCAAAAATGTAATGAAGTAAAAAAAATAAATAAATAAATAAATTTACGTATGTACAGTACAGATACCTAACATTTTAACTAAAGTACAGTACTTTACTAGTTGTACCTTCCACCACTGTTAGCAAAAACCCCATACAACAAATCCATATTGTTCCATCCTTAAAAAGATATTGCTAAATGTGTAATTAGTCATACCACCACTTGGATGACTTGCTCTGGCTCCATCCCATCGACCACAAAGCCATTGACCTCCATGATCCTGTCCCCTGCATGTAACAGACCTGCACCACACAACAGCAGAGTCGGACACAGTGTATGGGGCGTTCATAATACTAGATATACTCACCACTGAGGTCAGCCAGGCCTCCATGAATCACCCGGGCAACGAAAATCTCCCCGGTCAGTTCATTCCTCTTTATCGTCGCACCCTGAAATGAGAGGATCAAAACAGTCATTATGTCTGAATCATGATCAAGGTAGGATGAGCAAACAGAAGGAGGCATTTTAATGTCAATAACTGAACAACCAGACCAGAAATAAATGGAAAAGTGGAGACTCCAAAAGCCTTAGTTTGAACCATGAGTCAAGAACATGTTTGAGTTTGAACTGTAACTCCGCTCATTTAGTCCTTTCTGCACCACAAAACAGAAACAACTTCCTCTGGATATAGTCTCACGCAGTTCTCATCAATCTCTACCCCACTTTATACAGTATAGTACAGTATCTCACTTCTTTCGACTACTTTACGGGGTCTGAATATTTTGGACTTGTCACTTGAAAGAGCTGTTCAAAAGACTGGCTCTTTTACTAATTATTTACATGACAGAAGCCAATGTGAGAACTCATTTAACTACAAACTAATCAGAGAGAATTGACCAAGCCTCAGATCTGTTTAAAATGGTTCAAACTGAGAGTGGGAGTGTGTTTACCCCTTCAAATTATGCAGAGTCTACATAAAACAATAATAACAATTTTAAAACCAACTCTTAATATGATGCCAAACATGTTTTTTTGTGCACAAAGCTCTAACTCGTGTTGCTACTCTGCTTCTGGGCAGATTCTTGTGTCGGTTCAGTGTTAATTAGTATAAAAATGCATACAAATAAGGATGAAAAAGATTCAGCTCTTTTAAAACATGAGATCCGGATCCAACCGTTCTCATAAAAGGAACCATTCAAAAGAGCCGACTCATTCACCAACATCAAATCATTTATTCTCTACCCTCTTTAGACACTATTCTTAGTCCTAAAATACACCATGACAAAGAGTCAACTGTCTGGGATGGTGCGGTTGTTTTCCCATGATTCGTAGTGAACAATGTTCCCAATTTGTCCCTAACAAAATGATCACAATGTAAAATAAATAGGTTATGTTTTTCTGTCTTTTTTTTTTTTCAAAGTTACTATGCGGCATAATATCAATGGCATTTATCTTAACTAGAAAGAAAAGTAGACTAACTCAGTCCAGATGAGGGTCCTGTTTCTGTGATATCCAGAGCAGCAGTTTTTGAGCAACTGGACTCCGCGATCTCAAGGCAATTGCAATGAAGGCTATTTGATCCAGTGGTCAGTTCTTGAGTGGCCAGTATCCCTTGTAGACTGTCCACCTTCTGAGTGAGGAGGACAAGGACCTGGGAGCTGTCCTGTACGGTCTGGCTCATGCGCTCAGTGGCAGTGGTCATCCTGTCCACCAACAGTTTCAAATTCTGAGCACTACCCTCCATCACAGAGACTGCCCGCTGTACACTAGCCCGCAGGTCATTCAAACTCTCTCCCAGGTTCTCATTGGGACTCTTGTAGCAGGGGTACGTGGGACTGAGAGGGGCTGTTCCGGGCTGGGGGCTCTGGAGGTAGTAAAGTGGACCAGGACAGTAGGGGGCGCCTGTAGGTGGTTCAGACAGGTTCCAGTGGTGAGTACTTCTGGAGATGTGGTTTATATCCGAGTCCGACCGCTCGCCATTATTGTCTCCAAGAAGAAACACATTTACATTAATTTAAAAGCTTCTGACTGATCAGAAGATGATGAAGAATGACATTTCAGTTGATGAGGTTACTATTTGGATGGTGATTTTGGAGAAGATGATAATGTTGAGGAAGGTTCAGATGTAATAGTTTCATAATGCAGATGAAGGAGACATGAACTCTGTCTGGGTTTGTCTTACCGCTCAGAAAGGGTCCACAATGCTCTAGAGGAGGGCGGCTTTCTCTGTATAGACCCTGTGTGGGACTGTGGGAGAGGGACTCGCTACAGGAACTCTGCTGAACGCAAAACTGACACACACCACATGTATGAACAGCATTCTATCAAGAGGAAGATTCACAGCACTGCAGCACTACCAGACAAACAATAACTCATCCATCTGTCTGGGACAAGAGATTAAATACAGTACTGCAATTATGGCTCTATGAATCCTAGATGACCGTGAGAGGATCTCTGTCCTGCAGAATCTTTATGTGTTCCCATGAGAAGATTCTGCAGGAACAGAGCCTCAGATGATGCTGGACTATATGGCCTATAATTGGCCATCCGAGAGTCACAGGTGTCACAGTGGTATTGATACCCAAACTGCGCATGCATAAACACCGCCCTGTTATGGTCAGTAGGGATGAAAGAGAACTAGAGTGACCGGTTCATACCAGTGAGACTGGACCAGGGACAGTGGACACTCACCAGGGGCTGTTTGTTCTTGACCAGACACACTATGCGAGAGGCCTCCTCATCGTCGGGCAGCTCCTCCGGCAGAGCGGGCAGCACAGGCTCATAATCCTTCTGTGCTACTGAGTCATGAGCTGAGAGGACAGCCTGGGACATAGAGAAAATGGACACATTTACATGACCCAATAACTAGAATAAGTAGCTCTGATTTAGTGTGTGTTTACAAGTGACATGTCGGTTAATCAGTGGAGTTTTTGAAAGATAAAGTACAATGAATTTTAAAATAACTATTTCAATCTTCAATCATTTTTTGCATAATTTTCCTTGTCAAAACATGAACACGTGCGAACAGAAAAAATCTGATTACTCACACCAGATGAAACTGTTTACATGACAACTCCAGAAATCAGATCATGGTCATTTTTGGTGCACATGTAAACATAACCACATCGAACAGGGGACAGTACCTGTAAATGTGGTTGCCTCATAAGTCGATACAGTTCTTTAGCATCTTCTGAACAATCCTGCAGTGCTCGGATCTCTATCAACACCTGTGTATGAGACAAGGCAACATTCTTGGGGTCAAACACAAGTGGAAAGCATTCGAAAAAGTTGAGACGCACAAATTTGGCACCTGAAGGGAGAGTCCAGAGGCAGAGTCCAGAGCAGGAGCTGGGGACGTGGTGGTGTACCTCTGCAGGCATTCATATACCTGGAAGAAAGACAACATGACCAGTGTGGTTCTGTGGATATAGTTTCGAATCATTTAAAAGCCTCACTAAATGTATCAAACCTTGAGCAGCGACTGTAGCCAGGGAGCGTTGAGCAGACTGTGGATCATATGGGCCCCGTCTATGTCCTGGTGCAGGGAGCGCCTCACCTCCTCCAGCACATCAGAGAGGACCTGCTTTAGGCCTGAAACAGCGCACACCAGGAGCTAGACCGCACCAGTACATTCATTTGCTTTTTAGGGAAATTTCATTAACATTACATTTATTTAGAGACTGAGTCAAACCTTAACCATAGTCACTACTAATCTAAACCCTAACATTAACCTATTTTAACCCATATCTGAACTTTAAATCATATTGTAGATCTAATAATAAAGGATTTACATAATGGGGGACTTCATTCTTGTCGTCATAGGGCAGGGAGGTCCCCATGATATGAGTGTATACATATTTTAGTCGGCACAATGTGATAAATACCCACCCAGGAGTGTGTGTGTGTGTGCGCGTGTGTGTATGTATGAGTGCACATAGTGGACTCACCCTGCTCCCCCAGCTCACAATGAGGGGACAGCACCTGCGCCTCCACGGCCTGGCGCATGGTCGCCCCGGCAACTGCTTCTCTCTTCAACACCTGCACAAGACAAAGAATAGGATGTTTATATTAATATTTGCTTTGTATTTTGTATTTTTCTGTGCATGTTTCATTGTTTTCCTAGATTTTTTTGGGCCACACTATTTCACAGAACAATAATACATTGAAACGCCTTAGTCAGTGTTGTCTTGGTAATAACAACTGCAAATTGCATTACTCCAGTTAGTATGTTTCCTGGTAACTGACAGTTGCCATACCAAGTTAGATTATATAATAACTTGCCTCGTTTTCATTAATAATTACAATACCTACAATTAGAGGTTGGTATGGTCCAGGAAAAGACCCAGTACACGCTGGAGGGACTATATCTTTCGGCTAGCCTAGGACCATCTTGGGGTCTCACTGGATAAGTTGGAGGAAGTGTCTGTGGTGGGGAAAGTCTTGGAGTCCCTGCTTAGACTGCTGCCTCCCATGACTCGGCCCCAGATGGGGCAAGTGGAAGAAAGTGGAAATGGAATATTACTGTGCTAGCTTTTTTATTATTCAAGAGGGTAAACTATAATTCCATATCATATCCTGTAATCCTACAAACACTTCGAATGCATCACATGATCATGGCTGCTGGTAATACTAATAGTATCAATATTGCATTGCATCATTGTATTTGGATCAGGACTGTCAGTCATCTGCGCTGCCATGGTGACTGAGAGCTGAGTGACTGCTGAAGTGGTGGAGGTGGGCTTTGAAGAGGAGGTCAGGGGGTCAATGGCTTTCCTTAAGAGCAGCAGGACTACCCAGGCAGGAGGGTATTATGGTCACACTAGAGAGAGCACTGACAGAATTAATACAATGTTTACATGTGGCTCCTACCGCAATAATAATGTAAAGCTTGAATTATACATTAAAATGTTATAAATGTTATTAATTGTCCGTGCATTTGTGGCTGTCGCTTATCGTTAAGTCTATCATAACAATGTACTGATAAGATTCAAGCTAATAGCTATTAAAAAACATTATGTTTTTTTTAGGCCAAAATGAGATGATCTGTTATTCAGACTTGTTCCAACTAGGTAATTAAGTCACTTAAGTTGAGATCTTAACTAAAGCAGTTTTATACTTGCCTTTGATTAGGTTTAACCTTTCCTGGACTTAATGTAGACCTGGTTTAGACTTAGTTCAGTCCAGGTTCAGACCTGGTTTATTCTTGTTAAGCACTGGTTCAGCCCTGGCCCAAGTCCTGGCCCAAGTCCTGGCCCAAGTCCTGGCCCAAGTCCTGGCCCAAGTCCTGGCCCAAGTCCTGGCCCAAGTCTTGGCTCAAGTCTTGGCTCAAGTCTTGGCTCAAGTCTTGGTCTAATTTTGTCTTTACATTCACAGTCACAAAAACATCTTGTATGCAGTTGTGTCTTACCTCCACCTTGCTCCCGGGTCCCCCTCTGAGTTGTGAGCAGCAGAGAGTCGTCCACAGATGACCGCTCTGCTGGTCTGTAATCTGCCCGATCCTCCTAATCCCTCGAGGCCAGTGTGACCGGAAGCGAGTCGCACCACGGGCACTGAACACCGGCTGCTGCCCACTTCACAAATCTTCTTAACTCTTTCAGCAGCACAGAGGAACCAGTATGAAAAGGTCTCTACTATGTCCACAATCTGACCCGCTAAAAGTACTCGGACAGCCGAACATGGACCTTTCTCTAGATCTCGAGTTAGAGTCTTGGTCAGGAGTACCTAGTTGGAGGGTTAGACTAACGTGCAAGTTTGTTGTAGGTTGATGGTGAAAGTGGAGCAACTTAGAGGGAAGCCCAGCGCGCTCACAAGGAGAGAATGCAACCTAACAGTTACCAAAAACCTTGTTGGTGTGAGGTACTCCTGTATCATAGTCTGGAAATGAACTAAAATGTAAATTTGGACTTTTGTAAAAACGATTGCAAGTCTATTTAAAGTTGGACTGTGAAACTCTTTTCCAGGGCAGTCTGCCACTTGCTTGTCTGTTACTAGGGATGCAAATATGAAAAAAGATGCAATATTTGAACTTTGCTTGGCATCATAAGGACAGTAGCTCAGTTGATAGAGTGTTTGTACATTGATCCGAAGCTTGGTGGTTCGAATCCTGCTCTCGACATAAACGTGATTGGTTGTGCTCTCAGATCCACTGACCCATAGGTTGGCAGTGGCCCCTCGCCCCAGTGTCTGTGTACACTGGTGTATGAATGTGTGAGTGGTTCCATGAGTGTAAAGCGGATTGAGTGCCTTGAAGGTGGAAAAGCACTATATAAAAATGAGACCATCTATCAGTTAGTACAGTTATTTCTTTTCCACATAATTCTTACTTCATATATTCGATATCTCAAAAGTGAAAGCAGTAAAAAATAAAGAAAACAAAATGAAAGGCTGTGTCCTTTGACTGGTAGTGCATATAAATACAAAAAAAAGATCCTAAAATCCTAAAAGCTTCCGAAATATAAAAGAGATCCTGTCCAGCAGTCAGACATTATTAAGAAGAGTATGGCATTAAACTAACATTTTCCATGGTGACAATCAGATGACACTACCCAGCCAAGTTACAGGTTAGATCTGTGAAGAGGCCACCTTGCTCAAATTAAGAAGGCATGTTCTTGAAAGAATTATGCATTAAACAGATTAGTTTAATGCATAGAACTGTAGAATATTCCAGGCAAAGTTATGTTCATGTTTCCCGCACCAGAAAAGTTACACAGTTTAATAAGTTTAATGATGAATTAGAAAATAAAAGTGAATCTTACCTGGCTGAGTAATGTATAAGGTATTCTGGATAGCCACTACAACTTCACTTAGGCCAATTCAATAGGCTGTGTTCTTGTGCTAAAGTTCCCTGTTAAAACTCAGATAAACAAAAATCAAATATAATAATAAGCATGAAAAACAATAATGTAGTAGTGATTAATGTCAAAATAATTTATTGCTCTCTTTGGAGTAAAGTATAGTGTTCAGATTAAGTTCTGAAAAGACAGTATATTTCTTTGAAACAGAAAAAAAGGAAAAGTGAACAAACTGAAGGACCAAAAAATATATATATATGTAAAATAATACTCATGGTGTATAGTATTATGTTATAGTAGCAGCTTTAGTCTCAAAGAAGGGGAATATAAAGATGTGTCTCCTCTGACCAGGTCCATTTGTTGAAGACGAGACTTTGACTTGGATTAGCGTAGTTAAATTAGCAATACATATTTCACATTCAACTCAAATGTCCACTTGGAAATGTTCACCATCTTTTGCAGCACAGTTTACGAGCAGTCTGGTTCTCCACAAGGGGGTGCACAGGCAGAAGTGATGACACTTCCTGGTCAGCACCCTGTCCCAAGGGTCAAAGGGCACCGCACTGTATGGACACAGGTGACATGATCCGGCCTGTTCAGTCTTGCTCCTCATTGGCCGCGTTACCCTTCCGTCACCACTGAGGCAAGGCACATCGGCCATGCGACTGGCTCTGAAGGAGGGGCGGGTCTTCTATGTGATCTTCTCATGTTGGATTTGGTAGTAACATGCCTGGAAACAGATAGACTGAGTAAACATACAGAAAAGTCCTAGGTAGTTTTAGACCTAAAAGGTGTGTGTTACTTTGAGAGTTGTAAACATGATCCCGTGCTCTCCATGTTGCACACAGGGATCCATCAAGTCTTCAATCAGGCTGACCTCTGAACCCAAGTTTCTGATTCTAAAGAAACAACAATAAGCGGACTTTACACTTTAGGCATTCATCATAATAAACTTGATGAAACACAATAACAGTGATGATAAGTTGGGTTCACTTGAATTTGCTGACAGCATAATTTCAGATGGAGGGCAGAGGTCTATATATAACGCTACGGGAGATTCACAGCTTTTGAAAGAAATATCCAGACTTATGATCCACAAATGTTGAACCTAAGCATTATTTGTTTAGGATTAGCTCCACAAATTGGTCATATAAATCTCTTAAAGTCCTTTCAACTGACAACAGCCACATCTTTGGGGTGGAATAATGGCACCACTTTCTGAAGTATATGTGAAAAATTTCACTTGTGACAGTTTTATACTGTGTTTATTTATGCCGACAGAGAAGACTGAATGTGTTCGTTGTGGATAAACGCGGTAATTACAGAGATATTACACATAAACCAGGCTGAAAGTTACACAGCCAATTCCACAACATAATTCTGAACTGTCCTCCAGCTTAATTTAAAGAAGAATTATTGTGCTTGTGTCTGCTGTATAGTTATAATCTATGACACATGTGGATCATTATGTTAGAATTTGAACATTTTAAATACCAATATTCATCTAAAACAGCTTAATAAAAGAAACAAGTGCACTGACTTCCACATTAGAAAACTGTGGTGCCCGATGGGAGCTAACGTTGCTATAAACATCATCAGAACAAAAAGTTGACACCTCTGATGGATAGCTGCAGATCATGCTAGCAAGCAGCGGATTTTTTTTTTTTAAATCTGTGCCAAAGTGACTATGCGACGCTCTTTAATCCTGTGCCTATCATCGATTAAGAAAATAAAATTATAGAAAGATAACAAACAAACAGCAGTAAGTAGAGAGCAGTGGGCATGTACTCGTCCTGGTGAAAACGTCGATTGATCCGACTGATCTAAGTTTGATATGCATCTTGAAAATAAGCGATTAAAGATTGCTCAAACGTGCACAAATCACTCCAAAAACAACTTTGAGAGGGGAAATGAGAAGGGGAAACAACTATAACATGGTTTAAAAACTCTGAGGTCAAATTTTGCAGAATAGGTCTCATTTAAACTATAGGGATTCTACAGCCCCACTGAATGTGAGAGATGCCACCGACCGAGCCCGCAGCACGACGTAGAGGAAGACAGGAAACAGCTCGTCCATGGACCAGAGGAAGTCCTGCTGGAGTAGCGCCTGCACCTCCTGAGTGATCTCCTCAAACGTCAACTGGATCAATTGCAGTTTGTCAGAGGGGGTGAAGGTGGTGCTGAGACAGAAAATAATCAATAATCAATATAGAATATATATCAACTTTGGAGAGAGTAGAGTGCTGGGAGCAGTACCTGATCTGCTGCAGGGTTTCTACTGCAGAAGCAAAGCATGTGTCTTTGATGGTGGACAGGGCCTGAGAAACAATACACAATTGGTCTTGATAGGATATAATCATATGTCAATTAAAATTTAAATTGCCACACATTTTTGTAATTCAATGTTTTTTTTTATCCAGAGTTTTGGAAGGTTTTTAGTTTTAACTTCTATATTTTACGCATTCAGTTTCCATAGTATTTGTTATAGCCTACATCTAATTCCTACCTGCGTCCTCTGTCCTGGTCCCGCTATGGAATCAGGTGTAACGACCGGCCAAAACTTCCTAAAACAACAACACAAACATTTCACATTTTACAAACTAATCCAAAATGAGTAGTATTTGAAGTCCACAAACATACTGCTGCACTCCCAGGAAGGCGAGCAGAGCCAGGTCGGCCTGCTTGTTGAGCCGGAGTACGCATTCCCAGTACACGTCGTCCTCCTTCTCCTTGTCCAGAGCGTAGAGGGTGAAGAGCGGGGGGTACAGGCGTGGCAGGAGAACAGGCAGGAGGAGGCCTGATGAGCTTACCACACGCCTGGACATGTAGGCAGATATATTTCCTTTCACACAGATATGTCTACCATATAGTCAGTAATAAAACTTCAAAATTTTAAGTCGACAACATTTCAAGCCATTTTTGTATAATTGTACAGCTGCACTTTGAAAGATAAGATGTTGTTTAACTCTCCTATAAAGATAAATGCATAAATAAAAGCCAATTATGAAAATGGTTGCTTTAGTTACACCAAATTTTAATATTTCCATTGCCACTGAGGAATTAAAACATGGACAGATACGCACACAGGTTTCGGAGACTCCAGCAGACCCTGTGATGAGCCCCCCTCGTTTTCTGTCGTCTTGCTGCTGGGCTCCGGGATCTGACCGCCCTCCTCCGGTAAATCAGGGAAGAGAAACCTGCAAATCCATCCAAGTAACGATCATGGCCATGTTAAAATCTAACTGCTTTTTGTGATATTTCAGTGAGATTTTGATATCATTATACATTATAAATTTTACCTGACTATAGTGAAGATGCGGCTGAGGTAGGACTTGATCTCGTTCACAGCTTGGCGAAGGAGTCTTCTGTTGGCTCCCACCCCCACGTAGGTCATTCTGTACACGGCCACCAGGGCCTCGAGCAGCCGGCCCAGAGGGTGCAGAGGCGTCTCACAGGCCTGACACAACAGGAGCATATGGATTGTATAAATTAAATATATTTTTGTGATGTTTTTAATATAACATTGACTAAATAAGACCGAACAGCTGGTCAAGATAAAAGGAGCAGAATATATGTCATATACAGTGCAATTTTCCCAATGGTTTTGATAGTTTAGAGCATTTGAGAGAAGACTGAAATCTGAACTGCTAAACCAATACAAACATCCCAAACATGTTTATACAGATCTAAACTATAGGATTAGTAGGTTTTCTACAGAATAAGCCCCTAAGCAAAGGACTGATATTACCTTGATGAGATACTGGTGAATGGCCTGGTACCGCTCCATCGTCACTGGCCCCTGATGCTGAGGAATGAACTCCAGGCTCTCCAGGGTTCTGCTCAGGCTTCGGGACAATGTCTGTGGACTGGCCAGACAGAAATAAACAGTCAGGAAAGGATTGTATAAAATCTATATGTAAATAATGTCAATCTGATCTTTGGTTTAAATGCAACATAAAATATTGTATGATTTAAATGGAAGTAAATTAAGGTTTCTATTGGTATTTTAAGGAAGGCAATACAAGAGTGACATATTAATATCAAGGTTGTTATACTAAAATGTACGCAAAAATTTAAATTTATAGGCAACATATATAATAGGAAAAGTAAAGCACCAAAATATGTATATAAATATGATATAAAGGGTTCTACATAAGTGTCTGTAGTCGAATCTTCAGCACAGTTATGGACAAAGTAGCAAACACTGCCAAATAAGTTTTTCGAAAATTACAAAATTGATTGAAACAACACACCTATCTAGCTTGTGATGGTAATATTATTTGAAAGGGGCTTGTTTAGCAGCTCAGCAGTTGTAGTTTCAACTAAATTAAATCTTTGTGATTGGATTGTGTTAAAATAAAGCTCAGATTAAAATCTAGTAACAGAGCTTCAGGCAGAGCAATGCCTACAGTGAGTATTAAGTATTTAGTATTATGATAGTATAAACTAGTAAGACCAAAACTTTGAGACATCCCTACAGCAGACATAAGTGAGACCAATTAACATGTGTACAACTGCCCGAGGAGCCCACCTGTCTTTGACCTGCTGCTGGCTGCTGGTCAGAGCCTCTGTGATGTTATCCCAGGCCTTGATGGTGTCACCCTGCCCCGGCCCAGAGCAGCCCAGGTCAGTCCAACACTCCTGGAACACGGCCTGCCACTTGTCCTCCGCATGCACACAGAAACGACCCAGCTTCCTGCAACAATAAAAACATGCCCCATATATAGAGTCCATAAGGCCAGAGGACAGTAGGCAAGTAGTAGCAGTAGAAAAATAGCATTTAGACAGTAAAGTAGTAATAGTAGTAGTTAAATAGTGGTAGTTGAAGTGGTAGTATTAGAAATAGTTAGGTAGTAGTTAGTAGTAGTAGTAAAGAAGTAAAAGTAGTAGTAAAGAAGTAGCAGCAGTTGTAGTTAAGCAGACATAGTTTCTAGTAGTAGTAGCTAATTAATAATAGTAAAGTAGTAGTAGAAGAAGATATTAAGAAGAGGTAGTAGTAGAAGATGTTAAAAAGTAGTAGAAAATGTTACAAAGAAGCATTAATTGTAGAAGAAAATTTTACAAAGTAGTAGTAGTAGAAGAAGTAGTAGTCGAAGTAGTAGTAGTCCTTACATTGAGGCGGTCTTGTCCTTGTCCATGTCAAACAGGTGGGGTTTGTAGTAGGATCCTGCCACTTTGATGCCAGAGCCCCATTCTCCATGGAAGGAAGCCTCCAGGTAGTCCCCATTGGTCATGGTCAGAACACCCTGTGTAGGATCAACACAAAAGTTATATATATTTTCAAAAAACAAAAACTGTCCCAAATTTTTTAAATGCATGAGTTGTAATAAAAAGATTGTATTACATGTGCACTATGAACTCTGGATTGATTTGAATGTAAATCAGTGGTCACCCCAAAGATACTATACGATTTGAAAATAGGGGCTGGTAAATCTAATTAGGTATTGCAATTTGTTAAAATCTTGCACAATAAGTAAAAGTGATGAGTGACAACAAAAAAAAAAGGTGACGGAATTTCAAGTTTGCTTACATTTTATTACATATTTTCTTTTTTTCATTCTCAAAAAAAAAGAAATTCAAAATGTTATCACAATGATTTTTTGCATGACTAGTTCACAAAACCTTCCATTACCCAGAGAACCCAGAGTTCTGTAGTAAAGGACAGCAAGTATCAATGGTATGCAACTAGCTGGCTGTGCTGTGAGTGTGGTTGTGTCTCCTTAGACAGATCATACTATTAAGTTCATTTGCTTGTTTCCATAGAGATGGACATGTTAAATGCCATACTGTGTAACACTCTACGTAATACCATCTTCAGAAAAAGCCGCTGACATAACCACCAGCAGAAAAGTTGCACAGTGAATCTTTAAAAAACTTAAAATACCTTTCCATTAAGGGTCCAGTCATCAGAGAATTCCCCTTCAAACGTTGTGTCATCCTCCGACACCAGGACCCCTGTGCCCTGAAACCAAACGAAGCCATCAGAACGAATCTTCTTGTGTTAAATTTCAGTACAGGAGCTGGTCTCACTCTCACCATCATCTTGTTGTCCTTAAACGCCCCCTCGTAGTAGAGCCCAAACTGTGTGACCACCACCCCTGTGCCCTGCCGCTGGTGCTCCTGCCACTGGCCCATGTACTTCTCTCCTCTACAAAACAAAACATAAACTATTAGCATTATTGTGAGCATGTCTGTATAATCCCTCAGTCGTCAAGGTCTGATCCATAGTAAAAGCCAAAAGTAAAATCTGTCAACTGGACAAAAAGTTGTAGGAGTGAAGACATTTCGCTGGTCATCCAAACCACTTCTTCAGTTGGATGAGCAGCAAAACATCTCGACTCCTACAACTTTTTGTCCAGGTGACAGATTTTACTTATGGCTTTTATTATTGTCGCTATTTAACGCCAACCTTTGCATTGGCATTTCACTTTACACAAACAAAGAATGTATATGTACACTACCACTCAAGTTTCAATGATTTTTTTCTTTATTTTCTCTACTTTCTACATTTTGTATAATGGTACATACAGAAAACATCAAATATATGAAGTAAGATATATGGAATTATGTAGCAAAGAAAAATGTGACATCGGCGTATTAAATTAATTTCAGTAGTACATACTTCGTGATGTCGTCAAACACTCCGTAGCCCGTCTTCTTGTCGTTGACCCACTGACCGATGAAGACGCTGGGGGAGGACGTGTTGAGTTTGCCGGTGCGGAGCATGCCATGGCCGTGCCTCATCCCGTTCTGAAAGGAGCCCTCATACACCTCCCCGTTGGCATATCTGTCCAAGAGAAAATGTGCAGATATGATTGTTTTAATAGATATTGTGCTTGTGTAATAATTAACCAGTGGTGGAAGAAGTAGTCAATTTTGTTACTTCAGTAAAAGTACAGATACTGGAGCAAAAAAAACCAAACAACTCAAATAAAAGTAAATGTATCACATGAAAAAAAACAACTGAGTAAAAGTACCTGTTTAACTGTATACTTTTTAAAGGACATTTTTAAAGTATTTCACACAGATTTTGAGATCTTATCAGTCTTGTAGTGATTTTGATAGCATTTGGTTCAACAAAAACAATTATTTGCATATTTTACTTTGCTCAAACTACAAACACGTTAAACATAAACCCCTCAGTCTTTTCAGCAGGTCGTAGAGTATAAAGTACAGATACCTGCTTTCAAATGTAGTGAAGTAACCCACTGTGAAATTTACTTTAGTGCAAATTTTAAGTATCTGTACTTTACTTAAGTACAGTACTTTGCTACTTTTACTTTGTTCTACATTCTACTGCAACAAATAACCAATTCATGCGTACCTGTATGTCCCCAAGCCATGCATCTTGCCATCCTTCCAGTAGCCTTGGTATAAATCGTTTTTATGAAGGGTCTTATTTGGAGCAATATATTCTCCATACCTGCTCCATAATGGCAGAAATGAGAGAGAGAAAGGTAAATGAGATCTACGTAATATTTTTTAAGATACATTTACATTAATTACATTTAGTAATAACTGTGAATTGTTGAATTTGTATTTAACATTTTACAACTTGTATATATAGCTTTTTCTTCAAGTAGAATGCATAAGTAAAAAAAATAATAACATGATGTTAGCAGAGTGACGCTTCATATTAAAGTGGCAGTGTGCAACTTTTTCGGGACGGGTCCGCCATCTGCTTGTCTCCATAGAGATGTTATTGCTTTACCTGGAATGTTCCACACTATGACATTAAACCTGCATTTTTACTGTCAATATAGTCGCCTCTCTGCAGATCTGACCTGTATCTTGTCATTGTCCCCATTGATATACGCTAGAATATTGGAACATTCCAGTCAACGCAATAACATCTTCATGGCGGACCTTCAATCAGAAAAGTTACACTGGGGAGCTTTAAAGCAGAAATTAACAGAGGGAACTCAACAACAACAAAAAATTGCAAAAATCTTGTATATCGCTAACCTCTATCAAAAACAACTTGTGGTTAAAACATTACTTGTCATAATAATGTAATAAGCGCATACCCTTCCTCCAAACCGTTGCTAAATTCTCCTGAGTAAATTCTTCCATCAGGCCATTTCAGAACACCCCTTAAAACAAAAACATTGCATCTTGTCAACATTTACATATTAAACTATAATTTCAACTATATTTTATTTTTATGATTAAAAACAGTACCTGCCGTGGAGTTTCCCAGCCACCCACCGACCCTCGTATGTGGCCTCTTTTAATCGCCCCTCCTTGTAGAACATGTATGTGGCCGTTCTGGAGACAGGAGGCTCCCAGCTGCCGGAGCCCGAACTGCTCAATGAGGAGTCCTGCCCCCCGCCGCACAGAGCCTGCTCCACGGCCTGGTTTATGGAACGCAGCCACTTTGCCTGCGAAGTGCAATAAGATTATATTAAAATGAAGGTATTAATTCTTCTGCTGCTGGAGAGAGTGTATTTATATGAATGTCTTGAGATGGTTGGGAGACCAAAGATAGCATGATATGACTGGCTAATAATTATGGGTGACACTTTATAACTACACATGAAGAAAGATGTAATTCACAATGAACAAACTGTTTAATAAAAATGATTCAGGCTTAGTAACTACTTAATACCGTAACTCCTAAACAATTATTTAAAGCTGCTCCACCTGATTTTTTATGGTCTTAAAAAAAGACTGAAAGACATAACTAGTTAATTTTAAACAGTTTGCAGTGGTCCAAATTTATTCCTCACTTACCTTGTTAAATGGTAAATGGGGGCAAAGTGGGTTAAGTGTCTTGCGCAATGACACAATGACAGTATTCATCTGTGGGAGCTGTAATTGCACCACCAACTTTCGGATCAATGGACAAAGATGCTTCCAACTGAGCTACTGTCGCCTTACACATTCTAAGCAGTTATTCATGGCATTGAGTTTATACGCACTTTTTACACCATTCAGAGACAAGAACCACAATAATGATGTCTCCCTAGATAAATATCAGTTGGAGCTGTGGTACCTTTTCAGAAGAGGAGGTGGCCAGAAGAGTGAAGCTTTCCTCAGGTGTGATCACCTTTAAACCGTATCTGCGTCAAAGCACATACACGGCCAATCACGTGTTAAGGAACAAAGTAGAATTATACACGCGCTTCATTTGAGGCATTGTAAAGAAACTCACATGCCAGAGTTGTCTTCAGTGATTGGTTCCACCCAAAGCGTTGCTAAGGGAAACACGTGATGGGTGGAGAACTGAAGAGAAGACAAAAGGCATTTGCATATTTCATTCCTGCATTGTGTTTGCTAAATTTTTATATTTGAGAGTGTTTTTTTAAATAGTAGTAGTGCCTGTGTCTTTGGACTTTTTTTTTCCAAGTATCCTCATTATTCACCACAATGAGTTTATAAGCACAACTTTCAGTGACCAGAGCAGAGTTTTACCGTGACAATAACGCTAATAAAGCCAATAAAGCCAATAAAGTACACATTTCCTGATTCCCAGACAATAAAGCGCAGATTAATTAAAGGCAGACTTATTTTGACCTCAAGAGCTGCTTATGTAAAATATCTGTAGGAGGGGGGGGGCTTGCTCAGATACATGGAAAAAATTGGGTACAGTCCCTTTAATCTAGAATTATTAGTATGAGTTTAGAGATCATTAAATGTTAGATGGATGGGTCCTTAGTCTGAACACGACACACACGATATAAGAGATACTTACAGGGTTTTTATGAGGGGCCACACCCTGGCAGCATAGAAGAGGCACACACACATTCAAATTCAGAACACTTTAATGGGACAGCAAGCAGTAGATTTGTTTGGGAACAACAATCCCATTTTTTCCCCTCATATTGATCGATCCTGATTTTTTAAAAATAATAATAGCCATTTAACGCAAACAGCCAAATTTCTTTCAAATTGACTCAATCTCTAGCTTGATTAAAATGTTATTAGCCACATAGCCCCAAATGACCCTCAAACTATGGTAGCCTGCGAGGGTCTAAAGTAAAACTGCAAGAGTATAGACTATAGTAGAAACAGTGTATTGATTCATGTAAGGGGAGGCAGTGTAGTGGACAGACCTGAGCGTGCACCAGTGCGTCAGAAAACAGGATGAACCAGTTGACAGAGAAGCGGCCGGCGTTCTGGAGGCTCAGAGCCCTGTTACTGCTCTCACAGACCAGGCGGCGGTGGGGCTTTCGCAGAGAGTCCTGGGTAAGAAGGACCACAGCAGCTCAAAATGTTATGTCAGCTATTCACTAAAAGAGGTGGGTAGTACTCTAGTTATATTTACTTGAGTAACTTTTTAAAGAACTTGCACTGTTATAATTTCACTCCTCATTGAGTAATATATTTGAAAGTAGTAGTACTCTTCCCACTGTAAGTCTACAAGTGACAAAAGCATTACGTTTTCAATATCAAATAGTTTAAACATTTCACTGCTCCTTCAGATATGACTTAGTTTTACTAATTTTGTGGTCAATTCTAAATCAACAAAATTACATAAAGACAGTTACTATTACTTCAGTTGTAGTTTTGCAAATATGTTTTTAGTCTTACTTCAGTAATTTTTTGGACTACTACTTTGTACTTCTACTTGATTAATACAATTTTGAAGCCACGTTACTCTTACTCAAGAAGTATATTTTTGGCTACTCTATCCACCTCTGTTCACTAATGTAAGTTGGAAGCACACGGTTGATCCTACCGTCATTTTCCCGGGAAAGCTTTTCCAGAAGTGCAGGGTGTACTCCGCCTCTTTACGTTTCCTCTTCATTTGGAGGTTGGCGGATTCACATCGAGAGCCAGACTCATGTAACCTCTGATACTCAACAGAGCTCTGAAAAAACAAAACACAAAGCATAACTGCAGCAAATTATCATGTATCAATAATCAGTATAATTTTGGCCACAAACTAAAAACACAAAAGGTTTAGTTTATGCTCTGGAATTTGATGGAGTCATAATTTCAGATGTAGGGTAGGGGCCTATATAACTCTAGGAGAGATTCACTGTTTTGGAAAGAAATATCCAAACTTGTCATACACCATTTAAAATAATATATTATTTATAGGTTTTCATGAGTAATAATAATAGTAATTATAATGCAAAACCTGCAAATAAATAAATAAGAAATTAAAAAAAAAAACAATTAAATGTGATTAATGAATTATACATATAAAAAAATAAATAAATACAAGTCAGATCCATGTGTGCACACAATGTATCCATGCTGTGATCTTATTGCGTTGCTGAGTTTAAGATAACATCGCAACACTCTACTGGCCAGCAACATTCAAAGCAAACAGGGGCCGTTAAATTGAACAGAATGCCACCAGAACGCATCCTAATAATCCGATACAAGAGGTTAAAGGGTTTAACCACTAACAAAACAATCAAATCAAACATCTGTGAATTTACCCCTTGAATACTTAATTCAAAAGTACAGTGCAATCACATAGGGATAACTGGCTCTTGCCCCACATCTGGAAGCCCGACACCACCGCACTCCAGAATCCGAAAACTACTAATAGTGTATAGTTATTTTCATTAATGGCTTCAAAAATGGAGACCTAGACCCACAATTGTCGGACATTATCATTATTCGTTGTGACTGGCTCCACCAACTTGTTATATTCATCTTAAATACCCTTAAATTGACAATAATAACGCTGTGGTTGAATAATGGCACCATTTTCTGCAGTTATTGTCAAAACATAATTTCCTTTTTGTTCATTTATGCTGACAGAGAAGATGCTTTTGTTTCATGTGGACAGGCCCGGTGATTACAGATACAGATATTACAGATATTAACCATAAACCAGGTCAACAAGTCTGCAATCTGACAGTTAAACAGCAAATTCCACCATAGAATTCTGATCTGTCCTTTAGCTTAAGTTTAAACTAGAGGGAATCTAGACTGTGGCAATGCTTTATCTTCTATTTGTGACCCACTTCTTCAAAACAAGCAGCCAGTTTGAGCAGCAGACGGGAGTATTCTTGTAGATGGAGTGTGGGGAAATAAAAGAGTGCCACCAGGAGGTCGGTTGTAGTAGGGCTCTCCTCACTGCACTCAGCCAAGCGCTGCAGTAGCTCAGGGCTCTTCCCAAAGATGTCACTGCACACAATACAACCTCAATGTCATTATGTTTGAAACAAGGTTTTACATAAGGACACACTTGTACTTACGTGGCTGGCTTTGTGAGAGTCTGAAAACCACCAATGACCTGGAAGTTGCCAAGAATACTGCAATACCTGAAAAAAATAAAATAAAATAAACAATGGGTACAGTCTAGATTTCCAGTTTATACAAAGACTCCACATACTCCTGGTAGCAGTCCACAAAAAGCTCTGTGTGGTCTGGAAAGAGCAGAGCGCTGACATCTTGTCTCTGGCGCAGGTTGGAGGAGAGGCTGGCCGCATGCTGACCACTGAGGTGACACAGGACACTGAAGCGCCCAGCTAAAGACTGCAGGAGGGCAAAGGCCTCCTGTCCCAGGGCCGAGCTCACAGACTCTGCAAGACAATAAGTCCATAAAGGAAGAATCTGATATGTAACAGAACAGTATGACAAACCTAGTCTTAGCCAGGTCATTATGCAAAGGTCTGCCTCTCACCTTGTTCCAGCAGGGGGCGTATTACTTGTGTCTTCAAAGTACAGAGCTTGCAGTGGTACTTCCTCTCCGATGAGGCGAGCTCATGGAGGCTGGCTGTGTAGCCCATGACTTTCTGATCACAAACAGCAGCACAGCGCTGTCCACCCGCACAAATACTGCTCATATAGCCCAGCTGCACACAGAGACTCAGGTCACAACTCATTCTTCCACATGGAGGGTAAAAGAGGGGACTTACGTTCATGCAGAAAGGCAGGAGCACAGGCTGCTGTGTGTAGGGCCTAGCTCGTTCCCTCTCCTGTGTGTCCGGGCTCCCCTCTGGCCCCTCGCTCACTTGTTGCCCGCTGTAATACAGAATGGGCTGTATACAGTCGCCATCGGCCAGCAGAAGAGTGTGGCTGTCTCCTGCACTGATGTCCCAAACCCGGATCCCTTCTGAAAGCTGCACACACCAATATCACACTATGACATAAAACTGTTCTGTGCAGATTCACTCGTCATCATATAAACATAGACAGTAAACAGGACACTCACTTTGGCCAAGCGGGGGATGGTACTGGGCTGCTCCATGTGGCCCAACTGACCAGAGGTGTTACTACCCCAAGAATACACCTGCTCAAGAGAAGATATGTGAAAGGAGAGGGAGGGGGCTGTGAGGACAAGACTGGTGAGGGACAGGGGAAGCTCTGACCTGGCACTGGGCTGTGAGGGCCACAGAGTGCTGAGCTCCAGCTGCGATGCGCACCACCTCTTTGTTAGTTAGACTTTTGATGCACTGCGGCTGTGATCTGCACAACAACATAAGAATAATTTAAGCATTTCCATCAGGGCACAGGAATATAATGGATAGTACTGAACCTACCTGTCCTGCTGCTCTCCGTGCCCCAGCTGCCCATGCTGGCCCTGGCCCCAGCTCCACACCTCTGTGTGCAGAGAGGGCAGTGACTCCTGGGTCTCACAGGCTCCTCCCACAGGGGTCAGAGCCAGCACCTGTGTCTTAGGACGACCCGCCTTCTTCAGCAGCCGGGGGGACACTGTACACAACAGAGAAATGTGTTCACAGGTGTCCGTATTCACAAATTACTGTTATGAACTGTTACAACACAGAACAGAAACACCAACACTGAACATGAACACAGCCTGAACAGGGAAAGCACAAAGCTGAGCAGGACGGCACACAGAGAGGAGAGAGGGGCACTTCAGAGCTCTACTTACGCAGCGACCCATACGAGGAGGATAAGAGGTGAACAGCGTATCTACCCTGAGACAGCAGTCCTGGGAGGGACAAGCGCCGGCCTGGGCCCCCCGCTTCGTCCTGGATGTCCCCTGTGCTGCAGCTCTTCTTAGCCTGTCCAGAGTCCTGCTCCAGAGGGCTGTCTGAGCCTCCGGAGCGGGACAGGCCCGTGGGCAGGTACATGTTCACCATCCTCCGCAGAGACAGGGACTCATACGTGGAGGCCACGCGCTCACCCACAGCTGAGGCACACGACACCACCAAGCTGTTGAGAGAGGAACCACCTGCAGAGGGCGCCTGTGGGTGAACAAACAGAGACAATGATTGAAAGCTGGGGTAGTAGATTTTCAAACTGTGAAATTAGTAAGTAGGAATTTCAATCATCTAGTTAAAATGAAACAACTTGATCTCTTAATGACGCAACCCTGTTTATGAGCATAAAGGGCTGCAACGTTTTAGCTGGACAAGATGATTGATGATTTTATGTGAAAATTTAGCCCAATATTACAACGACTGTGACTTCAGGGCTGAAAGACTGAAAAGTGGTGAACACTCCTAAAACAAAGAATGAACCAAGTCAGCAGAGTGTCCCCCCCTGGGCCCGTGTCCTCAAACCCTCTTCCTCTGCAAAACAAACCTATAGCCTGACCACCACACACACAGACAGTTCTTCTTACTAGAGTGGTCCCTGAGGACATGACGATCATGTGAACTCAACCTAAACACTCCACTTAGTTCACCACAGGAAATCAACATTATACAGTGCTGTGATTGGCTGTATGCGTTGAACTTGGGGAATTTCTCCATTATAGAAAGAGCTCAAATGTGAGCTTTGCAAATTACTTCTATATATAAATGTACATATAATCAACATATTGCTCAGCCCCATGTATATACATTTAAATGTTGTCATACCAGCTCAAACATTGGGTTGTCATAGGGACCGTGTATGACAGGTGGGCTTACCAGCAGAGTGTGCAGTCCCTTCCTGCTGTGTGGCTCACTGTGGTTGGACAGTCTCCTCAGGTAGTCGCTGACCTCCTGCTTGTCTGGATACTGAGAGGTCTTGATAGCAGCTGGGGCGGCCCCATTTACTCCCTGGGACTCAGGGTCCGAGTCCTCCCTATTGGCCAAACGTTCAGCCTTCGAGATACTTGGAGGAGCTGTTGCGTCTGATCCGCCGGTGGAAGCGGGAAAAGGGTCAGAGGGAAGTGTCTGAAGGGAGGGTGCAGGCTCAGAAGAGCCCGTCTCTTGGGGGTGGTCCCCTTTTAGGGGACAGTAGTGGTTGTCAGAGATGATGACATGATCCTCTTTGTCAGTCATGGTGTACAGCAGCTGGTGGCACTGACCACACTTATCCACTGGGGGACGGTTCACATTAGACAGTCCAAGGCAGCGCACCAGAGCCAGGCTGTGAGCGCCCCCACAGGCTACCTGCAGGACATACCTGCCTGCTAGCTGCTCCACCTTGTGGGGCCGGCTCACAGGAGACCCTGTGGCACCCCAGCTCCACACCTCTCTCTGAGCAGACAGAGCCAAGGTGTGCCTCTCCCCACAGGACAGCTCCAGCACCGGGACCCTCTGAGGAGGCACAGAATCCAGCAGAGCCAGGGGGGTGGGGTTAGGCACAGTGGTCAGACCAGTCAGGCCACACTGTCCTGCTGTGTTATCTCCCCACATGTGCACCCCCCCATCCTCTGTCACTGCCCCACAGTGGTGGCTCCCTGTGGCCACAGACACCACACACTGACCACTCAGAGCAGTCTCCAGCACCGGGCTATACTCCGGAACCTGGGTCTGCCGCCAGGGGAGCGCCCCAAAACTGTGCACCTGCCCTCCTGAAAGCAAAGCAAGGAGACACATGGTCATATAAGAGCTTGGGATTGTGTGATCACATCTTTAATTCTATTCTTTTGAAACAATAAAGGTTTTAATATGCTAAATACTAAACTTTTTTTTTTTTATTCAACAGTATTCTAACAATATGGTGTGACAGATATTTTACCCATAGTGACACAGCAGCTTAATGAGTCCTTCCATGGCTCTTTTATTTACTTTTTATAGTGTTTTTGCTCATGCTCTGTGGATGTTTGGCCCATCTGCCAGTGACACAGACTTTTTGCTGTTCAATGTTGAGCTCTGTTTGTATTTCAACACAGCATTGGTGATTTTCAGATTGTAGAATCTGATGATGCCATACTCCCAGATCAGGGTCAAGAGACAGTTTTTCCTATTGATTACATTGTACTGTGTCATGAAATATCCAAAAAGTAAAAGCACATATGTTGAACCTGATCATTTATGTTATTTGGCAGACCTTAGAACTCATTGTATTTTTTGTAATTGTATCACAACAAAACAATTACATTATTTCTACATTTTAACAAAATCTAACGAATGTTGTGATGTCATCTGAAACCCAGCTTTATCATTTGTGTTGAACCTTCAAGCAGCAGAAGTCCATGGTGAGCTCCGAGTGCGACCTGGAGAACAGGGCGGGGCAGGGGCAGCCTTTCTGGTGTCACACTGTAGGAATAACCCTTCCAAGTGTGGAGCAGCCCTCTGTCCTCCACACTCTGCTCTTCAGACCTGTAAACCATAAAGACAAGACAAGTTAATTTTACCTTGGAACAGAGCAGAACTAAACCCATCTCTGTGGGATTTTAGCACAAATGTATGATTTCTTTGATTCACAACTTCATAAGCAAGAAATCCTTGAGTCAACACTAACATAACTCAACTGTAACAGGCTTTGCAAGATATAGGACACCAGAAATACAAAGGCTGTATTGTATTCTTCTCTCATTCAAAACAACTACAGGCAAACACAGACGCATTCAGCTGATCAGACCTACCTCCTCTTTGCCTCTTCCATGGCTGTGGTCAGTTGTCCATCTCTCTCTCAGATGTGCTCAGCAGCTGTCAGAGAGGCTACATAATTTATGCCAAAACCCAGGACTAACACCCACAAAACACGAATCTATGGGATCAACTTCCCTGATCCCAATTTAATTCCCCGTCCCTGTCAAACTAGGCGTATCTAGAGGTTCACTAATACCGTAATGAGTTTATTAGCCTGAGACTGTCAGTTAATTTGTCTTATGTTGTTTCAAGATACAACTAGCATGTACTTAGCTGGACTGTGCTAATCGCTGTTGGCATCTCACCAATTGCTACCGCTAACAACCTTATTATATTTTAGCTCACCTTTCTGCCAGTAGACTGAGAATTAGCTACATACATAGAGAAAAAACGAAAAGAACTGCGTAAATGTAGCGGTTTCTCAATAATCATCTCGTAATGTTTACAGTGGACGCTGCTACAGCCAAAGATCAAAAACAACTCAAGATGATTGATTCTCTACGCAGCTGCCGTCGCTCAAGCGTTACATAATTCTCTTGTTATTTATTCGCATGTTTTATTTATTTAATGATTTACTGATTTAATTATATGTTTTCATCGGGGCAACAAGGAATTTAATGTGTTTCCTGTTGTTTTAATGATAAATAAATAATGATATTGTCTTTTTCGACCTCTCTGCAAGTCAGGAGGGTTTATTTCTATTTATGGCAGATTTGTGTTGTCTCCTACGGTGTCCGGGTATTGGCAGTTTTCCTCATGCGAGATTTGTTTTGGATTTCGAGGAATTTTTTAAGGACCGCAATTGGACGCAGGTTTTATGTTTTCTGAGAATATTGGGCTACTTTGTTGAGTAAGTCATTTCATGCCCCAGATTTGCCCAGTGTATGAATAGATTATTATGACACAGTAAATCTAGTGATGGATGAAGTACTCAGTTTAGTTACCTAGTACAGATACAGAGGGATAAAGATTGTTAAGTAAAAGTATCACATGAAAAAAATATACTATTTATTAAAGTATCCGTTTAAAAAAATACTTTAAGAGTAAAAAGTAAAAGTTTATTTATTTTTTAGTAACTGTGAGTATTTTTTTTTTTTCAGTCCAGTTAAAAAATGTAGTGCAGTAGAAAGTACAGATACCTACTCTCAAATGCAGTGAAGTAAAACTAAAAAGTATCCACTGTAAAATTGACTTAAGTAAAGTTCAAATACTTAAAAATTCTACTTGGGTACAGTATTTCACTTAATTTACTAAAGTTACCTTCCTCCAAGATATCTGACATGAAACCTCACAAATAAAATTTAATTCATAATTTGAGTCTTATGTAACCAAGTGACACTGCAATGGCTCCTCTAACAGGTGAATAGATTTATCACAATTTTGAGTGTCTGGGGAGAGGGAGGTCTGGACTCCTTCTACAATAACTATGCTCTGGTGATGTGGACTTTATTTTATAGTTTTTCCAGAGTAGAAAGAGATACAGATGTGATTGTGTGAGTTTTGGGGAAGGGAGTTAACTTGAAAAACCAGAAACCAAATTGGACACAGTATGGCTGATTGAAGTGTGAAAAGTTTTAGGTGTCAATTGGGTTCATGGACATAAATCACAAAAAAATCATTCTTTAACTTTATTATTTGAAAGATGCTCTGAACTGGAGTCAAGTGTCAAACATTTTCAAGTGAATACACTTGAAGGGCCCTTAGGCAAAGTTTAGCTGAGGTTTATGATAGCAGTGAAAGGGCTTACTGTTTCATTTCCAGTGTGGGTCTGATTTACATTTGTTTGTGGATAATCCTAAGCATGAACTGCTCCATCTGAGGTACACACTTCTATAGAAGTACTATCACAGTGTTAAGTGTTCATGTCTTTGGGTCTTGTACAGATGTGGGCCTAAATAAACTCATGTGTGAGACACCCAGCTCTCTCATTACAACTCTCTGACTACACTCTTAACCCTCTCTAACCCATCAGCTTTTGACAAACATGATTTAAATGTTCAGAGGTCTCTGGATCCTGAAGTGATAAGTTCCCAATCAAAAAAGTTACTGGAGTTTCAGTACTGTATACTTTATTTTTTTTGACAAGGACATAAAAAATGTTAACAGCCGCATCATATTATACATGTGGTGGCACAGCTCCACTGTCTGAGAAGCTACTGTGCATAAAGCATTTGGCGCCTGGTGCTGTACATGGAGCTGAGGGAGAAGAGGGCGTCAGTCAGGACTGAGGGCAGGAGGGGGACCAGCTTAAAGAAGGGAAACTCTGTGGGTGGGACCAGCAGATACCTGCGGCGGGGTCTTGTGGAGGTCAGGGCGTGCACCATGGCCAGTACCACAGGCTCAGTGCTACCGCTGCCTGAGCGGCAGGTGGACGTGAAATACTCATTGGCCAGGTCGATGTACTGGCGGTTAAAGGTTTGTTTGCGCTCCTCGTCCAGGCGATCCCAGATGTCTGCGCCCGTCCTTACCTTCACAATGTTTGTGGCCTGGCCAAAGTTCCCCGGCTGAATGATGCTCACCTGAGGCAAAGGAGAGGTATGAGTGAGCTGCTCATGGACAGAAACACTCAAAACAATGTATGTGTTACAGTCATGTGGGAATAATCAAAAGGTTTAGATAGAGAATATACATCAATCCAATAAGGAACTGATTACAGAAGTACTGCTCATGACTTACCTTGACCCCAAAGCTGGCCATCTCTACTCGGAGGCAGTCTGCAAAGGCCTCCAGGCCCCTCTTGGATACGCTGTATGCCCCCATGTTGAGACAGGTGAAGAAAGAGAAGATACTGGATACAAAGACCATGCGCCCTGTCAACAAACCCGGTCAGCCTCACTTCAGATACACTGAGGCAATTACATATAAGATCAGGGTTTGGGGCTAGGACATAAACTATATAAATAAGATACAAGAGGAGGTCTGAGGACTCACCTTTAGTCGCCCGCACCAGGGGCAGGAGGGCGATGGAGGTCCGGATGGAGCCCATCAAGTTCACGCTGAGCATGTTCTGAAAGTCCTGAGCCGTGCACCACTCGATCTCTGCCCAGTCTGAGATCCCAGCGTTGTTCACCACTGCCCACAGGCCTGAGCACAGGAGCTATGTGTTATTATCACAAACACAACACTTTAGTTTATTGTGCGCTTGGTTACAATGAGTGAAATGTGGTCTGAAAAAATAAAAACACAGTAGAAGAATACCTTTCTCTGGCAGGTTGGCTTGGATCATCTTCTTGGCCTGCAGGACGTCGTGCTCCAGTGTCACGTCCAGTTTGAGGAGCCGGAGCTGAGACGAACAGAGGCGGGCCAGGATCTGTGCTCCCGCTCCTTCAGGCTGCAGACACCCGGCGAACACCACAAAGCCCATCCGGTCCAGCGCGCGGGCCAAATGGTGCCCAAAGCCCGTGTCACAGCCGGTGATGAGCACCGCGTAACCGTGACACTTCATCCCCGGGCCGCGGCGAGGCCAGAGCCGGGAGATTAGGAAGAGCAGCAGGCCCAAGGTGGACACTACCCCGATGATCTGCCCGGTTAAGAATGCCGTGTTCATGTCGCGTCCGTGCGCTCCCCCACACTGGGGCTTTATACCGCTTCATCCCAGCGCGATTTCACGGCCCCTCTGCAGCGCTCCATGTGACTCAAAGCACTGATTTACAAACTTAAGGTCGGAGATAACACTTTTTTTCTAATTAAGTTATCACGGTGCATCGCTCGTTTGCTTTGACTCAGCTGCCTGGGGCCCCTGACAGGCCTATTAACTTCTGCTTTACAAAATTTCCCAAACAGTTACGTGGATGATTTTCAGAGAATGCAAGACAAACCGTCATTTATGGAAAAGCGGAAAAGGTAGGCGAGTGTTCATATAAAAAAAAAAAAAAAAAAATCACAATCTAGGATGTTTCACGGGCCAGATCAAATGTGTAAATGCTTTTAGGCCTTTCTCTGTATCAGACATATGACTACAGGAGGCTCCAAACAAAAGGCTGAGATCTTCACGTAGGCCTATGTTAATCTAGACCAGGGGTGTGGTCCAAACTATGGCCCGGGGACCAAATGAGGCCCTCAGACCAGTTTTTATTGACCCCCCAGGCCTCCTGCTGAACCAGCCCAATTGATCATAAGCAGTATTTTTAACAGCAAATTAAGCTATTTCTACCACTATATCCTCAAACATCACATTGCATTGTTCTACAGACCTAAAATGAATGTGTTTCAAGCCTTATTAATACACAGCGTCTCTCTCAAAGCTGTGTTTAAAGCACCACACTGCACTGATCACCGGTCTGTGGCCCTCCGCTTTGAATATGTTCTGAGATGTGGCCCTCGATTAAAAAAAAAAAAAGTCTGGGTACCTCTGATGTAGACTGTGGTCTGGATAAAAACTGCTGTAGAAACTCACATACCTTAATAAAAATAAAAACATTTTTAAAAAGTTCAAAATACAAGTTCCTTTGGTTGCTCTTTATAGGCCATACAAGTGTGCAGCAGCAAAACACAAGTGGACACAAATGAGGTGAACTATTCCTTGAAAATAGAAAGTCAAAACATTCTTCAGTGCAGTAAACATCAACAATAAAAACATGCTTTTATTTTTGTTGATTTTTTGCTAAAAACCTAAGTGGTGAGGCTTTGAAATGTTACCTTAAGATGAGATATGATCCTGGAGTTCTCGGCTCATTACAGTGCTACCAAATTAAAGGTTCTATATTACACAAAAAGGACTCCAGTGAGGTTTAAGGCATGTTATAATGCTGTTACGTCTTATTCATACACGTTTTAGTAACCCTTTATTATTAGTCTACATCAGCAAAGCTCAAAATGCTCTGTTCCACCTTGTGATGTCATGAAGAGGTAGTTTTGAAGTTAACAGCTCCTTTTACCTTTAGTTCAATAGAGATTGGCAGTTCGAGGACTGAAACTATCCAAATGATTCTAGTGAAGTATGGAGTTTAAAATCACAGTGGAGCACTTCCACATGACATCACAAGGTGGAACAGAGTGTTTGCACTTTGAGAGAAGAACTCAACCTAAATATGCAGGATTTGTGTGTTAAACATGTGTGAATGAAACAAAACACAACTCCAGGTCTGTTTTTACAATCAGGAAACAACATTATAACATGGGTCAGAAAATGGCGTAATATGGGCCCTTTAAGTATATTACAGAGTTTTAGGCTGAATTTGTTACATTAAATCTATGACAACTTCTTGTTTACAATTTTCTGTGCACTAGAATCACTTTCAGCACCGTTATTATACATTATATATATTAACACACTTTGACATGAGTGGCAGTGTTCAATGTTACAGTGGGAATGCAAAATCTTCATTTTCCAAACAAGAGCCATTGCTAGGCCCGTCTTTGCAAACTTCTTTTTCTTTAAAGGTCCACCCAGTGTTGAAATGACAGTGTTTTATGACCACAGACAGCATAAAGACAGTCTGTGGTCTGTGTATAAACAGTCTGTGTTCATGACAACACTCCAGATTTACCCTTTTTTTAATTCTGCGGATCTGGCGCCTGGTTTTAGAAGCGAGTTCTCCCCACCACCAGTGTTTCATAAGTCCATTACAATTATATAATTTGTGTTCATTCAGTTTGTTTTTGAGAAGGAAATGTCTGGACCACTGACTGTAGAGAACACTCACAATGGTTCCTGCTCTTGTGACTTCCCACATAACAGGCCCCAGGTGGAGGGGTCACGTCCACTCAGGTCTCTGCTTTGCCAAAGGTGCCACTGGGGGGGCGGTAGTGTCTGGGGAAGGCCTTCAGCTGCAGAGAGTTAAAGGCGTATTTTCTGGAGCCAACATTCTTCTGAGTGTTCTCCCGACGGCAGCCCTCACTGACAGACACAAGAATAAAACATAATTCAAACAACAACAAAAACCTGCCGCTCCTTGTGTGACCTGAGTCGGATTCTGTTTAACACAACATTTATTGTACAAAAACACCTGAGACTTATTGATCTTTATTGGTTACGACAATGTATTGATCTTGCAATAAAATAATGGACGATACAAACATATTTTTTTTTTATTTAAAATAAGCTACAATGTTCAAGTACAATGACTTGTGCATGTTCATGAATAGACAAGTGCCCATTATAGTCATTATTCCATGAGCCACAGGCAAAACTTGCTGTTCTAAGCGTAGGCACTATGTAAGCACATCGAAATTTAAAAGTGTGATCAATCCAGTTTGAGTTTACTTCACCCAGAGGAAGACCCATTTAGCTACAGACGCTACAGAGCAATAATGGAGCCAAAAATCACCATGGCTAAGGCCATGACCACTTTAAAGCCGAGTTCAGCAGAGTTGTCCTAAATCCTGATCATGAGACACACATTTACAGTTTCCGTGGTTTCTGCTCCTGCCTATGGTCATAATATATATACACATACACACATCCCTCTCACCTATAGATGTAATAAAGAAGAGAGAGAGACATTAAACTAAACAACGGTCCACTGAGGAAGCACCATCACTTGATTGTCTAAGTGGAGATGTTATTGCTTTGCTTAGGTGCTCCACAGTATGGCATTAAAATGTAGCTTTTATTGCCAAAATCGCTGGAAAACATGCATTATTGCTGTGAGCGGGGTCGTCTCTCCACAGATCGGACCTGTAACTTGGCCTGGCTGTATCACACACTTTTCTAAACGGAGAAAGATATTTTTTCTCCATACTATGAAACGTATTAAGCAAAGCTGTAACATCTCCTTGGAGACAAGCAAGTGACAGACACTTCACTAGAGTTAGTTACACAGATCTCCTTTACATTTGATATTTTGTTAAGACACCATTTATGTTTGTTGATTATTGTTCAGACGTAGCATATAATTCATGTACAGTTACTATGGGATTCATTTGACCCAAAACTTTGGAAAACACTCTTCCCCTGAGCTGTGTGGCATAACAGAACTGTCCCACTGACACAAAAGCATTTTCAATGATCTAGGTTTCAAGATTTCCTACTTTTTACTTGCACAATTTGATTTTAAAGTACAGATGTTTGCTAGTCCACCTCTGCAGTGCACTTTGTGAGTAAGTGCACCGAAACTAGGATGAGTTTCCATAGCAAATGATCTGATGTTTTGGTCATGTGAAGAGGACAGTTAGTAAAGTTAGGACCAAAGCAATAATTTATGTATGAAGAGGTTTAGTTAGTAGTTATGGGGAAAAAAGATTCAGAGCCAAGGGAGGGAGACGCTATATTTAAATGCTGAAAAAAAACAGTTTAAAAGGTGCAATATGCAACTTTTCTGGTAAAGGATTCGCCACCTGCTCCACGCAGATGCTACTGCTATGGCTGGAATGTTGCACGCTGTCATTTTAAAGCAATCTTGTATTTATCAGATGGAACATTCTAGGCAAAGCAATACTTTCTCCAGATCCTCCACCTAAAAAGTTACACAGTGCACCTTTAAGATTCAATTAGTTTTTTATTTATACCCCAGCGTTGACTCCAGCTAATTTTGTTCTGAAAAGCGAGATACCAGGAAAGTGCCAGAGCTAGAAATATAATAGAAATATATCCAGTAACAAACGGTACATTCACACTTGCACACTGACCATATCAAAACTGGGACTACAGCTGAAACTAAACCTGGACTAGAATAAAAAAACAAGGACTAGAACAGGACCAAACCCAAGTCCACATCAGGAGTAAACTGGGATTGAATTAGGTCAAAATAAGAACAAGTGTGAATGCACCCTTCTTCGGAAAGTCTTCGGACAACCAGCAATGCCCGAGAAAAGTGCAAAGGACATTCAAAATTACATCATGGTCTGGTTTTGATTTGTCTGATCCCAGGATAGTCCAGGTTTAGTCTTGGCTGGTTCCATTCGCGGTGGGATCTTAGAATTGATTTGCTGTTTACTGGTTTGGTTAGACTACTCCTGGGTAGGGTTGTCAAAAGTATCAAAATCGGATACTAATCGATACTAAAACTAGTAAATACTTGAGCAGATATCAATACTAAAACAGTAACAGTCAAACAGACAGAAATTAACCTTTCCTGAAGGTTCCTGAAGACTGTATCAAAACAAGTGTAAGACACATAGAGTAGTATACGCCCATGGACCACTATGGAACCGACCTGGATGACTGAGGGATTACACAGATATAAGGTCACATGGTAATATAAAAGAACGTACTACGATTTAATGTTGAAAATCATATTCTATTGTCTAAAGAAAGATTGTTTTTTATTATCATCGTAGTATCGGAATTGGCATTGAGAATCGAGGCTATTCCTTAGTATCGAAATCGAGTGAAATTTTAGTATCGTGACAACACTACTCCAGGGTTGGTCAAAGTCAAGTCTTGGTCTTTGGAGGGTCTTTGGAGGGTTTATGGGCTGCGCAGTCGGGCCAGGAGGTAGGTGAGACTGAGGCAGAGCCAGAGCAGCAGCAGGTGGGGGCTGAGGGCCAACAGGGGCAGAGAGTAGAGGAGGCTGGGATCCAGTCGAATGTCCCGCACTGGCAGAAGTCCGCTCAGGTTCTTCTGGAAGACCCCTTCCCTGGTCCCCACGCTGTCCCACGTTCGAAGCACACAAGGACAGAGGATGGACAGGGGCGTATGGAAAGTAAGGGGAAACCAATAGGAAAGCGGGTGGCAACACAGGGAGAAGTAATGAAGAAGCGAGCCAGAAAAGAGGAGGGAATTACAATATGAAAAATTTAAAATGAGAGGAACCAAAATGTAGAGAGGAGAGAAAGAGGAGAAATTGTTAAAATGAAGTAAGAAAAGCACATGCAACTGCCCCATGACCAACAAATGCTGTAGAACTGTGTTTATTTCTATCAATGTCAAAATCAGATACTAATTGATACTAAAAAGAGTATCAAAACTTGATACGCATATGAGCAGGTATCGATACTATCAAAACTGTATCAGAACAAGTATAAGACCACATAAATTATTATACGCCCATGGACCACTATGGAACCTACTTAGACAACTGAGAGATTACACAGATATAAGGCCACATGGAAATAGAAGAGAAAGTACTGCGATTTAATGTTAAAAATCACATTCTATTGTCTAAAGAGTGTATTATTATCATTGTGGTAGCAGAATCGGTATCGAGTATTGAGTCTATTGAGGTTATAACTAATACTATAGCAGACTAAAATAAAACATTGTTTACTCTATAACTGCATTTGAATATAAAATGTGATGGTATGATGTGGCTGATAGATATAGTATTTTAATAATACAATTGTTCATGCATAAGAAAAAATTGAACTATGATATCATGCTTTACGCCTAAAGTAAAGAGGGAAGGGAGGGGAAGAAGAGGAAGAGAGAAATCAACATGCAAAAAGATTGTGATTTATATGGTTCATGAACTGATTATCTGGCGCCCTCTTCTGGTAGGTTAGATACAGTGGTGGAATATAATGAAATAAAAGTACAAGTACTTAAGAAAAGTACAGAGACCTAAAATTTACACTTATGTAGGCTTTAAAGTGGATACTTTTTAGTTTAACTTCACTCCATTTGAAAGCAGGTATCGGTACTTTCTACTCCACTACATTTTTTTAACTGGACTGCAAAGTATTTTTATTATTGTTTGAGACCTGCTGAAAAGGCTGAGGGTTTATTTTTAACACATTTGTAGTTTGAGCAAACAAAAATACACAAATAAAAGCTAGGCAAAACAAATATTCAACTGGGTCTGTTGAACAAAATTCGACACAAATCTTTATCAAAATCACTACATTTGAAGCTTCATAAGATCTCAAAATCTATCAGAAATACTTTTACTTTTTACCCTTAAAGCACATTTTTAAATGGGTATTTTTATTTTAATACATAAACAGATTTATTCATGTGATACTTTTACTTATGTCTTTGCTATGGTATCTGCACTTTTACTTAAGTAACAAAATTGAGTACTTCCACTACTGGTTAGATAAGCTAGTTAGATGATTAGAACAAACAATGGAACATTATGATAATGGAACATTTGTGTTTTTTATTATTATAAAATTATTATTTTGTATATACTATTTTATTATTTTCCAAGCAGATTTAGTCTGCAACTTACATTAAAATCTAGCTACATGTATGCTGCACGTTGTATTCATTTTATCTGACCACTTGCTTATCCACAAATGTTCAACCTTATCAATATTTGTTTGGGATTGGCTCCACAAACTTGCCATATTAATCTTATAGTTCAAAGTTCTTTCAGCTGCCCAAAGTCACACCTTAAATAATGATACCTTTCTAAACCTGTTATAATAATTTAACTTCTGTTTATTTGTGCTGACAAACAAGATGTCAAACCTTGTTCCTTGCAGATAAGGCCAGTAATTACAGATATTATATTACAGATGCAAGTCAGGTCAATCCGACAGTTAAAAGGGCCCATATTACGCTATTTTCTGATCCGTTATAATGTTGTTTCCTCATCACAAACATATCTGGAGTTTTGTTTTGTTTCATTCACACTTGTTTAACACACAAACCCTGCAAATTTAGACGGAGTTCTTCTCTCGAACTGAAAATGCTCTGTTCCACCTTGTGATGTCGTGTGGTAATACAGCAAGTGCTCCACTGTGTTTGGATGATTTTAGCCCTGGAATTGCCAATCTCTACTAAACAAAAGGTTAAAGGTAGCTGTTAACTTGAAAACTAAATAACATCACAAGGTGGGACAGAGCATTCTGCGCTTTGGAGATGCAGACAGGCTAATAATAAAAGATTACTTAAACTTGTGTGAATGAAACAAAACAGAACTCCAGGTGTGTTTTTGAGAAGGTAACAGCATTATAACATGGCTTAAAGCTCACAAGAGTCAATTTTGTGTAATATAGGACCTTTAAACAGCAAATTCGGACAAGCTCCATCTCAATATTAAACTATAGGGATTGTAGGATGTGATGTCCGGTGATAATGGTTGACATGTTTGATACTATGTGAAACAGTGTGTGGTGTGAGAGAGTTGTACCTGCGCATACAGTCCAGAGCCTGGGTGAACACCTGTGGGGCCATGCCATGCTCCTGCTGAAGGATCAGACACTGCTCCAGGGTCACAGACATGGCCGTCCGGTCTTTGGCGCTTTTACAGCTCGTGAAGCGCACCCCATTCAAACGCCGACAAATCTGAGCCAGGGCACACATGGTTACAATAGGCAAAAACTTGACTTCAAATTTTGGTTTTTAGGGTTCATATTTTTTTTTAGGACAAACTAGGTCTAATTTATGCAATATCATTTGGCATTTAAAAACACAAAACTGAAATTAAGGGTGGAAGTTTCAGAAAAATGTGGATAAATCATCAACTTTTGGATAAACGTCAGAGTGATTATATCATAAAGTTTAAAAATTCAGCACTACTTCCTGTAATTTTCAACTTATTTTCCAATGTTCCTTTAAAAACTGATGTAAAACTATAATAAATATTTAAGTAATAATTTGAAAATAATAAAAACCTGTCATATAAATTTTAAAGTGTAGGTAATATTGTAAATAAAAATCTGCATTACCTCAGCTGCCTGCCACAAAATGTCCACGTTCTTGTTCTTTCTGGCGTGAACGTTCTGGCCCAGGAACCGGAGCAGCTCTGGGAGACAGGTCTGAGAGTGGGACCGGGGCAAACCTGTGGAACAGGAAAGGACAAAGGGACAGTGAAAGGGGACTTGGTCACGGGGGGACAGGGGACAAGGGCTGCTGCTTACAGTCTTCAGGGAGGACGTCCTTGAACTGCTCATAGTAGGAGTTGAGTCGGGCCAAACTCTCCACGTTAATGAGCTCCTGCAGGGAGGTGTCACCAAACCTGGAACACACAGAATTCTATTAGTGTTTCTTTCATATGTGCAACTTTAACTGGGATGCCCTTAGCTGGAATTAGCTGCCCCTGTGGAGTTATTTTTAGCTGTAGAATCTAGAAACTGAAAATGTGGAGTTCATCCTCTTTCCTGATTGGAAAATAAATAGACTTGAGATGTGACAGTTTGACACAAAAAAAAAAACATGTTTATGAAATATTTTATAAGTCAAACATGCATTATTACTTTTACTAGTACTACTGTTACTACTACTACTACTACTTTTAACCCACTGTATTTAAAGGGAATTGTATGTGCTTTTTTATAGTCTTAAAATGTGAAAAACAGAACTAGTTTATTTAAAACAATTTGCAGAGGTACAGTTTTTCCTCACTAACCTTATGCATTCCAAACATCCCAATTATTCACTGCAATAAGTTTATAAGCGATTGTTCAGAGGCCAAAGTGGACCGACTAGCATGCTAACACAATCTTTTCCTGAATCTCAGACAATAAAAATCTTTATAATTAGTTGCAGACAGCACGTAGCAGACTTATTTTGATCTTAAGAGCTGCTTATACAGTACGTCTGTACTGGGGGAAGACACATTTTGCTCTACAAATAACTATTGTTGGACCCATTAGTACTGCGTAACTGTGCAGGTGTCTGGTACTGACCTCTCGGCCAGGGTCTGCTGCTCGTTGATGCCCACATTGAAGTGTACGGGCTGGACTCGGAGTAGCATGCCGCTCTGGATCTCTCGGGGCAGGGCGTCAAACATGGCGCCGGGCAGAGGGATGCGCACGTTGAAGCCATGTCTGTTTCCCGTGATGATTGGCAGCAGGTCAGGGGCGGAGCTGCTGATTGCCTGGGTGACCTGGAAGTAAACAGGGGTGGGGTGAGTGTGGGTCTGACGGAAGAGGTCGATTGGGCTGTTGAGGTACCTTGAATGTGACGTTCCGAAGATCCATAACACCCACGCTCATGTCCTCCAGCATGGCTAGTTCCTCGCCTGGTTTTTCAGCACAGACCAAAAAGTTATTTAAAAAGGTAGAAAAATTTTTTAGTAATATATTATAGTCCACACATTACAACAGAAATTAGGGATTTTTTTAAACTGATACAATATCCAATAATTGTCTTGATACTATGGCAGATAACAGGTATTTGCTGCTGATACAAATACTAAGATTTAAAATACACATTTATTTATATATTTGTTTAACATTTTACAAAAATAGTTCATACATTTAATTCTATGAAAGTCCTGTAGAAGGGAACTCCCCAGAAGCCACCTTACCTTATAAAAGGAACCGAGACACAAAAAAATACATAGATGCAAGATCCCGTTTCACATGTGCAAGTTTCGATTTAATACATAGTAAGAACTACAAATTGTTTTAAAATTTTAGTAAAGTTCAGAAATTATTTTTTCACTTTCATAAAAAAATTCAAATAAAAAAAAAAAAATTATCTGGGTTATAAAATCATTTGTTGCATGATTATGTAAAAATGCAGCTATTTTTTAAATTAAATTTTTTTTTAAGCTTAATTCAGTTTTGTTTTTCGTTTTTTATTTTTTGCTTAATTCCGGTTTGTTTGGGGTTTTTTTAATACAAAAAGACAAATCTTGAAAACAGAAAGTGGGGCAGCAGAAAAAATACTGACACCAAAAATCTGTTACTTTTTCCAAGTATAATCTCATCGATACTGATCTTGAAACAATATATATCACCCAGCCCTAAGTGAACTATCAACTATAAAATTAACCCAAGAATCAAATGTATTTTAATTTGAACTACAAGATCACTCATGAAAAAAGGAGAGCTCTTATTGGGTTCCCCTGTATAAATAACGATAAAAAATAGTCAGCATCTTTTATCCAATATGCTGCCTAATTTTAGCTTGTGATTTTACTGTGTTTAGGGTTGCAGCGCCCCCTGTGTGCTGAGTGAGGGCATTACCGTAGGTGCTGAGCAGTGACTCGAAGTGAGCCAGCAGTCCGATGGTGTGGAGCTGTCGCAGGAAGCCGCGTAGACAGTTCCTCAGTTTGATGATGAAGCCAGAGATGAGCGCTGTGAGCTAAAACCACAACAGCATGAGTTTAAAGGTGCACCATGTAACTTTTCTATGTTTAGTCATGACTGTTTTCATTGTGATGTAATTTTCTAATAATTTCCAAATAAAACTAGCTATTTCACTTAAAATTGTGATTAAATGATAAATAAGGAGCAGAAATGTGATGTGTTCAACTGACTGTCTGGCAGAAGACCACATCACGGCGGTACTGCAGCGTTGTATCCATGGCGATGGTGGGGGCGCTGTCCTGCATGAGGAGGAACACCAGGGACTGCTTGGCCCGGTCACTCATCATGTCTACACAGTCGGTCAGTGTCGTCAGCAGAGGGTAGAGGGCCTCGCTCCACTCTCCTGTTGAACCATACGACAGTTGTTAGGAGCTAAAAGTACTGAAATCATCATCAACAACACCAAAGCTCTAACATTGTGCTTAAAGGTCCTATATTGCACAAAATTAACTCTTATAAGCCATGTTATAATGTTGTTACCTCACCAAAAACATGCCTAGAGTTGTGTTTTGTTTCATTCACACATGTTTGAGTAAATCTTTTTATTAATCTGTCTGCATCTCCAGTGCCTTGTGATGTCATGTAGTGGTAGTTCAAGTTCAAGTTAAGTTCAATTGAAGTTAATAGTCACCTTTTACCTTTTGTTCAGTCAAGATGGACAGTTCCAGGGCTGAAATTATCCAAATGATTCTAATGAAGTTATATGGAGTTTAAAAACACAGTGGAGTGTTTTCAGTTTGAGAAAGGAACTCAGCCTAAATATGCAGGGTTTGTGTGTTAAACATGTGTGAATAAAACAAAACACATCTCCGGGTACATTTTTGATGAGGAAAGAATATAGATCAGAAAAAGGCATAATATGGGCCCTTTAAGAATCACTTCATAAATAAAGTAACAGAAGCGACATAAAGCTAGGGAGCAAGCTCTTACCTGGGCTCGTCTCCTCTGTGCTGGCGGTCCCATCTGCAGCAGGGAATGGGACATGCATTACAAGCTACTATAAGCCACACAAGCCAAACCATAAACTATATATATTTACAAGCCAAACAGACCACAGTGAAACCAGGCTCTGCGTTCACACCGTCCCTTGCTGGACAAATACAGCACTAGTGGACCAGTGTAGATGTTTTTCATGTACAACAGGGAAAAAAGAGAATATAAACATGGAATATATTTCAAGGACAAGCAAAACTGGATACTTGGAAACGCATTGATACTCTGGTAACAGATTGTTTTTAATGTTTTAAATGGACTTACATACTTATTTGTTGGGTTTTTGTTTTATTTTTGTATTTTGAACAGGGCACATATGAAAAAGAGAGTAAGTGCTCTCCTTGGGTTTTCCTGTATAAATTAAGATGAAAAAAAAAAAAAAAAAAAAATGTTATGGCTTGGCTGTGGTCTTCAGAGACATACACAAAAGCATTGCTGCCGACTTATCATTTTGAAGCACTGACAACACAACACCAGCATTTTCAACATCTGGAACATTGCACATATCCAGTATACTTGGGCGATAGATCCATAGATCCATACATCCATCCATAGTAAATGGGTACTTGACATTCAGGGGTGGATACATGTCAGATGAGCTCCTTCGGTTTTTATGCAACTTTTTAGATATGTGATTTTTCATGTCACACCACAGGACACCCCAAAATCTAAACTGCTTCAATTTCAAAAAACGAATGGATGGTGGTAATACGTCATTAGTGGTGTATATTCTGCTGAAGTGACAAGCAGAGTGTAGGCCTGTCTCGATAATTACTATATGGACTTCTTGTTCAATATATGTTAGATGGAAGAATATTTTTGGGGATTTGGGATTTTTTGAATTTTTTGTTATTTTTTGGCTATATGATAAGATTTGAGCTGTAGAAGGTTAAATTAATAACTTCTATGACTCATTACAGATGCAAACTAAGTACTAAAGTGTTTATTTTCTGTCATTTTTTCTTGTTTAAAAAAATCATACATTTAGAATATTTTTGCGGTATAAATCTGCTCTGGGATTACTGAGTCAGTGGCAGAAATTAGTTTAAATTTTGTCATATTTACTTCAGCAATATATGGCACTTCATAAGTTGTTATCGTGACAGGCCTCGGTAAAATGTTTAAAACCATCAGCATAAACTCTGATGGTAACTGCCTTGAGTGTTTATGTTTTGGTCCTGGTTAAGGGAGAAACTGTAGCAAAAAGCAGACGAGGACTACATTTAAAAATATGTGTTGTTATGTCAGATGATGTAATACAAACACGAAAACAAACATATTTGCCTGAAAGTTTGAAATAATGAGAGTTGAGAAGAGAGTGCCCCACAGAAAGAGGTGAAAGGGTCAATGAGTGGGAAAGCAGAACCTACTGAACACATGCTGGGAGCTGGTGGGGGGAGCAGTGGAGGTCTGGGGGGGTGAGGAAGACCATGCAGATGAAGATGAGTGGTCATGTGATGCATTTCCAGGATTGATCCAATATGCTCTTTTAAAGTCGTCTTCACATCAACATCAAAAACAGTCCCAGTTCATTTTAATATTTATGTCATTGTTATCGTTATTAGGCCCAAAGATTTAAAGGTGACATATTGTGCAATGTTTTTAACCATAGAAAAACCTAGAGTAGTTCTGTTCATCCAATGTGGTTGCTTCACTTCCATTCAACTTTCACTACCACTGTGGCCAGCAGAGGGCACCAACCAGCCACATTCAAAGCATTGAGCATTAATAAAAACATGTCGCCACTGAAAATTGACTCTTGTGATCTTTAAACCATGTTAGAATGTTGTTGAGGCGTGCTTTGTTTCATTCACACATGTTTGAGTAACCCTTTATTATTAGTCTGTAACATCTCCAAAGCTCAAAATGCTCTGTTCCATCTTGTGGTGTGATGAAGTGGTAGTTTTCATGTTAACAGCTACCGTTTACATTTTTTTTTAGTAGAGATAGGCAATTCCAGGGCAGAAAATAATGACTCTAGTGAAGGTGTATAAAGTTTAAAAACACAGTGGAGCACTTCCTGTATTACCCCATGACATCACAAGGTGGAACAGAGTGTTTTCTGTTTAAGATATCGGCAGGATTTGTGTGTTGAACATGTGGAAATGAAACAAAACTCCAGGTATGTTTTAGATAAGGAAATAATATTATAACATAGATCAGAAAATAGTACCTTTAACAAGAAATCAGATTCTGAGTCATAGATGTACAGATAAAAATAGTTGTTTTAAAAAAGTAAATGAAAGTTTGTTACTTGCTGCCACTATGAAGAAGCAGGGTCAGCAGCAGAGAATCAGTTCTGCAGTTTTGAACAGGAAGTCAACGGACCTGCTTCTATTATTAATCAGTTTTAGATCAATATTTGTCAATGAACAAAAACTGAACTAAATGTGAAATACTGATCTACATATGCAATAGTTTTAATGCAAAAAATGCGTAATATGTCTCCTTTAATAATCATTGGCTCACATGATGTAAATATTTATAATAACTCAAATGGATAACCTCGCTTTGTTGAGGGTTGCATCCCGCTCAGGCCGCTGTCTGCACTGGCCTGGCTGTGTCTCCGGTCCTTCTGCAGCAATTTGTCGATTCGCTGGACAATACACTCCAGGGATTTGTCCACATTGACCCACACGTTCTCCTGACCACACAAAGGACACAACACCTTTTACTACTAAATATGACAAAATGGAGAATGGGACTTGGTATTTGCAGTTTAACAATGGAACATACAAAGATTATGATATTTATAACATGTCAGTTTGTAAAATAGTGGGAAATATATAAAAGATCTTATAATATTGCAATGGTCTGTTCATTAAAATGCAAATGTGCAAAAGGTTTTTTTAAACAATTTTTTAAGCTTAACCAAAACATTTACTAATTAACATTGATTAGGTGTGTTTTCTCCACAAACTCAGTGTTATAATTCAGCATTTTGTTTCATTCACACACGTTTGAGTAATCCTTTATTATTAGTCTGTCTACATCCCCAAAGCTCAAAATCCCCCACTTCACCTTGTGATGTCATAAAGTGGTAGTTTTCAAGTTATAAGTTATTTTTTACCTTTTGTTCACCAGAGCTATGCATTCCCACGGCCATTATCCAAATAATTTTAATGAAAGTGTATAGAGTTTAAAAACTCACTTCCTGTATTACCATCAGAAGTTGAGTGAGAGAAGAACTGAGCCTAAATATTGGGGGTTGTGTGTTAAAAATGTGTGACTAAAATGAAACACAACTCCAGGTACGTTCTGATGAGGAAATAACATTACAACATCGATCAGAAAAAAGCATATGTATAAATGTAGAGATAAAAACAGAACAGAATGAGAAAGCGAAAACACTAAACCTTCTGCTAGTTTTTGTTTTGTGTAGATTGGCCAAGAATTACCAGAGAAATTAACCAAAAACTCAAATTATAAGCATTTTGACAACAGCAAACTCTACCATTTATTATACTTAACTGCTCCGCATCTCAATTTTAAACTACAGGCTCATTAGCATGTTATGACATCATGTGACCCCAGCCTACTTACCCACTCCTGCTCGGGCCAGTCGGGCTGCAGTGACCCTCTGCGGCTGTTGCGTCCACTCCACTTGGCCAGCAGTGAGTCCTGGTCGTTCCTCAGCACCACATGCTCCCGGTCAGCAGAGGGCGATGCTGCTGAGGCGATGTACTCAGGGCGGGCTGCGGTCAAAGCCTGGACCGCAGACGCCAGCAGCTTACAGTCACATACGGTCACCAACTGCCGAGTCTGGATGCACAATATAAAAGATAGTCTGTTCAATCAATAGAATTTTATTTATGTTTTGGGTTTGTGTTTAGAACTACTGATTGCGTCAAAGTTTAGTCCCATTTTAGACCTGGTTCATTCCTATTTAAATGACTGAGTATAGTCCCGTGTTAGATCTTATTTAGAGCTAGTGGTATGCAAAAGCCAGGTATTTTCTTAGGTGGTACCATAGACTGTTAGTAGAATAGGAGTGGACTGAAGGAATGTGATGACATCCATAGCGTTCAGCTCCAGCCAAATGAAGCTCATCAAGGCTAGCAGTTATAGCAGCTAATCTGCAACCAGGTACCATTATTTATATTATATTGTTTAAGGTAATGTCCCTGCTTGCCCACACCAGTGGTTTGGCAGGACAAAAAACAATGAGTCTTTCAATCACTTGTTGCTTGTGGCAGTAGCGACCTCAGGGAAAGCAGGCACTGGACTGGTCTATGAAATAAAAAGTCCCAGGATCATGTAGAGCGGGTTAAAACAAACATTTTAAAGTCAGAATGGCGAGTCTGACAGCAGTAGTTACAGAGAGAGGGGTCATTTTTAATAATAGAAGTGGTAGTACTACCACTTCGTACCCATGGTCTTCCTATTTAGAAAGCAGCGGTAAGTGCATTACCATGTCCATTTATATATAGTCTATAGTTGATACTAGGTCTGAAAATTTTGAGTACGACTACAAAACAGAAATGGAAATGGCACAGATATTTGCATACAGTTCTACAACAGAGCCACAAGCCAGTGCAAAACAATGTTTACTTTATTGTAACATAATATATTTACTATAATATATGTTGAAAAATCTGAATGGCGAGTAGGTTCTGAATCCCACATTCCACAAACTGAAAAGGTTGACTTGATGCCAAGTCTTGAATAGTCTATCATGTCCATTATTCATTAGTCTATTAGATTACATATCATATTTCCACAGTTTCTTCAAAATACTTATGAGACTGTATCCATACCTTGTCCGTGAGGGGGGGCAGCGTCCTCTCCAGTCCACTGGCAGAGTGCTCCTTGGCGGCCCGGGACACGCGCTCGGCGTAGTAGCTGACCTGAGTCCTCAGTGTGGTAATCTGACCTATGAGCTCTTTGGCCCGGAACCGTCTCCTGTGGACTGTGGACCAGGGACTGACAGGAGGATGCATCCCTGCAGGACAGATGGGGGGACATCACCAGCAGTTACTTGATTATAATGTCTGTTCTTGAATGAAAGCTAAATAGTAGCAGAAATTGTGTGTGCATTTCCTCACTGTTTCTTGGCCTCTTCAGACTTGTGCAGTAGTTTGCGCAGGCCACTGCTCTTGAAGCCCTGGCAGTGAGCAGCTGGAGCACCCACAGTGACCACGTCGTAGGTGCTCTCTGGAGGAAAAAACACAATGAGAAGTTTAGGGATTTAGATTTTCCAACAAATGACATCTTCTCCGCAGCTTACCCAGACCCAGCTCATCCCGCACTCTCATCCGCTGAATATGCAGGTTGGTGGGCATGAACTCCAACTTCCTCTCTGCTTTCAAGTTACTGGCTTTGAACGAAGGCCCTGTAGTGAGAAGAGTAGGACTGTCAAAAGCAGGAGAGTAAACTGTGTGGTGTCTGTTGTCCTGGGCCCCAGGGTCTTATCGGCCCAAAATTTTAAATTAGAGGGGAGCCCATGTGAGGTTTCTTGACCAACACTAGAGCCGAGGTAAGAATATGTTGCCAAATGTCTATTGGACGTGTAAACATTTTATATTTAATGGCTGTACTTTAAAAAATATATATATTTCATATTCAAATCCTCAAAGTAGCCACCCTTTCAAAAAAAAAAAATATTGACTTTTTCTTTGCTACATAACTCCATATATCTTACTTCATATATTTAATGTCTTCCGCATGTATCAAAAATGCAGAAAGTAGTAAAAATAGTAAATAGTAAATAATACTACATAGCAAAAAATAGTAAAACCTAGAATAGGTCTGTAGATATTTCTCACCCATGTGGGCCGCTGTAGGACATACCTCTGTAGGAGCTGAGGTGGCTCTGGGCCTCCTGGTAGGACAGGATATTGCGGTGGTAGTGGGACACGATCTGTCTCCGCAGGCTCTCCCAACACGGCGACAACTCCCCCAACTGCTCCAGCTCACACACCCTAAACAAGAATAACAAGGATAACAACCATAGACAATCATTAAAATCATTCAACACACTCATGAAGGCATTATGAAAGACACACATTTCAAATTACGAATTGGTTTGGTGAGATAGTACCTGTGGTAAATATTCATCATAGTTTTACATTTACAGTTAAGTGGCAGTTTGTGGGAAAAAGTTAAGAAAAGTACAGAAATACAGGAAGTATATCCGAGTTCTAAAATGGAATACAAAAAATCTATCAAGACAAGTTTTGACCATTGTTAACATATGGTTGCTAGTTAACAGTGATTTCTATGTCTGCTGCCAGTGTCCCAACAGGAAGCAAAATGGTAAACTTGACCAGATTGTAAAAACTAGACAAAACAAGAAAGCTTTTTAGTAAAATGTTAAATAAAATTAGAGTACTTTTTTACTCAAACATAGTTAACATAACCTGTCACATACAATTTAATTTTATGCCAAACTGAGAAACTTTCCAGTCAACAAAATAACATCTCCATGGAGACACATAGCTTCTTTAAATAATTTAGTACACTTTGGATTTAGCATATACCTGGCGGCGTCTTCCTCTAACAGTAGTTTCACAAGCTGTCGGGGCACGTTCAGGGACAGAGCACTCTCGGCCATCTGCTCCAGGACGCGCAGGTGGGAGCCGTCTGTGCGGGGCAGCCGGTACATCCTCGACATGGTTCCTCCGAACACTGAACAGGCAAAACCACAAATATCAAGAGATTTCACCAGTTTACATGTAGTCAGGTAAATCATTTCTTAGACTTATATTAATGGGAAACTACAGGCCTCGTATCTGGTTGTCAGTAATAAAAGTGCTGATTGTGTGGAGGTACCTGAACGCAATAGGCAGTCGTGGCTCAGCGAGGCGTACTTGATGCGGGCTCCCATGGACTCAGTGAGGCTCTGGTCCACGGGCAGCACAGTCTAAGAGAGACAAATAAAATTACAAGTCACTCATGTAAACAAGCTTCATGATGCAATCAAATGCTCCAAAGCCAGTGTTGGGAAATACCAGAATACATATTTAGAATACAAATTATCAGTACCTGTATTCAATTGCACATAATAGTGACAAAAATATAAAACACTGCTCTTGGGGTGAGTGCAAGTGTTCTCCAACTAGTTATAGAAAATGCAGAACAACCGATGAACCAAAAATCGCTAAAGCTGTGTTTTTACACCATAATTTAAAGGGCCCATGTTACACTATTTTCTGATGTATGTTATAATCCTCATCACAAACATACCTGGAGTTGTGTTTTGTTTCATTCATACATATTTAACACACAAATCCTGCATATTTAGGCTCCAAGAGAAAACACTTTGTTCCACCTTATGATGTCATGGAGTAATACAGCAAGTGCTCCACTGTGTCATAAAACTCCACACACCTTCACTAGAATCATTTGGATGATTTCAGCCCTGGAATTGCCTGTCTCTATTGAACTAAAGGTAAAGGGTGGCTGTTAACTTGAAAACTACCACTACATGACATCACAAGGTGAAGCAGAGAAGACGTACCCGTGTGCTGTCCCTGAAGTGTCCCGCTGACAGCCTCCAGTCTCCCCTCTCCTCCCTGCCCCAGGTCCGCACCAAGACCACACCCACACGCTGGTTCTCAGCTGACCTGCCCATTCACAAACACACAGTCAGGACACAGGAGGAGAATTATGGTTTCTGTACTTTAGTATCTGAGCTACAGCAGTATTTGAAGTACCTGAGCTCCAACTGCAACTGGCCCGTCTGATCCTGCAACAGCTCTTTAAGAGGGAAAAGGGCTGACCCCAACATGTACATCTGCAGAGAGCACCAGACATTTATACATTTATTTACAATTCCCAAATCTTTCCACAGACAGCAGACTGACCGTGCCCTGAGAGCGCTCCTTGACATCGTACACAGCCAGTTTGAGCTGAGTGTGCTGGCTGATGCTGGAGTCCTGGAAGAAGGCCACACTGCTCAGGAAGCTCGGGTTACTGGTGCCCTGGACAATACATTACAGGTATAATTGTGATAAGTGAATTGTAGAAAAAAAAATCATGTCCAGCAGAAAAGAATCATTCCACAGCAGCTCTAATTGTGCAGATATGAGTTTGTATAGAGGTGAGTCTGACCTCTATGATCTCAGTCTGTGTGTGCTTGGTCCAGAAGGCCTGGGGAGGGGTGGTGCAGCTCACAGCAATGAACGTGCTGGGTTTTCGGTCCATGGCTGGAGTCACCAGGTCTGAGCAGGCTACAAGGAAACACACAAGTCAGTGACTATAACCCAACATCAGTTTTACAATACATCATTGCTACAGTTTTTTTATTTACACAAAACACACACACACGACAGCTCAATGCTTTCATTTATATTAATATGTGTTTTCATTGTCTTTGAAAATAATCAAATGTAGAATCATAATAATGAAATAGCATCACATACCCAAGCCGAACTCCAGCACTGGCTCATCTGGATCCTGACTGTTCCCTGAAAACACATACAGAAAATTTACATTTTTATGTTATAGCATTGAATATGTTTCTTATGAAAACATAATTACATGAAAGATGTTCAGATCAGGAATACTGAAATACAGGCTGAAATACAGGCTTCTGCCCTCCTCTGAAAGAAGCCTCACAACATTTCAAAATGGCTTTTCTTGCAACTACTTACATAAGTATCTAGGATTGCGAGTTGCCAAAAGACTTCCCACAAAGATTTGTACCTTGTATCTAGATTTTATGAATGCAAGTACTAATATGTGTTCATTCATAACATCCTACGCACTTAATGCTTCTGGTTGTTCACACAGATGCCCTACCTGCCAGGGCCAGCCCCAGCATCTCGTTGGACAGCTCCAGAGTGCTGGCTCTGTACACGGACCATGGTCTCTGGAGTCGGGAGCCACGCTCTCTGGCCCCTGGGCGCTCTCTGACCCCCTCCATGTCGCCCGTGTGCCAGCAGAGGGCGCAGGAGCTCTCCCATGTGAGGTGACCCTGCCAGCTCCAGCCCGCTCCACACCCCCGCTAACTGCAAAATAGCATGGCAAAAAATAGATACATTTACACTTTATATTAAAGAACAATCACCTATAACAGGCCCATACATATCACAGACACTCGAGACAAGGCAGGTGGGTGTCTTGCTAAACGGCACAATGGTACAATGCGTAACGGGACCAGGGATTGAACCGGCAATCTACTGAACAGCTGCTGCCCCTGGAAGAGTGCACAAAATATACCTCCACCTACTATCCCTCCTATTCCTGTCCCCTACCACCCAAGAGTTCTGACCAGTTAGTCCTTCATATATAGCCTGCTGTCATAATTTGCTTTGTATCTATTCTAAAAAAAAAAAAAAAAAGAAAAGAAAATGAAGAGTGTAATGAACGTACGATGAAGTATTTAGAATAAGGCAAAGACACAACAGTCAGTCAGATAGTGAGTTTGAACTAGCACAGACTTCAGAAGGCTTCAGAAGGCATCACAAGTGGGTTAATAGCGGGTGTCCTCCTTGTGGTATGCTCTGGCCCATATACACATGTCCTAGTTTGGTCCTCTTATCAACAGACTGACGGAGGGACAGGCCGCTCCTTCATGCATTCAGTGGAGTCTTACTAGAAGAAATTGGTAACAGGATGCAGAAGTCTCGTGGGATTTTATTACAGTTTTATGGCATTTTAGGGCTCATAAAACAGATCACTCTGTGATATCTGTGTACCAATCTGAACTATACAACTTAAGTTTTTATTTCAAAGAAGCAAATATATATTAAAGTTAAGAAAGAAAAGTACTGTGGAAGATTACAGTAAAGCATTTCCATGGAGTAGGTTGCAGACCCCCCTTAAAGAAAAGTTGCTTATGTTATGTCAAATGATGATCGATGTAGCAGTTCATCATCAGAGAATCAGCGTTTCAGTTTTATGCAGCTAAAACCTGGAACAGTCTTCCTGAAGATGTGAGACAGGCCTCTACTTTGACAATGTTTAAATCCAGGCTCAAAACGGTTCTGTTTATCTGTGCATATGACTGAAAGGTTTTTATTTTTATTCTGCACTCTTTTGCTTTAATGTTTTAGTGTATTTTATGATGATTATTTGTGATTATTCATGTTTGATTTGTGTGATTTTAATGTCTTTCTAATTCTGTAAAGCACTTTGAATTACCTTGAGTACGAATTGTGCTATACAAATAAACTTGCCTTGCCTTGCCTGCCTCACAGTTACTAGAGGCATGTCCAAGGATCAGCTTTACCAAAGTGATACCAAACATGCCAGCTGTGGGGAGGAGGCAGACTTGGCAGCAGAAGTAATGCTAGTTTTATCCATATTTGAGCTAAATGTGCAAGAATCACTTCCCACCGTGGTCAAACTGAGAACACTCCCCTTCAAGTCACACTTTTCTTTCTAAAACAAACACTGAGTCCTTCCTTGTTCTATGGCATTTCAGAGAGTAGCAGTTAAGATCCTAGCAAAAGTTTGGATTATACTTTAAACAGACTTATCTTGTAGTTCATGTTTCACTATTGTATAAAGATAGACAAGAGTAGTTTATAATAGATGTCCAGTGTCTGTTTACATAGGCTGAACAGTACCATATATGGGACACAGCTAAAGACAATGTGGCTTAAAAGATGCAAATTTATTCCCACAACAAAGTGAAGCAACCATGTATCCTCTTTCTAAATGTGGATTACTGATAGCCAGTGCTGCTACTGATACAAATAGAACAACTCATGACTAGATTCTGGGCATGCAAGTGTTTCTATGGTATATTTAGGAACATTAGATCATATCAGAGGCTAAACATAAAAACCCTAAGAGATTAAATATAGTTAATTTCATTGTTTTTCTTTAAATCAAGAACTGAGCCTGATTGCAACGGTCTCATCTGTTGTTAGGGATTTCTGTAAATTATTAAATACACTTTTGTTTTAACTATGTTACAATATCTGCACATCTAAGTGGTTTTCAGTATTTCAGATGGATGGATTACAAGACAAACTTCAGACCATGCACTGTGTTCTCTTGCCTGTTGTAACTGCACTTTGGCAACAATTCAAATGCATCTAGGAGTGAACCTACCAGCCTCGGTGCTCCCAACTCATCATTCTGACCTTGAATGAGGGAGCCAAAGCTGCAGTGGACGGACCGAGCCGAGGGACAGGGACAGGCCCCGGTGCTGGCTCACTCCTCTCCCCCTGAATCAGATCACAACACCGGGTTTTTCTATCCCCAACCCCGACGCATCTCGTTTCAAAGTAACAGAAGCCTGAAAATACCGCTATGAAGTAAGCCAAACGTGTAGAAATTGCCAACTTGAGCAAGATAACAAGCAACTGTGCACATCTACTGCTCCTGTCCTCAGCTCTGCACTCACTCACTGCGGCGTAGCTCGGATCAATCAGCACAATTGTGGGACTTGTGCCAAAAGCTCATCCAATTAAGGCGTTATATTCAAATTATTCGCAATATAGGTATACACTTCAAATATCCCCTCAATGTTAAGATAATTGAAGTTGTCATCCGACTGGAAACTTAAAGCTGCAGTCGCCAACTCCTTTGACGCAATAATAAGACGCGGCACGGCACGGACTCCTTGACACACAGCTGCAGCTACTTACCCGTGCGTAATCGAACTCTGGTAGCGTAAAAATCGCCGTATTGCTAGGGATGGGCGAAATGAAATGAGATCTCGAGGTCTGCACCGAACAAAAATGGGCGTTCCCAGTGAGATCTCAAAATGAGGCGTGCATCATGAACAAGGCAGTCACGTGATGAGATCTCATTCAGAGGTGGTGACGTCAGAGTGGTTCACCCACCTCCAGCGCTTATAAGCGCTTTGAATTTGCGGCGGCACTTGTGGTGTTGTCGGCGTTTGTAGGAGTTAGCGAGTCAGAGAGTCAGAGAGTCAGCGAGTTAGTGGTAACTTCTGTCAGTAGACACAAGAACGGTCTTGATTGCCTTGTGACGTAAGCAATAGTCCATGTTTAAAATTTTCAAAGTGCACTTGGGATCTGGGTTGGACTAAAGTGTGTTTTTTGTTACAACTCACATATTGAACTCTGGCACTCTTGAGACGAGCACCTTGCTATTTTCATACAATTTAGTGTCCCAATAAATCAAATCCGTTTACAGATGGAGCCTTCAAACTAATGTACTGGACCAAAACAAAAATGTTGTACCCGACCCTTTATAAACTGGCCAAAAGTTTCCTGTGCTCCCCGGCATCCTCAGTCCCATGTGAGAGAGTATTCTCCAAGGCTGGAAACATTCTCTTTCAAAAAAAAAGGAACCGCCTCAGCCCTAAAACCCTGGAAAAAAAATGTATTTCTAAATAAAAATCAGTGAAAGAGATATTTGTGTGACATATTTTATTTTTTTTATACAGGCCTTTACAAATAACCAATGTGTTAGTTGAAATAATGTAGACTAAAAACGCGGCACAATTTGGTTGTAATGTGTGCAAAGTAACAGCAGGTGGCAGCAAAGTGAGATCTCATTACTGAATCACATTTTAAATCACTTGGCTGTGAGGTCTCATCATCTCATGAGACCTCATTTGCCCATCCCTACGTATTGCCCGGGACTTTGACGAATACAGGTTTCAAAATACCTCAACAGCAGCAGCAGCAGTCGGCGAACTCAGTAACAACACCCCCTGTGCGCACGCAAGCGGCAAGACGTCATTACGCACGGGCTTATGTGATTTTTGGGGCTTTAACGCCACCTGGCTGCAGTGTTTGGAGGGAGCGGAGTCCTCATGTTTATTCAAACCTTTGGTAAATTGTATCCAACAGCTATTCAGGTGTTTCTCCCGTGTTTCACCTGAATGCATTTTTCCATCACTTCAGTTGGTTTAATTATGTTGTTTTTTTATGTATGCCTCAAAATCTGCACCACCAACAGTTTTGCTCTTTCACAGTATGGGGTTTATCCAGTGGTGGAAGAAGTACTCAATTTTGTTAAAGTAAAAGTACAGATACCAGAGAAAAAAAACAAAAAAACTCAAGTAAAAGTATCACATGAACAAAGCTACTTAAAGTAGGCCCCTACATGTTTAAAAATGTACTTAAAGTAAAAGTATTTCACACAAATTTTCAGATCTTATGAGGCTTCAAATGTATTTATTTTGATCAAGATTTGTGCTGAATTTTGGTCACTTGAAACATCTGAATCAGTTTTTTTTTATTTTTTATTTGTACATTTTTATTAGCTCAAATTATGAACGTGTTAAAAGTAAACCCCTCAGCCTTTTCAGCAGGACTCAAACAATAGCAGGTAGCCCACAAGGCAAAGCTGAAGGTCAGATCTGTGGAGGCAAGCCCACTCACAATAATATGTTTTGTTTTGGGTTTTTAGAGTGCTTTTGAGCAATAAAACACCTGTAATTGAATAAATGCAAGATAGATTAGATTTTTGCCTTCCTGTGAAATTACATGGAGTTACATAGTGCGCCTTGAAAACCAATGGTGCAAGGTAACAAATTAAAAGTAGTAAAGTACTGTATTTAAGTACAAATTGTTTGGTATCTGTACTTTACTTAAGCAAATGGAAAGTGGAAAATATAACTCAATTGTTTCTGTTGTACAAAATTCAGCAACAATCTTTTTTTTTTCTTTTTTTTTTTTTAATCACTACATTAAAGCTTTATTAGGCCTCAAAATCTGTGCAAAATACTTTTACTTTTTACTCTTTAAGTACATTTTTAAATCTGTACTTTAATACTTTAACTTAAGTGGATACTTTTACTTGAGTATGTTTTTGCTCCAGTATCTGTACTTTTACTTAAGTAACAAAATTGAGTACTTCATTTACCACTGTTTAAAACATAGCAATAACATTAGTCATGGATTCAAGGTTGCCAGTGTATGTAGGCTACATTATGAACAAAAACACATGTAATTTTTGTGGTGGCCAGAGGTGGCTGTGTGTCACTTATAACATGTGTTGCATACCTGGCTCCACCCGAGGCATGGCACAAGCAGGTTCTGTGACAATCCCTGAGAACCAGTTCCACCATCTCCTCCACCGCAACAGTCGCGTGGAAACGTGCCATGAGCCTGGTGCTCTCACTCCGTCTTGACAAATCTGGACTATCTCCTGTTGGCCAGTGGACATACCTGTGCGTTCTGACCAATGGGGAGGATGTGTATTTTGGGTGTGAGGAGTAAGACAGCCTGGTACGCCCTGCTTCTTCTCCTATGCTGCTCTGGAGGAGATTGTGAGTCTGAAACACGAACTCCTGGACCCACAGACATCCAGGGGATCCAACCATTCCACAATGAACCCGAGCCTCAGCCCTTCCCAGATGAGGAGAAGGCCAGCCTGCCAGTCTTCACCATGGATTATTCACGTATTCAGGTGCCTTTTGAGTTCACACTGTGGGTCCTGCTCGCCTCTTTCGCCAAAATAGGTACGTGTACTGCCCCCTAGAACAGGAAAAAAATACTATTAAAGCACTAACTAACCTTATTATTATCCTGTATTTTAGAGTCAATTGTAGGGCAAAAGTTGGCAGTTGAAATGTTGCTGTATCTAGTTAACATTACCGTTGCGTCCTTGTGCAAGACACTTCACCCACCTTGAAGCATGATTATATGACTGGTTAGAGAGGCAGTTGATGCACTTTAGCAGCCACATTTCTCTCACTTTGCCCCAGTGAAGCGTGGGTACACTAGTATGCACCAAATTATATCATTCGTAACTAAAATCAGAACTTTGCTCATCTTTTTGTTTGCCAGGCTTCCACATTTACCATAAGATCACTATATGGATCCCTGAGTCTTGCCTGCTCATCTGCATTGGGCTTATTGTGGGCGGCATCATGTATTCTGTGAAGGAGAAGCCCCCGGCAGTTCTGAGCTCAGACGTGTTCTTCCTTTATATGCTGCCCCCCATCATCCTGGACAGTGGCTACTTCATGCCTACAAGGCCCTTCTTTGAGAACGTGGGCACTGTGCTCTGGTACGCCGTGGTGGGCTCTCTTTGGAACTCTGTGGGCATCGGTATGTCCCTATTCGCCATCTGCCAAATAGAGGCGTTCGGGGTGCAAGATATTAACCTGCAGGTGGGTATAAGCAAAAGAAAGCATGAAGGCTGGATACAGTTTGGAATAATATTGTTGACTTCAGTTGTCTGTGTAATCCCTCAGTTGTCCTGGTTTAATCCATAGTAAAAGAACAATTCTATTTTGTCAGTTGGACAAGACGTTATTTAAGTGAAGATGTTTCGCTGCTCATCCAAGCTGCATCTTCAGTTCTGGTCAAAGTGAGAACAGATCAGATTGGGATAAGGCAGTGTCCCCCAGCAATCTGAACAAAACTGAAGAAGCCGCTTGGATGAGCAATATATTTAAAAAAAAAAAGAAAAACTTTTTTCCATTTGACAGAATTGAGTTTTATTTTTATTTTGAGTTTTGTTGTAATCTGTGTTACAGGAGAACTTGCTGTTTGCTTCCATAATCTCAGCTGTGGACCCTGTAGCAGCTCTCTGTGTGTTTGAGGACATCAACGTGAATGAGCAGATCTACATTGTCATATTTGGAGAGGGGTTGTTCAATGATGCTGTCACTGTGGTGAGTTCAGAACCACTAGCAAAATGGTAGTACTAATACTTTTTCTAGTTCTTCATTGCTACTATTTGTTTTCGATGAAGAAATTTCCACCTATTAGGCTTGAAGCTAGAAACAATACTTTCCATAACATGTAACCTTTATATTATTTTTCCCACATTTTGGTCACTCTATGTGCCCGCCTTACCTGTGTGCAGGTCTTGTACAGTATGCTCAGCTTCGTGGCGGACATGCCCACAGTGGAGTCGGTAGACGTGTTCCTGGGGATGGCACGCTTCTGTGTGGTGAGCCTGGGCGGTCTCCTCATTGGAGTGGCATTTGGGATCGTGGCAGCCTTCACCACTCGCTTCACACACAACTCCCGCCAGATAGAGCCCCTGTTTGTCTTCATGTACAGCTACCTGGCCTACCTGGTGGCTGAGCTCTTTGCCATCTCCAGCGTTCTGTCGTAAGTCATAAAATCAGCACCTCGAAAACATAGGAAGGGATTATGGTTAAGTTCACTAGAGACAGTTTGGTTTTGGTTTAAAAAAATACTTTTTCCTCTTGAAAGCTACATTTTCATTGACCTAGATACCAACATATCCATCCATCCATTTTCTTCCACTTATCCAAGGCCGATTCGCAGGGGAAGCAGTCTAAGCAGGGACTCCCAGACTTCCCTCACTCCAGACACTTCCTCCAGGTCCTTCGGTGGGACCCCAAGGTGTTCCCAGGCCAGCAGAGAGACATAGTCCCTCCAGCGTGTCCTGGGTCTTCCCCAGGGCCTCCTCCCAGTGGGACATGCCCGGAACACCACCCTAGGAAAGCGTACAGGAGGCATCCTGAAGAGATGCCCGAGCCACCTCAGCTGGCTCCACTCAATGTGTAGGAGCAGTGGCTCTACTCTGAGCGCTTCCCATGTGACTGAGGTCCTCACTCTATCTCTAAGGGTGCACCCAGCCACCCTGCAAAGGAAGCCCATTTCGGCCGCTTGTGCCCGTGATCTTGGTCTTTTGGTCATTACCCAGAGCTCATGACCATAGGTGAGGGCTGGAACGTAGATTGGTAAATTAAGAGCTTTGCCTTTCAACTGAGCTCCTTCTTCAAAACAACAGACCGATACAGCAACCTCATCACTGCAGATGCTGCACCGATCTGCCTGTCAATCTCACGCTCCATCTTTCATTCACTCGTGAACAAGACCCCGAGACTGAACTCCTCCACTTGAGGCATCCAGAGAGAGAGCCACCTTTTTCAGGTCGAGAACCATGGCCTCGAATTTGGGGGAGCTGATTCTCATCCCAGCCACTTCACACTCGGCTGCAAACTGCCCCAATGCCTGCAGTAGGTCCTGACTTGATGAAGCCACCAGGCCAACATCATCTGTAAACAGTGAATTCCAACACGTGGTGGCTGAGCTGTGGGACAATGAGCAAGCCCACACCAGCAATCTGGTGTGGGCTTGGGCTGGGCCTCATTTGTATTTGGATGGGAGACCACTGGGAATTCCAGATGCGATAGTGGGGAGCCAGTGGCAAAAACATTGTTGTGTCCTTAGGCAAGACACTTTAACCACATTGTCTAGTATGAAAGAGGTGTGTGCGTGTGAGCATTATTATTATGCTAAACCATTTCATTCATATTTTACCCCTCTGACAAAATGCCACTTGATTCACTCTGATACTGATCTGCTCATCATGTAAAAGCACACATATATCTCTCTGGAGGATACTTCCAGGGGCATAAAAATCTCTATTATCCACTGATGGAGCATTCTACAACTTAGCTGGGTCTAGGGAACAGAAAGTCCCCAAAATAAAACACATTTTACCTACATTACAGCCTTTATTGGTACTTTACAATGGACAGTAAAAAGTGAAGAAGCAAACATTTTTTCAGCCTTATCTAAGCCGCAGTGCTGTGCTGGAACTAGCTTTTCTGGTTAGGTCTGCATCTATTAATCATTCTCACATTTCCTATTGTTTTATTTTGTCAAATTAATTAATGTCACAAACGCAGCAGTGCATAAATGTATTGTTGGTGCTCAGACAGTTAAATAATGTTGCGGTTCTCAAAGTTCATACCTGTGTTTTTGTGTCACACCTTGGCACAGAAGTGTCATGTGAACCTCAAAAAACCTTAACATTATTAAAACGTGAAGAGCTAATGAATCTAACTGGACTGACAGGTAAAGCCTTTAGCATTGTGATGACAGGAAGACATCATTAGTGGCCATGGGAAAGAGATGAAGAGGTTGAGAAGGCTGATGGTTCAGCTGCTGTGGTGGAGACAGGGCAGAGAGTGCATTTATATGAAATTAATTTGATAGACAGGTGACAGGAGGTAGGGGGTTGAAAACTGTAAGTTGCACGTTTAAATGAAATGCATATTGTTTTCTGTTATACTCCCAGTATCATCACATGTGCCATCACCATGAAGTACTACGTAGAGGAGAACGTGTCCCAGCGCTCCTGCACCACCATCCGCCATGTTGTGAAGGTCCTGGCTAGCATCTCCGAAACGCTTATCTTCTTCTTCCTGGGTGTGGTCACCATAACAACAGCGCACGAGTGGAACTGGGCCTACATTCTCTTTACGCTGCTGTTCGCCTTCATCTGGAGAGGACTAGGTCAGATGTTTGATTGTATAGATACTGTGGTGGAACAAGTACTCCCTGACTTTTTCTAAGCTTATAATAGTTAAATTCAGACACTTTTACTCATAGAAGTACACTAGTACATGTTCACACTACCCACTGTGGCCATCAGAGGAAACAGGCATCATTATGCACTGAAAAAGCTCAGCCAATTGTACAACTCAAATAGGAGTTTTTCTTTATACATTTTTTTGTTACAAAATCTAAAATATTCATGCTAATCTGCCCCCCACTGATTGACGTCATAAGACAGGTGGGAATCCATGAAGCTCTTCTGTGTTTTTAACCAAACTACCATCACCAAACTATGAGGTCAGCACTCAACTACGCCTCCACTAGCCAGCTAATCAACACCACTCTAGCATCATTTTAGCCTGTTTAAAAAGAGCTTCAATACTGCTTTAGACCTCGAGTACAATAAAACTACATCAAAATATAACAAAGTACTTCTAGTTTTACCTTCCAACATTGGTTTTTGTGGTTTCACAAAATGGACAGAGAGTGTTGTGATTGTTTTGTGGCAGGGATTCTGGTGCTGACGCAGATCATCAACCCTTTTAGGACCATCCAGTTCAGCCTCAAAGACCAGTTTGGTCTGGCCTACAGCGGCCTGAGGGGGGCAGTGTGCTTCGCCCTGGTCTTCACGCTGCCCGACACCATCAATCGCAAAAACCTCTTCGTCACTGCCTCCATTGCCATTATCTTCTTCACCGTATTTATACAGGTGCATATTTTTTTCATATTAAGTATCAGTAGATGAGTGAATCAGCCAATGAGAAAGCTTTTTTATTCCAATGTCTCTCCCCACTCTTCAGTCCTGCTCTGTTGAACTGTCAAATCAGTTTGCGAAACAGTCAATAGACCAAAACTTGACTTGATTTTTCTGTTAAAATTATTATTATTCCTTCTCACTTCAGGGCATCAGTATTCGGCCCATTGTGGAATACATGAACATCAGACGCAGCAACATTGAAAAATACAATATTAACTCGGAGATTCATAGCCGGGCAAGTGTTAATGTGCAGTACTTCAATTTGAATACTTTTACTGTAGTAATAACATAATACTTCTGCTTTTGTGCCTTCTTCAGACGATGGAGCACATTGTCTCCGGGATCGAGGACTTGTGCGGGCAATGGAGTCACTACTACTGGAAAGACAAGTCAGACAAATCAATTCAAAATCACTGCAACTCAAACATAATAATTTACACACAGGAATAATGATAACTGTGCCTGTTGTCAGGTTTAAGAAGTTCAATGATCGTATATTGAGGAGGATCCTGCTCCGAGACAGCAGGGCAGAATCCAGTATTGTGTCTCTGTATAAGAAGCTGGAGCTGCAAAGCGCCATTGAGATGTTGGACACCCCCATGGGAGACCTGAGTGCTGCTCCCTCCATCGTCTCCTTACAGTGAGCCAATTTTACACTTACATTTGATCCTTGTTAACCCCAACATATATTGGCCCATTTTCACGGCAATACATTGTCCATTCTTAAAGGTCCTATCTTACACAAAAGTGGCTCTTGTGAGTTTTATGTGTTATAATGCAGTTACCTCCTCCAAAACATACCTGGAGTTGTGTTTTGTTTCATTCAGTAGAGATGGGCAATTGCAGGGCTGAAATCATCCATTCTAGTGAAGGTGTATGGAGTTTAAAACACAGGGGGGCACTTCCTGTATCACCACATGACATCCTACACTGGAACAGAATACTTTTAGCATGAGAGAAGAACTCAACCTAAATATGCAGGGGTTGTGTGTTAAACATGTGTGAATGAAACAAAACATAACTGTAGGTATGTTTGTGATGAGGAAACAACATTATAACGTAGTTTAAAAAAAATAGCGCCATATGAACCCTTTATCCTTCATTTTAGTGGTTTATTTGAAATCACTACACTCAAATTAATATTCTCAAGACCTAAACATAAGTTACATTTGATTTGTCATTTACTGATCACTGCTATTTGTCCGTTGCACCAGTGACGAGATGAAGGAAGCGTCTCGGCCAAAGACAAAGTTCCCGACTGCTGATGTTAGGAATATGCACAATATCCTGGCAAAGAACATGTACAAGATCCGGCAAAAGGTACAAGTTGAACCGACCTATAGTATCGGACTGTTTTTCTGTCCTGTGGCCCTGGGAGGTGTCACAACATACAAGTCTTATGGTACATTATTAAGAACGTGCATGAAATCGTTGAGATATTATGTAACCATTGTAGTGTAGCCTGTCAGTTGCTTAAAGGTCCTATATTATGCAAAAAATATTCTTGTGAGTTTTAAGCCATGCTATAATGCTGCTTTCTCCTCAAAAACATAGTGTTGAAGTTGTGTTTTGTTTCATTCACACATGGTTGTTTGTATTACATCTACAGGTCTACATCTCCAAAGCTCAAAATGCTCCGTTCCACCTCATGATGTCATGAGGTGGCAGTTTTCAAGTTAACAGCTCCTTTTACCTTTAGTTCAGTAGAGATTGGCAATTCCAGAGTTGAAATCATCCAAATTATTTTAGTGAAGGTGTATGGAGGTTAAAAACACAGTGGAGCACTTGCTGTATTACCACATGATGACATCACAAGTTGAGACAAAGTGCTTTCCATTTGAGAGAAGAACTCATTCTAAATATGTAGAACTTGACTGAAACAAAACTTGACTGGATTTTTGTTGATGAGGTAACAACATTATAACATAGATCAGAAAATAGCGTGATATAAGCCCATTAATATTGCCATAATAACCATGTTATAATGCCATTCCCTCATCATAGGCAGAGTTGATTCATGCAAGTATGAGTAATCCTATATTGTCTTGCATTCAAGGGAGGAGTGTCCCCTATCCCTACCCACTGCTCTGTACTGACTTGATTATTCCAAAAACATAGACTCCGGTTCATACATAAAACAACGGTTACTTAGGTTATGGTGAAATGCCACAATGAAGAGGAAAAGTCCAGCAATGGAAAATTATTGCAACAGTTTAGGAAGTAGATGGACCAGATTCTATTTTTAAACTGTTTTGGATCATATCACACTTTACAATTTACAATGAATAAGATGTAAAATAATCTACAAATTGTGCAGTTTAATACCCCCCAAAAAGCATAAAATGTCTTAATGCTGTGTCTCACAGACTCTACACTTACTTTTAATATATGTATGCTTTGTTTCCCAGACTTTGGCTTACACTAACAAATATAAGCTGCCTGACGAAAGTCGCACACGTGAGATCCTGATCCGCCGCCACTCCACCATCAGACGCAGCCTCCGAGCTTCCAGTTTTAGAGACCCAGTAAATCCTGCTTTTAAATATGATCATGCCTAATCTGATGTGTTTGTATTTCATTTTGAATTTGCTCTTTCAGACTTTTGAAAACATTCCTAAATCTCAGAGATATTTTTCACTGCAGCCGGGCAGTGACCTGGAGTCCGCCTTTGCTCTGAAAAGAAGAAGTCATGGTAGGTTTCTAATGAAAGCAGAGTTTTTGAGACAAGAGGTGTGACAACATTTCAAGTATATTACGAAACTTGACAATTATGAACCAAAAACAACCACCTGGATCAGGAGGGATTTGACAGAGGTAACTGATTTAGTGATACAGAGTCTATGTCACCAACAGTATGTGTGTATTTTTCAGAACTACATTTCAGCAGCGCCACCGTTAAGCTGCTTAAAACTATTCAAATAGAATTAAAAAACGTGTTTTATTTCTTAGTTTTATACATTTATTTGATTGTTATTAAATTTATTTTGCTACTGTTTTAAAAAGTCACAGAGTTTAATGCAATTTATTTAAAAAAAATGTGCTAGATTATAGTTCATCATGTCCAATATAACAATCAATGTATATTATAAGATTAGTGTGATGTTTAGTTCTGTCATGGGTGTTTTCTGTCCCTGTCCAGGTGGCTCCTCTGCCCGCTCAGCCATCCCTCTCAGCCCCATAAAGGAGAGGAGCCCAGGCCCTGCTCCTCACAGGACCCACACAGTGCAACAGAGTGAGGATGAAGAAGGGGCCACGCCACATGGCTGGCAGCCCGAGGACCCCCAAGGAAACACAGTGTCCAGGAACCCATTACTCAGATGAGTGTTGTCCTGGCCCTGGATGAGAGTGGGGCCATATACAATGGACTATAGCATCTATGAATAATCTTGTATAAAACTAATTTAACTTTTGTCTAAAGCCTAAAGAATACATGTAAATAGAAGGCAAATATTGTCTTGACGTCTGTTGAGGTTTAGCTCTATCTGCTGGTCATATTTGAAACATCAACTGTATTATGAGCACAGGTAATTTTCTAAAACCTTTTGACATACTTCATATCATAAAAATAGAAAAATAAAATCTGTCAACTGGACAAATCATTGTAAGAGTGAAGATGTTTTGCGCTCATCCAAGCTGCTTCTTCAGAACTGAATTGACAGATTTTATTTTTCTTTTGCTATGGATCAGACCTGGATGACTGAGGGATTACACAGATAATTTCATATGATAACTGCATATGAGCTATTACCCACTTTCAAACCTGCTCCACTTTTCCCCCAAATATTAAGTATAAATAGAAAGTACTAGGTAATGTATATGGTAGGCCATGTGTTTGAATGTGTAATTTCCCAGCCTCACCACCAGAGCCAACAATGAACAATGGGCCCATAATGACGCCACTCAAGCTTCCGGAAGTCATCATCAAATACAAACACAGTGCGGTTCTTCCTCAGCTGGACGCTAAAGTTAAAAACTGTTAATAAAATGTCTAAAAAAGGCCAAAGACTGAGAGCTTTAGTGAACGAACGTCTAAGTGCGGCGGCTGAGGAGATCTTTGCGCTGTTTGAAAGAACGATAGCGGAGTATGAGGAGGAACTGTGCTACTACAAAGAGGAGAACCAGAGGAAACAAAAGACCCTGGACTTGGTTCTGAGCCCGAGTGTCGTTCTGCCCAGATCGGATCTCCAAACTCCGTCTCCTGGCCCCGAACTGAAGAAAGAAACCGCATGGACTCTACAGATTAAAGAAGAGCCAGAAGTTCACTTCATCAAACAGGAGGAGCAACAGCCAGTGTAAGGATCACACATTTATCATATCCACTAGAAACAGATACGTATCACCCTGTAAACATTTTAGCTTCTGCAGAATCGGTCTGGCTCCAAATACAGTAGGGATGCAACAATACACTACTTAATACTTAATACACTACTCCAGCATGCTCATCGTGCCTTGTCTCATTCATAAGACTTCACCAGCTCCAAATAGGCCTAATTCTGCTTTATTTACAGAAGAGATGGCGTGGGTGTTAATCGGTAGTAATCCTCCACAAAACCTATTGAAATTGTATCAGTATTGTGACCCATGACATAGTTAGTTATGGTAATGTTGCATCTTTAACACACAGGGACATTTCGTTAAATGCAGTAGAGCAAAGGTTAATTACATATGAGGCTCTAATATTACATTATTATGATGACTCTTTTAATTATGAACATGACTACTTTTTCAGGGCTGTCCAAGAGTTCTGTGGTGTCAGTGTGAAGACACAAGAGTCGACATTGCCTCTAAAAGCTGAGTACAGAGGGGAACCAGGGGAAGAGGACATCAGTGCAGAGTCACATTTACGCTCCCAGAGACGACGGGAAGATACAGGAAAAAGCACGGGGAAAAGTCTCTGCCGAACACGCCCGTCAAAGCTTAATGGCAAAGGAGGACGCGTGTCAAGAAAGACTGGTGCAATAGAGAGCACCAGGGGGTTCAACATCATGAACTACAAACAAGTCCTTCAGCTGTGATTCACACACTAGAAGGCATCATACACAGCGCCGCGAGGTCTAGCCGCCCAACATACCAAAAAACAAGCACAAAAATACATGCTTAGCGTGCCACCCTGCACCAGATGGTCAAACGCCCAAATGAAGGAAACCAGCCACAGGCACCGAGATTGACACAGGAACAAAAGAATGCCAGTGATTTGTGTGTATAACACAGAAACAACTATCTCGGTCTAAAAATCAGTTACCAAGTTACATCAGTGGGTAGTTCAACAATGGAACATGAACCCTCTACACCCTGCGAGCACAGAAGGGATTCTGAATCAAAGACAGAATTGGCTGCTCTCCAGAAGCATTTCGCGGTGTACATAGCAAACCAACACACAATGGAGAAAACCGTCACATGTGTCCCTATGTGTAAGAAAGCATTTGTCACCAAGCCTTCTTTAATGGCACATGTCACTACACTTAACACAGAGGGAAAACTATTCAGATGCTAAATCTGCAAGAAAAAATTCTTGCACAAGCGAGTACTCATCTACTGCAACTACATCATGAATGCTCACTAGGCACAGATAAAACCTTTGAAGCTGGTACAATTATGCCAAGATAAACGATGCCAGCTGGGAAGCAGCCTCAGAGACCTTAGAAACAGACTAAGTATAATCTAGAGTTAACACAGACAGACAGCGTGTGGTGTAAAAGAAACCTTTAAGGAGAGAATGTTGACCGCCCCAGGCTCCAATATGTCTTTTGACAGGCGTTTACCTGGTGGCAAATATCTTCTCGCGACAAATTACGCTAATACTCGATATTAGAGGCGATGAGGGTTCTACATTTGCACAATATAGGTTCTTGACTCAGCAAATAGACGAACGCTCCAATATTTGTCGTGCTTTTCACGACTGGGGGCCATTAGCTACCCTTAGCGATCTTTGCAGATACTGATTTTTAAAGCGCAGTACAGACCAAATTGAAGTTTACATATACATATTAATTAATCACTTTTGTAAAAGTAACAGAATGTAATAATGTGCTACTAATGGGCGGAATATTTTTGGTGAGGAAAGACAGAGTGTTCAATTGAGGGGTCCCTGTCAAATAACATTTTTGTTTCTAAAGTGTTTTTGAATATTTATTTGGGAACTAAGAAAGACCAAGGAAACTTGTCTACATATACACAGTGGGGGCATCCAGACGATTGCAATTGGCAATTCAAACATAAGCTCTTAATTTCAACGTGTAGGTATGCACCTAAATGCAAGTATCATTTGAAATATGCAGGCTCAAAACACTGACAGACCAACGTGGCGCCTGCTAAAATATGAAATTTATTATAACTGAATACAAATGATGCGCCTGTACACACATCCATCCTCTGTTGATTTAAATTACGTCGAACAAGTACCACAGATACTCTACCACCAGTTTCACCGCTACAGATGACAAGGAACTTTTAACAAACCCCGGTGGTTTGACACACTCAAAGCAACAAAAAAAAGAGGTACGTATTACCACACGATATAGCAGGCAACTCCATAAAATCACAGTGGCAGACTTGTTAGTTCTTCAGCCTCAAAGCAAGAAGGTCCTGGGTCTGACAGCTCTCTGACCACCAATGGGGACTTCCTGCGTACTGGAGTTTGGCATGGTAGGCCCTGTGTGGTTACACATTACCACGTCCCGCATTCATGCTTGTCACAAATAGGTCCTATATGGAAACAGCCCTCGGAAACTCTGCGAAATAATAAGAGAAATATAAACTGTGCGTACGATCAGCGAAACCGGTCTAAGGAAGCATGTCGCCTTCTCAGGGCAACGTGCTAAACATGTGTTGAGGTTGGTTATACTCGTAACCATCAAGTTTTATAAACAAGGCATTTTCAAAGGTAGATAAATATATGGTGAAGCAGAATACCTTACTTTTTCTTCCTCTTCAGCATGCGAATCTAACACTAAAAAGAGAAATCAGGACACATTTGACAGTAAGCTGGAATTATTCTCTAAATGTTTTGACATTGCTGGCCCCAATAAATCCCGCGCGTGCGACAGTCCTCCATCCCTTTCTATGTACATAGCCTGTTTGTCTTAGAACTTTTTATCATTAGACACATCATCAGTAACGGGAGTGGGTACCATGTTATAAAAAATATTAATACAAACAATTAAGGTGACACAACGACTATTAAAAGATGACGGTGTTGAGAGTGTTTTGGAAAGTAGAAAGATGCACTAACCTCGCTGTCCGTTTAAGGCTAGGGGTAATGTACTGATTTAGTGCGCTGTGTATGATATCAATATGACTTGAATGTTCCACAGTAAGGCATTAAACATTTCTATCAAGCCTTTACTTAACGCTTTTATTGCTTGAAAATAGCATTGTTGCGCAGGGTCAGCTCTCCATAAATCAGACCTTCAGCTTGGCCTGGTGGTATCACCTGCTTGTCTCCATGACATAGATATGTTCAATGCCATACTAGGTCATCTAGGCAAAGAAAAACATCTGAATGAAGAAAACTAAGGGCAAACCCGCTACCAGAAAAGTTACATAATGCACCTTTAAATGACCAAGTAGGTTAGCAGATATTAAGAAATACTTGTCATTTCTGGCATGGAAATTTTCACCATTTGTTAGTAAAAAATTACAATAACATGCAAATATTCAACAGTCAAAAATATGTACAATGGTTGACATCATTCAGTCTTGTGTCCTCTGCAGTTACAGCGGTTGCAGTGCAGTTTGTATCCTGAAGGTGGCAGTCTCACACCATTTTGAGCATTATCCTCCAAATACAACTTGCTCTGTCCTTATATTACAGCACATATAATATAATTTTTATGGCCAAAACTTTTCAGTGTTTAGTATGTTGTTTAGGCAGAAAAAAAGCTCCTGGTTGTTTCACAGTGAATAAACAACTTTCAATTCTGACATCTGAGGATTTTAGTTCAAACTCGGGATGGCGGATGCTGATCGAGTGAGGACCGATTCGAATGAGATGGCTCGATTGAAGCTGAAGAGAAACAAGGCGCTAATAAATAATAAATAAAATAAGACAAGACAATACTCGACACTAGAGCTTTTTGATACCCAATGTTGTCGCACTTATGAAAAACACTACCTGTGGTGTGTGTTTTCATTCAACACCTCCGCCCCCACCCCCCTTTTTTCCAACAAAAGCACGCTATATAACTGCACTTTCTTTGTGGGTGGTACTTATGGTTGGTATGGGAGAAATCCCATTAGAGTCAACAATGCACCGATTAGCTGGAAGGCTTAAAACATGACTCTCTGTAGTCCATATAGGACTATTATGTTGCCAGCCCACAAGATTCGGCAGGGCCCATGTTAAATAATACCCATAGAGTTTGGCTCCAGTCAAATGAGGCTCATCAAGGCGAGCAGTTACAGGGGTGAATTTGAAGGCAGGCTCCATATTTGGAATTCCGACCTCAATTATCATAGCAACCAAAGAGCCAATCTGGAGAGAAGCTGTTGAAGGTAACACCCCTTCCGCCCACACCGCTGGTTTAGCAGGGAGAGTGCTTAGCAATGCTGTCAATCAAACCTGTTGCTAACGCTAGCAGGAGCAACCTCGGGGAAAGAAGGTAGCTGATTTGTCTCTTATTAATGCTCATATCGTCAGGATTACGTAGAGCAGGTCAATACAAACAAAACAAAATGATGAGCCTGACAGCAGCATTTACGGAGAGGGGAGACAGTTTTCTAATGTAAAGTGAATCGGAGCCAAGGTTGATGGAGCCGGAAGCAGAGCCCATGATCACTTCCTATTTGGAACGTGGCAGCCATTTATATATACAGTGTATGGTTTTGTCACAACATTTAGAATGTAATTTGATCAAGGGATATCTAGATTTACTATTGGCGCTACTATCAGAAATGCCTTTTATGATATCAAAAGAAAGTACAATAATAATAGTGTTTTTTTTATACCTAGTTACATTACCTGGGTCCCGAGAGGCAAATAGGACCACTAACACATATAATAGATAATGAAATATATTAATTTTGGAATTTTATATACATTTTAGAATAGTGTTTAGATAAGATTATGAATCAAGTGCTGCTGGTATTGTAAACCAGGAGCTGTTTTCTTACCAGTTATGAAAAAAGTAAGTAAAAATTAACCATACCTGTCCCTGTTCACTTCTTCCTGGACGTAACAGACTCGCGACCTCCTTACTTAGGTGAGAGCTAACTATGTTGAAAGCAGGCAAACTTCCTCCATAAATCATCTTTTAAGGGTAGATGTGCTTAGTTGCAGTTGTCTTCTTTAATTTGTGAGATGAATCTTCCGACACGTAGAGCGGCTTTATTATCATTGTGCTGTTGGCTTTTCACACCATTTGCACTCAGCATTTCAGACCTATATCTTTTTATGCTAAAGCTTTCACATTTCAACTGCCTGAACTTACATAAATCAAGACTAATGAGCTCCTAAAGACAGTGTTCCTCTTCCCGCTTTATAATCCGTTGTGAGCAAATCGATAGAAAGCAGACGTGGGTGTCTTAATGGAAATGATGGAGATGGAGTAGACGCTGACTTGTTCTTACGGTCAGCACAAACGTTGCAGACAGGGCTCAATTTCAAAATTATTAAGTCATACTTAAACTGCTGATTTTGAGTAGATACTTGTGGTACCTCCAGGTATGCGCGTTACAGATAACATGTTGAATATCATTAGTTAGGTCTTGTTATGTGTAAAACCTGTCAAATATATTGCTCAGACCTCTACAAAGATGCTCTAAAATCCGCTCAATTCTTTGTGTTTTTTCCCTTAGGAGGTTTTGGAACCACTGGTTGCTAGGAGACCTCTGCCGCACTGCTGACCCCCTACAGAAAAACATTCTTTTTTTGACAACTACTAACTAGACTTGTCAAAAGTATAGAAAATCGGATACTAACCTAAAACTAGCAAAAGTAGATACTCATTAGAGCCAGTATTGATACTAAAAAAGTCACATATTCAGCGGCAGGACAGAAATGAGTCTTTCCTGAATAGCTTTAGATAGATCTTGCGCTGTATAAAGAACAAATATAAAACCACAAGATTACTATACGCCCATGGACCACTCTCGAACCTACCTGGACGACTCAGGGATTACACAGGTATAAGGCCACATGGCAATATAAAAGAAAGCATTACGTTTAATGTTGAAAAACACTCTGTTTATTGTCTAAATAAAGAGTGTTTATTATTATTAATCAGTAGTTTCAAGTCTATTCCTAAATTCCAAAAACTAGTTTAAAATTATAGTAACCTTTGCCCTCGTCCACTCCTTGCTCGTTACTATCCTCCGTGTTGACTTTTACCATCTGACTATCCAACAGAATGAAGACAATATAGACCAGACATGTCAAACTCAGGCCCGCGGGCCAAATTTTGGCCCTTGATATAATTATATTTGAGACCTTATCAAATATAGTAGTACAGTATTGGTCTTATGGGCGAGCTCCAATACATATCAAATATGTATTGGAGCTCGCCCATCGGCTGCCGCACCAGTATAGCGCGTGTACCACTAATACTATGAATTGCAGAATGCTTTGCAAATGTGTTTGCTCTGACCCCCAACACTTCTGTTGCCACTCATTAGCATCTGCTACCTGTCACCTCACTCAAATTTAATCCACCCCTTCTGAAAAAACATGCAGATATCGTTGTAGAATTTTTCAATTACAAGTATTCAGTTTGGCCCGCAACTTAGTCACAGTTTTTAATTTTGGCCCTCTATGAATTTGAGTTTGACACCCCCCTGATATAGACTATTGACTGAACTCTCACCCTGCTGCTCCGCACTGCCCCGTTGTGGTAGATGGGGGAACTGCCCGTGGAGCCGTTGTAGTAGGACGAGGATGAGCGCAGCCGTTTGCCCTTCTCCTTGGTGCCGTTGGAGTCGTTGTCTTTGATGATGTCGTACTGCCGGCAGAACAGGGCGATGACGGCTGTGGGAGGGGCACAGTCGAGGGGGCAGAGTAAGGCAAAAATACAAAATTTTTGAAGAACTAAAGACAATGTAAATGCAGAAAACTGACCAGCCCAAAGCAGCAGCACAGTGGTGATGATGAGCAGCTCCCCTGTCTGTAAGTGAGGCGTCATCCCCAGACCCTCCATCGCTGGTTCATCTGACAACACATCGCCACATACCTGTTTGTTTAAAGATGATGTAATGTTTTCATGTAAAAGTCAAATTTGTCCTTCCCCAGTACAGATATATTGTAAAAGCAAGTCTTAATATCAAAACGAAACAGCTGAGTGCTTTCTGCATCTAATTCTAAAGCATTTTTAACCTCCGTGAACAAGGAGGTAGCGTTAGTGTTGGCATGCTAGTTGTTGTTAGCATTACTGTGATTGCAAAATTTTACTCTGGCCTCTGAAAGTTGTGAAATGTGGTCATAAACTCGTCACAGTGAATAATTGGGATGCTAGGAATGTGTTACGAAAGTGATAAATAACTCTGGACGGCTGCAAACTGTTGAAAAATGAACTCAGATACAGCACGTTGAATTGATGCATTTTTAAATATGTAAAGTGGTAAATGGTCACATTTTTATATAGTGCTTTTCCACCTTCAAGGCAACCAAAGAGCTTTACATCAAGGGACCACTCACCCATTCATACACATTCATATACCAGTGCACACAGATAATAGGGACAAGATGGGTTAAGTGTCTTTCCCAAGGACACAACAACAGCAATCATCTGTGGGAGCTGGAATCACACTGCCAACCGGTGGGTCAGTGGATCTGATCACTCTACCAATGATGCTTACGTCAAACTGCAAACCCTTGGATCAGTGGACACACACTATACCAACTGAGCTACTGTCCTGTAAATATGTCACGTTGCTAACAGCCATGCTACATTAACATTTATCTTGTCTTAAATGTCTAGTATGTCGTTCATTAGACTGATAATATTATCTGTTTACGTCTTTGTCAGACATTTTAAGCACTAGATGAGTGATTTACGGTGGTGGTCGTGGACTCCGACAGGGTAATGGTCGCTCCTCTCCAGGGTCCTGAAATGCACGGCTCTGCTGGGCTGGCTGTCCCCCTGTGTGCCGACAGACTGCACCTACAGCAAAGAACAACCAGCTCAAAACAAGGCACAGTACCGTTCAGAACCCCCCCCCCGCCCTCCCCCCACCTTATTTTATTATCTTTTATCTATTCAAATTTTGTCTTTAGTCTTAGCTTTGTTTACTCTATTATTTTGATTTGCTGTTCTGTTCCGAATGTTTATACAGACTACTTTTGCCAGTTTGAAGTTGCTTTGTCACGAGGCCCTTAGCTTTTTGAAGAGACCTTCTTCCAAATAATGATTCAGCAATGAAAACGGAAAGTGCCAGAGCAGAGAACAAGCTTGAACGATAGCAGCGGGAATTAAATTTTGGCTGCAATCAGATTTTAAGGCCCGCATTGCGTTACAAAACAATGTGAGTATTGAAGTAATGATTCCCGAAGAAAATATTCCCGAGCTTCACTACAACAACCAGTCAGACATCTTGTCCCTAAACTCAGGACCATAGACTGTATATAAATGGACATAGCTAACCTGCTAGATGCTGCGTTCCAAATAGGAAGTGATCATAGGCGCGCTTCCAGCTCTATCGACTTTGGCTCCAATTCACTTTATATCAGAAAACTCTCGCCCCTTTCTCAGTAACTGCTGCTATCAGGCTTGTCATTTTGGTTTTAAAATGTCCGTATTAACCCACTCTATATGATCCTGGTGTTTTTATTTCCCCATGTCTCCGTAACTAGACATGAACATTAATAAGAGACAAATCAGTTGCCTTCTTTCCCAGAGGTCGCTCCCACTAGCATTAGCAAACAGGTTTGAATACCAGCACTGCTAAGGGGCGTTGCCTTGAACAGTTACGCTCCAGATTGGCTCTTTGGTTACTATGATACTTGAGGTCGAAATTCCAAATATGGAGCCTGGCTTCAAATTCACCCCTGTAACTGCTCGCCTTGATGAACTTCATTTGACTGGAGCCAAACTCTATGGGTGACGTCACATTCACTTAGTCCACTTCTTTGTACAGTCTATGCTCTGGACTCAAATTTCAAACACGAGTCTATTCCAAAATAGAAAAAAAAAAACTTTAAAAAGGGTTGAAAAATGAGCGTTATTGCTAATGTTTGTTAGGTGAAATGTGTCTGACCTGTACACTGTAGTGCGTGTCTTCGTCCAGGTCCCAAAGCATGCACCAATGGCTGGACGTGTTGACCTCTCGAATGGAGCGTTGCATGAGTCCGTCCTGTCTCTAAATACACAAAAGAGAGACAAATGTGTTCAAGTAGCTAACTATAAATGAAACCAGCAATCAGGTATATTTTTGCATGATTTGACCAGGGCAAACTAAACTATGAAAGACTTCTTGGGGAAGATTTGAAGCTGAAGAGAAGGAGATGGAGAGGCTGATAGTTCTGCTGCGGTAGTTGAAGGGATGCATTGTAGCTGAAATGGCATGAATAAAAAGTGTGCTTTCATATGTAGGCAGCGGGAAGGAGCTAAGAAAGTGGTAGATTGTATGTAATGTCCAAATGCATTACAATATTGAAGAGTTATTTCAACAATAAGATATAGTGACATTTCAAATATAACAGCATTTTTCAGATTCACCTCTCATTGTCATCTGTTGTAATGATCTGATATTTTGCGTTTAGTTCAGGGTTGACACCTGTTGTTTTTCTTGTAGCTGTGTATGTGTTGTGGTTAATGTAACTGCTTTTGTATGTGACACATGGTTGCTATGCCGACAAGTTGAAGTGAAGGTTCTGTTGGCAGTTAGTGGGCAGTTAGGAGAGTGGCTCTGCTGAATCTGCTGTTGTTTTATGCTTGTTTTGTGCTTGGTTTGGCGTGGGTTACGACTTACAGTAGCCCTTATGTTCAGAAAATAAACAACGAGAAGTGTTTCCTCACACCAGAACGCTACAGCATTTATAGCCTCTTCAGTGTTTAAGATAGTTTGCCGAAAAACAGTTAAAGTGAACTGTTAATCATGCATTTCCATGTTTACTGTAAAAAACAATTAATCCAGACAAAAGAAGCCAAGAGTAATACAATGAAGGGGACATAATACTGTTACAACCCAGCTCTGCCATGGTTAGGAAAGTAACAAAAAACAAGATGTCAAAAAGGTATAAACAAAGTTGTAATTTAATGAACAGGATTGTAAAAGGCAAAGTAACAAAAGTGGCCTAAAATATAATTGTGCACATATAAACAAAATACTGTAACCTAAACTAAGAAACCAAAAATAACAGGTTTAACAGATAAAACACAAAAAACAAGTGACAATAACACAACACCAAGCTACAAGAGTCCCAAAATATACACGAGTCACATAAACTTACAAACTGAACCAAGTGACAAAATAACCAGACACAAAAACAGAACTAAACTAGGGGAGGTGGCTGCAGGTGAGACACAGGATTAACCAGGTGGGAAAACTGTCCTTCAATCTGCAGTGAGGGCTCAAACAGCCAGCATTTCATGGGGGAAAGGGGATCGGATTAAACCACACACAAAACATAGGACAGATATTAAAAGGGAAAGAGCATAGGGCCTGGGCTGTAACAATTATGCAAAATCAACTTTTATACATTTTTAATCAGGTTATAGTGCTTTTTTCATCATTATTAGCTTGCTCAAAGTTCTCTACTTTGTTAAGGGGCAGGCAAGAATCAATTCCACTGTCCCACTGTTTCCGCTCAGTGATTCTATGGGTGCAATAAATGATCAACGAATAGCAAAGTAAAAGCATAACATGTCCTCTTTGAATAGATGAGGTCTGAAAACACATCTTCTCAATTGAGCCAGTATTTGAATCCCTATAATAAGGAGGATATATTGCGTAGGCACTGATGGCTTGAGGGGATTTGCTAGACTTTCTCTCTGGCTCTCTTTTCCAAATAGAGACGAATAGGATTAAGATGTAGTATCCAGACAGACTTTGGCGACCTGCTTTAGAATGAAATGTCTGCAGGAAGGAATACAGCTGCTAAGGACAAATGGTGAGGAAAAGTCAATAAGAACAGGGCTGCAGGGGAGCTCGGGGCCATCCAGCTGTCAACATGCACTCACAGAACTACATACATACGATTTCAGATAAAAGCATATTGCAAAGGATGACATCATATTATGTTATGGTAGGAAGCTATAGTTATGGGGATAAGGTATAGCAATTTTACAATTTGTCATAGATCTGATAAAATTGTATAACTGTTTATCAAATCAATCTTTGCTGGGTCATGATGCAACAAAACTTGGCGTGCTTTTTTATGTGGCCCTTGAATCAAGTCAATATATATTTTAGGTTACATATGGGATTTTCTTTTTATCTTATTATGACAACTGTGGGACACTGTAGCTTGAGTCTGAATAAAAGTGCCATACCTTGTAATTGCATGTGTGTATTTCCATCCAGTTTAAACCCAGTTATCGAAGAGACACCTTTTACATGATAACATTAAACCGACATTAACCTTGAGATGATGACTCTTGCCTGCATTATGAATCACATTATGGGGTTTGTTGTGTCAGAAATACAGTATTAAATGGGGTTACTTCCTCTATGCGTTCGTGTGTGTTGCATAATGAGTTAGCGCTGAGGAGCAGAGGGATTTGGAGCAGCTTCAGATGAAGCTTTGTGTGCACATTGGCTCGGCCTGGTTCCTCCATCTCTCCCGCACTACAGACAAGCTTTAGAGCTACGTAACAGGAGGGATGCAAAGTGTTGAGGCAAATTTGAAGATGGGGTTGAATGATTTTGTGAAAGTGTCTAATTGCAATTTCTCAGATCGATAATGTAATAGCTTTTTTTTTTTTACAAATCAATGTTTACATCCAGTTGCATAATTTACAGCTTAAGGTACACTATGCAATTTTTCTGAAATGGTCTGCTGCCTGCTTGTCTCCACGGAAATGCTATTTGAGTGGAATTTTCAACAGTATGGAAAAACACTTGTCAGTACTACAACTGTTGAAGATGTTTATATTGTTCAGAAATACCTAGAAAACCATGAGTTCTTATTGTGTGTGTCCGGGCTTCTTCACAGACATCACTTGGTCTGGTAGTGTAAAGTCCTTATGAATATCCAAGCAAAACTATGACATCTCCAAACAGGTAGGAGAGCCTCTACCACAAACGTTACATTAGTGCGCCTTTAAACCAAAAGTTCCATGTATGTGATTGGTAAAATTTCAGTAGATGTCTAAAGTATGAGTAACAAGTTTTGTAGTTTAAAGGGCAATATTACACTATTTTCTGATCTACATTATAATGTTGTTTCCTCATCAAAAACATACCAGTTGTGTTTTGTTTCTGACTCATGTTTAACACACAAATCCTGCATATTTAGACTGCGTTCTTCTCTCAAAAGGAAAATTTAAAAAAAAATCCAACTTGTGATGTCATGTGGTAATACAGGAAGTGCTCCACTGTGTTTTTAAACTCCATACACCTTCACTAGAATCATTTGGATAATTTCAGCCATGCAATTGCCAATCTACTGGACTAAAAGTAATAGGTAGTTGTTAACTTCAAAACTATCACTTCATGGAACAGAGCATTTTGAGCTTTGGAGATGCAGATAGCCTAATAATCCAGGATTACTCAAACGTGTGAATGAAGCAAAACCCAACTTAGGGTATGTTTTTGAGGCATTATAACATGGCTAACAGCTCACAAGAGTAAATATTGTGTAATCATTCAAATTTTGATTCAATTCACTGTTCTGGTCTTGGTGGATGTCCTGTGAATTGCATCTCTACATTAGTTAGTGTGCTATAGTGAACCGCTGGCCCTTTGCATGAGAGTATTTCCACTTGCTCCATCACTGTCTATGAATATTTGAGGTTACGTAAGTGCTTTCTCAGGTTGTGGCATATGTAAAGGTATACGTTAAGTTATGCTATGTCTTCACACGTGGCAAAGAGTTTATTTCCCTTATTCATCACAAAGAATGTACCTTCTCTCAGCAAACCCAGCACATAGCACTTTGTTTAAGTGAATGCCCACAAATGAAAGGTTGCTTGTTCAAGCCTCGTTAAAGAGCCATTGTTGCGTCTTTTTGTCTAGTCTTGTAACTTCTCTTGTTCGTGTAATCTTTAGTTATGCACACAAAAGACACAAAATTCTAATTGCTAGCTTCAAATGTGGTGGGTAAACTCAGAACATATGAAAAACTGAATCCTAGTTACAATTTGAATGCTTTACAAAAAAATCCACTTTTTTAATTAAGTGAGTTAGATATAGGTTCAGAGGTTAAAAGCACTGAAATCAAACATAATTTCTTCTAAAATTATTAAAATTATTCTGTACAATATTTTAGAATTGGGACAGACCTACTTCACTTATATAACAAATTCTGTGTACCCCAAATGTGAGCAAGTTTTTGAAGCTTTCAAGTAAAAAGCCTTGTGATTTAGTGCACTTAAATTTTGAAAACTGCTGACTGCAACCTGGACAGAGAAGTGATTAAGATATCCACCAACTCTCAAAAGACCAAATCATCCTAAAGCTGGTCTGGCCGTGCCCCAGCGTTTCCAGCCTCGTGATCCATAATTCACCTCCTTTCAATTTGTAACCTGCAAATTTAATTGGCCCCGAACCAAATGAGAGGATCAGACAGATGGGTTTAATACAAGCACGAGAAATGATTTCCAGCTCGTCATGATTAAAGCTATTTCACTAATTTGATCTCTCAGCTCACTGGCCAAGCTTTGCTAAAAATGTATACATTTCACCAGAGGACACCCGGCATCTATTTTAAAGGGAAGAGGGAGGCAAATGAGGGACATAAAGATTTTAAACGTTGTTAGTCATTGTGAAATACTAGGCCCATCAGATAAGATGAGTCAACATAAAATTAAAAGCATCCAGCATATGTTTTCATTTATAATTTATGACATTTCACCCAGAAGAGTCTTGCCTTCTTGACGTTCACGACTCAACCTAAAAGTCTAAGGCTATAGGGACCATGAAAGACATATCATAATACAATGGGCTTTAATGCAAATAAATCATGTATTCTCTTACATTAAATATTAACGTTATGTACAATGTGTGTGCTATTTTCAACAGTTTTTTTTCATTAAAGATACATTCAAGATATATTATAATAGTGAGGATTACTTTAACTCTGATAAAGAAACTGCCCCATCCTTGTTATCTTGGCCTACATCATCAGAGGTATAATACTCCCTACAATGGAAGCATACCCAGAGTGGATGGCACTAGACTGGAATGGACTATGGAAAACTATCACAATGTCTAGGGGGTTCATGTCTCCAGGTCCTAGACATAGACTGTATAAAGAAGTGAACTAAGGGAGTGTGACGACGAATCAATGGAGCCGGAAGCGCACCCATGCTCACTTCCTATTTGGAACGCAGCGACCAGCAGATTAGCTATGGCCATTTATATATACAGTCTATGGTCATGGGTCCCGTACTGATGGTAAATAAACTTCGCCAGAGTCATACCTCTTCTCTTCACCTCTCAGGCTACTGCAATTTATTCTATAACAACCTCCAATATGGACTGAGAGAAATACGACTTATAATTAAAAATGACCTTTACTTGTTGATTTGATTTCTCTAAGTTATGTAAACTTATGTTGATATATTCTTGTTGCATTTGACTCACTGCGCCTACAGCTAAGGCAGTGTGTTGTGTTGTATTCTTTGGTTGGAGTCTGAGTGCTCGGTTGTTCCCCTGCCAATAAAAACAGAAATCAACATGAGGAAGTGAGCCATGAATCAAAAGCTGGCAGCGACCACAGGATCCATCGTCTCCGCTGTTATGTAATGCTCTAATCAATGGGCTTTTCATATTTTCTAATCTTTCTTGGCCACAGCAATATTTCAATACAAACGAAATCTCAAAGTCAAAGTATTCAACAAAGTCTACAAAAACATAAAGTTAAACAGTTGCAGGCGCAGTAAAGAAGTGGTGTAACAATATATGATGTTACTACTAGTACTGATCTAGTACTAGTAGTCTTCCAAATATTTATGTCCTTCCAAGGCATCTGTTAGGTTAATCTGTGCTTGTTAAAAAGCAACTCTGAATGCCTGAATGCTTTTTTGATATGATCCCTACTGTAAACTCTCTTGCACTGTGGACTCTTGGCTTAGAAAGAATATAACACTGAAGAACTTTGAATACTTAAGAGACAAGAGAAGGTAGTTGTGCGTTTATCAAGAAGTGCGGTACATTACCTGTTGTGAGAGGGCGTATCCGATGACAGTGTCTCCTTGTGGAATGCTCCAGGTGACCAGAGCAGAGTCGGCTCTCAATTGGGACACGGACACGTTCACTGGAGCTGCCGGGACCGCTGCAACATAACCAAACAGCAAGATCAGCGTACAATGAGGAGGATAGAAATATACAAAATAATTCCTAAAAGTTTCATGATATATTAAGATAAGTTAATGACAGTCACAAATGTGTGGTGTGAAGTGAGAAAAGTTCAAACCTTAAGCTACATTAAAATCCAAGGCATAGTCGTAATTCATTTTGGCATGAAGTACATTTGACTTTTTATGCCAAACAAGTTTCGGAAGTTCAAGATGCATTCATGTGCATGGGAAAATGTTCTAACAGGGAAACCACCCAAGGGAAAATTTAAATATTAAAATCTACTGACTATCTGCTACTGTCAACATGAATTGCAAATTGTTGTTTATACTGTGTTTTTTTCTTAAAACTGTAGCAAAAATACTTCAAGAAGATCAAACACCATATCATCATTCTTTTTATGGATGGTATGACTCACTGACTGATGCAACATAAAACCCAACAGTTGGCAGTGTCCTCATGGTCAGATTTACTGGAAAATTAAATGTATTTAATACTTGAAAATGGGATCCTGTTAAAACATGTTTAATTAGATAGTGATTAAATTCTGATGTCCCCAAATATCTCTTTTTCAAGGGGTCGGATAAGTTAGTAGATGTACCATTGAAAATTGATATTTGATTCTGAACCATTTCCAAACCAGAATCATATTTATTTAGAGCCCACGTTTGAGCAGGAGAAACATGGACCAGCTGCTCACACAGTTTCACACAGGCCTCCACTGACCACAGCTGTTGGTCCTTCACATTACGTTTTGGCCCATTGGTTTGGGTTAGAAAAACTAAATGATAGCTTTAATCTAATTCAACTAAGGTAACTAAACAGACATATACAAATGACTGTGGTGCAATTAGCAGTTACTTAATTAGTAGTAACAGACTTTGTTCGGTTCAGAGATCAGAATTGTAATGAGTATATAGATTTGTTAGGAAAAATATATCTCCTCTGGGAGACATTAAGAGGAGAAGATGGAGAGGCTGCTCTGTAGCTTAGAGAATAGCCTTTCAAGCAGCTGGCCTTGTGTACAAGTCTCTCCATGGCCTAGCACCAAAGTACATCTCTGACATATTAGTGCCATATGAACCATCTCACACTGAGGATCAGGTACTGGCCTCCTGCTGGTGCCCAGAGACATGACTAAGCATGGGGAGCGTTTCTGTTTTATGCAGCTAAAATCTGAAGATGTGAGACAGGCCTCTACAATGTACAATGTACGTAAGTCCATAATTAACATAAGACAAATAAGACAAGATGAGATAAGAAAGCTGCTTTTATGTATCCCCAAAGCCAATCAATGTCCATGCTCTCACTGTAGTCCCATGTATTGACTGACTTCATCTGCTGGCTCAGCACTGACAGGGGCACCGCACATCTCTCATAAATGTCTGCGGCTCCGGCTGTAATTCACTGGAGCCTCTGGAGGTGTCTGGTCTGAGAGGCTCGGCAATAAGGGCTTTTATGTACGGCTAAAAATACACTGACAGTTCAATATGAGGCCAACTTTTCAATTTCTTGTCAAAAGGGTTCAAAGCAGAATGTTTAGAAGAAGAAAAACTTTAAATATTTACATTTTCAACTTGCTTCTTCACTGAACTTGTTCTAATAGAGTAGCTCCCAAACTGTGGTATGGACACTATTGGTGTTCTGTGGAGGAGTTCTTGTAGAGCACGGGGTACATAATTCTTCATTCAGTTAAATCTTGAGACAATTTTGTTGTTTTGCTTTGTGTTAGTGCACACTACTAAGGTTGAGTTCTATGTTAAACCTAGTTTAGCCATTGTTCTTATACTTTCTGTGCCTTTGTCTGTTAGAATCAAGTCGATAATTGCCATGCCATTTGTCATTTCATAATTCAAGGCAGAAGGTCATCAGAATCTTAATCCAAGGTGTTTTTGGGAAACTGAAAGAATGCTAAATTATTATCCAATTAGGAGTGTATTGTCCTAGTTTGTTAAAAATTCAAAAGACTTTTGTCTGAAAACAGAGAAAAACCTTGAAAATGTGCCCACTTAAATTTCAAATGCAGCAGGCAGGACTTCAAAGTCAAAGGACATTTAAAAAGATTTATTTATTTTGATTTCTATTTCTGTCCTCCAATCACTGATGTTTATGCAGCTCTGAAGTGTAATAAAGCAATGACATTCAAGGAATCCATCAGGTGCTCTGCGAGTGACTAGGAGTGGCATACGGGAGCAGAGTCCGGTCCCAAAGCCATGCACACACGCGAATGCTGAGCTCTATCTGCTGCTAACAAGCTAACCGCGGCTCATTATGCAAGCCCCCAGACTGCAGAAGACTCACGCCCCCGAAACAGCCAAGAGGAATGAATTTAAATCTGTTCTTGTAAATGTAACAGGCCAAATGTTGTGGTTGTATATTATTGATTCCAGCTATTTTGGGATTAGCTCTAAAGCTTGCCTGAAATTTTCCACAATAGGACGTTAAACATATGTACAGCTCCATGGAGACAAGCAGATGATCTGGCCAGGTTACAGGTCAGATCTGTGGAAAGGAAATGTATGTTTATCAGGGTCATTTGACCTATAATAACACCTGTAAATGAAAAGCAAGACAACTATTAGTTTAATGTCATGCCCTGGAACATTACAAGTATTCCATGAAGTGCAGATGGCGGACCCCCCACAAGGAAAGTTACATCGTGTGCCTTTAAATGAGCCTGTGAACGTCATGGTTGAGCTTTAAGTGTTGCAATTAATGTCAATGGAGTCAGACTGCACAATTAATGACAAAAGTGCCGAAAAATCCTGTTAGAAATGTTTTTGAGTGATTAGATTATAAGCTTCTGTCTTGTTTCTTCTGTTTTATAGCTTTTTGTCAAGTTTTTTTTTTTTAAATATTCTATTATAGATTAGTTTGTTAACTATATCTCGCCCACCTGGAAAAGCATGTATATTTTATCCCTGCAGTGGCCAGAGTTGATTTGGTGGGCGTGAATCTCCTGTTTTCACCTAGCCTATTATAGAACGTGTTGAATGCCATAGAAACAGACTGGCAACTTTCATTAAAACTGACAGAGGCACTGAAATAATGTGCCGTTGGTTGCCAGGTAGTTGCCATTTACCAGCCATATCCTGTGCAATTTTCCATTTTGTGTGTCTTCTCCAGTTCTAATGTTGTCCATCTCAGAGGAGCATTACTCACCTGTGAAGTGCGAGTGTGGAGGAGGGTTGAATGAGTCTACTTTTCAGTCTCCTCTTCTGCGACTGTCCTGCTCTATTTTCAACAGTGTAGGCGGGCGAAGCGCACACTCAGAGCAAGCTCTCAAATATACAGAATGAATGCACTGCATGCAACAACAAATGTATGTGCATAAAAGAGGCAAAACCTGGAAATAATGAGGGTTTCAGGAGAAGGGCAGCCAGATACTCCACAGCTCCTATGTCTACTGTCTCAAAACAGTAGACATAGGAAACAAAACACTGGTTGAACATTTTTATGGTCTTTTAATCACAATCCTGTCATGAAGTTATAGACAGTTCAATTCAGTCTTTCACTATAAACTATGGCGCTAACCGATTCCAAGACCTTATTTTAAACATACCACTATAACACCAGAGCACACTACTATACTAACACAAAAATTACATGCATTTCAGACCATTTTTATAAGGTAAAAACTACAGCAGGTTTTACACCAGATAAGATACAGTGGAGACTGGATAATCGCTTGCACAGAACACAACATCACCGAGCTAGACGTTTAGCTAATTGCTGTCATTCGAATAGCAATTTTGATTCAATTGTGGTTAGTTTCACAGTGGTTCCCTGCCATCTCCCTGCACCTGGTCTGTAACATCTCCAGTGCTGTCAGAGGTCCGCTATTACGCTGTTCCGCACTCCGGGAGAGGACAGGATCCGGCGAGACAACTGAGATAACCCCTGAGCGCCCCGCTGATGAGACCAAAACACAGTCATCTGTCCACTTTGAAAGGACAAACGCGGACAGGTGAATGAGCGAGATCGATGAAGAGATGGAGGAGGTGGAGAAAAGACATGAAGAGGAGGGGTGGAGTGTCTGTATCGATTGGATGGGGAAAAACTGTAGTCTGAGTGCATCTAGGAAGAGTCAGTGACCTTGTTTGTCTTTGGTACTTGGTGCCAGCATGCAATCTTTCAATAGTGACATCACAATGTTCTATACTCTTGTTTTTAGCTTAAATGGGACAGGTGAAGTGACTATTGATATTGATGGGTGATTGGGTTGCAGAATTCTTGTGAGTTTTATTTATATTTTGTTTCACAGAAGCATTTGATGATTATTTGATGTAAGGGGAATAAGTTGTATAGTGTATAGGGCAACAGGTGGAAATCTGTGCATACAATTTTGACAATTTGAAGTTTACCATTTGTGTCTATTGTTGAACTGGTTGTGATCAACAGCATTTTTGTTAAGGCAAGGTAAAAAAAAAAAAAAAGATTTGGATTGGATCATTTTATGTTATCCAAGTACTGGCAGTAATATCAGATGTAACAATTTTTCCTTGTTTTTTTTTTTTTGTGATGATATATATAATATTCTTACCCTAACTTGGAACCCCAATACTTACCAAATAAACACCATTATAAATAAATAAACACCATTGTCATGGGACTGGGTTTTAGTAAGTTTATTTTGTAAGCCTACCAGCATGTCAGCTGTGGTATGGAAGCCAAACTAAGGTAGACATAGTTTCTGCGTCTCCTCCACACTTCAGTGAGATCAGTGAGCCCTGATAAACATAGCACAGACTATATCCCAAGTGTGTGCAAATATAGTTCATCATCTTTGTGCAAGCCAAGACTGCGTGTGTTTACTAGTCAAATGAGATGCGTAGATGCTCTTTTCACTGGATATTGACTTTTACTATCCAATATAAATGTACTGAAACATTAGGAGCCAGAAGCACATTATGAAAATGTTAATCTATGAATGCATTTTTGAGACGTATTATCCAAAAGAATGTCTGTGTAGATGTTGATTTTGACCTTATGTTGTAACCATGGTAACGGCTACATCAGATGAGGAAAGTGGGGGACCAACCAAGTGAGTTAGATTAGCATTTTTGTCTATAGTCTGCTGAAATATATTGCAAACATAACGTTATCAAAGTCTTAAAATCTGTAAATAGTCAAATGTTTTTCATCTTCTAGCAGCTGTACCAAAGCTCCTTTTATCTGTAGAACAGGAAGGTTCTACGTGATGCAACAAGAAAGACTGTATCTCCACAGGGGAGGCATGGCTTCATCATGCTCAACTAATTCACAACAACAAAAGAAAGAAGTTTTTTTTCAGTTCAGAAGAAACCAAATTGGAATTTGGTGAAGATGTCCACATTAGCAGAACAGAAACATTGTTAAATACTTTTTAACATTTTAAACACAGTCCAAAAACAGTAAAAGTCTGATGCAAAAAAGCATCTGTTGTAGCCTAAAGCACCCAGACAGAGGTGCAGCAACTAAAGGTTTTATGAGAGAGTTAAACAAAGTGAAAAAGATGGGGTGGAACAATGTTAAAAATGCCAACATAAAAATAAGTGGAAGGAGATAATAGTGCCATTACGTTCCATACCAATATCTAGCGGGTATGGACAAGTAAGCTGTAAAAAACTCTCTAATTAAAATAAATAAATGAAGCTAAGCCCATATCACCCAAAACCAACAAAGATATGTTCTTGTATTCATAGTGTCAACAGAAACACAGACTAATTAGACAGCTCAGGGCTAAATGTAATTTTATAATAGATAGGCTAAGCACTAAAGCAAGGAAAGAAAGAGAACATTTAGTAATGCTTAAGGCAGTGAGACAATGCAAATTCTTTTCTTAAATACATGCAAATTTGAGCAGTTAAAGGGATGCTAATCTATTTTCACAGAAAAAACACATGAATGCAAAATATATCAAAGTCTGTAATGCTTTTGTTGATGTAATACCTCATTTGTTCAGAATTTGTCCATGTGAGTAACAGTCATCTAAAAATGTAATGTAGATGCAACCATTTTGTAGATGTGTTTAAGTCAGTATTTATAAGATACATATTGTCTTGTAATAATCTTATGTTTTATTTTGTTTTTTCCAGAAAAGCTGCTCAAACCTGCCTGTTTATGTAATGTAATTTTCTGAAATGTTTTATGAATTACAATTAACTATTTCTCAAATATACTATTTTCTTTCCATAAGCCATTAGAACTCAGTGCATCGCTTTCCCTAAAAGAAATATCTAAAAATATAATTACAGTCCATAGCTTTGACCTGTGGCTCTAGTGACAATCCCACTTTTCACAGAGGAATTAACCACCCTGATGAAAGGCATTCTGCTGCATTCGCCTGAACCTTTGAGGACACGTTCATTATTTAAACAATAGACTTGCTCACACCTCTCTATGCCGGTGCTTTTAACAGCAGCTTTAGTTTTTAATTGAACTTAATTGCACCAGATTGATATTATCCATCAAATAGATCCTTTGAGGAGTCTGGCGAGACAACAACAACAACAGGCTGGTGACGTTTACAAGGCTGGCTGGAGTATTGAGCGCTGGCTGACGTACGGCTCGGGCTCCACTCCACTGTAAATCAGGTGGAGGTTACGATGAACTGATGGAGTGAGACAGAATAATCTGGGTAATGGCCCGAGCGAGGTCGTGATGGATAGGTTTCTCCGGAACAGTGTACTCCAGACACTCTGATGAAGATACAGTAAGGTTACAAAATGGACACGTGTTACATAAGAGAGCTCTCAGAACGGACTTGGCAGCGATTTCACACAATTGGCTTCTCACAACAAAGATAGTAAAAGTTTTCAGGAGCTTTCTATACTTACTTTAAGGTTACATTCATGACTTATTTTATTTTTGCTTGTGGAACTGATAGAATTTTCATCAAGAACAAGACTGGAACTGAGTCATTTGTGAATGTGGTCAGCCAGGGTTTTATGATGGTTTTTATCATCAGGAGGTCTGGCCAATTCTTTGACAGTAAAAAAAGCATGTGGTTTAGACTGAGCAGAATTCAGAATGTCACCAGTACTTCTATCAAATGTTCAGGAAATTAATATTGAAAGCCATTTTTATTTCAACCCCAAATAAAATGTGTTGTTTTATTTTTTTTTTTAAGTGATCAATCTATACGAGGGGGAAAATTATCAGCATGATGTTGACATAGGAATGATATGTCCTAACCAATGGGTTCATTAGGGCTGAACGATGTTGGCAAAATATCAAATTGCGATTTTTCTAATAAGAATTGTGATTTCAATTAGCTTTGCGATCTATGTTTTAATAGCATTCTGTTCAAAGTTCATATTGTAGAACAATTGACAAAAAGACAAAGAACTGAAATATGGACTAACTAAAACTAACATTTCAGCATATGATTTTACAGCTCTAAACTACAGGGTTAGTAATTATTATGATGAATAAGCCAGGAGGAAGTTATGGCCCTTCAAAAATAGCAGGCCTAGCGCTGGTAAATGGCAAATGGTCACATTTTTATATAGCACTTTTCCACCTTCAAGGCACTCAAAGCGCTTTACATCAAGGAACCACTCACCCATTCACACATTCATACGACAGTGTACACAGACACTGGGGGCGAAGTGTCTTGCCCAAGGTTACGACAACAGCATTCATCTGGAATCGCACCTCCAATCTATGGGTCACTGGATCTGAACCCTGTACCAATGATGTTTATGTTGAGAGCAGGGTTCGAACTGCCAACCTTCAGACAAACACTCTGACCAACTGAGCTACTGTTGTGGTAATGTCCAAAAGAATGCAACCCCACCTTCCAAAATGTAACATATGTTTTTGAGAAGCAAACAAAATTAGTAAATTGATGATTAAAAGCTCAGAAAGGTAGATTAAGTGCCTCTTCTAAGCATAATACCATAATTGAAATCACCACTGAAATCTCTCACTTGTTACACTTGATCCACTTTAACCCTCTCATATACACTACCGGTCAAAAGTTTGGACCCACGTCTCATTCAGTATATTTAAAAAATATATATATTTTTACTTGTTTCTACATTTTAGATGCATATGGAAGACATCAAATATATAAAGCAAGATATGTGGAATTGTGTAACAAAGAAAAAAAGTTAAATAACTAGTAAATATTATTAAAGTGATTTTACTTTTTTCATTGCTACATTTAAATTAAATATTTAAATATATTATTTATATATCTTAAATATATCTTACTTCATATATTTGATGTCTTCTGTGTATATACAATGTAGAAAGTAGTAAAATTTAAAACAAAGAATGAGCCGGCATGTCCACTCTAAACTTCTGACTGGTAGTGTAATTTTCGACAGCTGTTACAAAACAAGTCCGTCCATTACATTTAACAGAAAGCCTAAATCAGTGGAGTTTTGTTCTGCTCCGTAAGTGGCTGAGGGACCTTGAAAACCTTTTATCTCACCAGCAAAACAACTCTGGAAACAGCCTCATATATCCAAATGATGCCTGCTACACTCCAATTTACACAGCCACAGTCTCCAAATGAATACAAATTAAGACAACATTTTGGTCAATAACTGGACAAATCTGTTAATAGCTTTTAGCACAATTAAAGATGCATACTCCTGAGTGCTAAATTACAAGTATAATTAATAAATAAAGTTGTTTTATCTTTTTAATTTTTATTTTTTGCTAATAGGACATTAAGTTGGTGGAACAAGCTAGCAGTTATGTGTCAGTTCACCATCTGTGCTTCCAGGCGCCAATGCAGACTACAAATGTCATTGTAACTAGATGCACTTGAATTGTTCAGACTGGGTAGAGGCTTCTAAATTATTATTAATTATTTTATTCCAATAGCTGAGTCTTCTCCACCATCAACCAATTGAGCAATGCTGTTGCCATTACGATACTGGTTCCAGAAGTGTCCATGATGAACTGATATTTATATTTTAGTTTGTTATAACCTTGAGAGCTTGCAAAACAGAAAGCCCTTGTCTATTGTTCAAATGTCTGAATATTTACATAACTGAATTGGTTATTAAAGCATAGAGCAATGGAAGGTTGCAGTGAACAACTTGATAGATGTTGTAGTTTCAGTTCTAAGCTCATTCCTTGAGCACAGTTGGAATTCAGTTCTCAAACCAGCTTTGAACACAACTGGCACGCCTTTTGGTTGATTGGTGAAACATCCAAAGTAAAACCCAGTCAAAAAGAGTCCTTTTTGATCCCCTTTCATCTGAATGGCTGCACGTAAATGGCCAAGGGCTGTGGAAGACAGCATTGGATTTGGTCTTTGAAGATATCTATATATCAAGCTTCTTACTGAGAAAATTTGTATCTTTGATATTTATGTCATTCTAAAGTAGTTTATTATAACATTATTTGAAGAGGGGGTATTGCACTTCTATGGGGTAATAATTGCTAACTTATAACAAATTGAAAACACCATGTTACCTTTTATCATTTTTGAAAATGCGATATTTGCAAAGAACAGTTTCAAAATGTTTAATAAGTTTCAGTTTTGTTTTTGATGCTCCGAGTACCCCCTCCCCTTGCTCCACAAGTCCTTCAGAGTGCTATCACAACACAATCAGCATGCATACTGCTAATGAAACTACTGCACATCACATCAGGTTTGTGAAGTTATAGGGTATTGTTTTGTATCATTCTTTTGTAAATTTATTGGAAAATGTATGTGCTGGACTGCCGTACTGCTAACCATAAGTAGGTTTTGAATAGCGCCAGGGAGAGATCACTAGATTACCCAAACATGCATGGCTGACATATAACACCGCTTCAGGCACATTTTTCATGAAGGAACAATGTTATAACATGGTAAAAAGCTCCAAAAAGTTAATTTGTATAATACCTCTTTAACAAAAAAAAAATCTCAACTAAGTGTTTTAAGTTAACTTTGAAGTGTTAGAAAAAGGCCAAATGCATTTCCAAAGCAGTCTTAAAATGTTAAAGCACTTAAAATTTCTAAACTTAGCTTGGACATATTCCCTGCAGAGAAAGAAAACCACATCTCGAAACTCAAAAGTCACAATTAATTCCGAGTAGATGTTCTGTCTCCATAAAGCTAGCTGACATTTCCTGATTCCGAGTCCATCCAATCACATCACTTAAGCGAGTGACACGGGGCTGGTACGTTCCATTTCATCTGACAGCTGATATATGGCAGGAGCTATTAACGCTGCCAAATCATATATTGCTGCACGCTGGGAGATAAATGTACTTTTGTGATGAATCCTGAATCTAACAACTGGGTGAAGGGTTTAGAAGACGTGCCAAGCTGCGTGGGGATGTCAAACGTGGCCCCGGGAGGCTATAGAAGTGTACCATCCCCTCAGGCTCCACTGCTCCTCTCAATCTACTTCTCCATTTATTTTTCTGTTAGCTCAGATGTGGGTCTCCAGCTGGTTTTGGCGGATCTAATACAACAGGAGAGAGGAGCTTCCCAGGTCACATACACACACAGATGATCAGACTGGAAGTAGAAACGGTCAGAGAGGTTTTAGTGTACTTGAGGAATCATACAAATCATACAAATAATTACTTTAATCAAAGAAAAAAAAAAAAACATTAGGAAAATTACAAGATCAGTTCAACAGGAAGCAAAATCAAGAGAATTGGTTATAGAACATTGTTTCATCTAAAGGGTGTAGCAGTAGTTGGCATTGCCACTATATTATTCAAGAACAAAAAAAAAGGAAGGGGGCTGATCCTAATTGGTCCCTCTGGTCCAAAAAGCCATTCAAGTCATTCATATATAAGCACTCTTTTTCCTCTGCTGGGTGTCCTCTTTGGCCTCATCTCCACCACAGCAGCAGAGTCATAAGCCTCTTCAGTTCCACGAAAGGAAAGTTTCCCTAACAAATCTACCTGATTAGCCCACAGTTTATTCAGTCAATACACTTTTCATTACATCTTTCCCATTTGTCAGTGTCTATTTAAGTGTAAGTTTCATATGTTCATGAACATATCTTACAACTAAATCAAATGATAAGGATGGCTTGTAATATTGTCATGAACTCCATGTCAAGCTATGGTGTCAGCCGAGTTTTGCAAGGTAATAAAGTGTAGCTGGTATTTGTACTATTATTACCATGCAGCAGGATGTTTTTGTTCCTTTTGTATATTATATTATAAATGTATTATCATCATTACAGCCCACACTGTCCGTAATGATGATGAACAATCCTCAGAATGCTTCGTCAGCACAGCACACTGTACTTATTCATATTAGACATCAGCACACTGACAGCAAGGCAGTTCATAGGTCAGGACAATCAGTCTGATTTATTTTACATTTATTGATTACATAGTTCAATTTTTCATTAGCGAAAAAGCTTGAATTGATATTATGTCGATGCCCAAATTCTTCTAAATCAATAGAAACAAAATCAAGACTTTTATAAGGCCACAAATCTGGAATGTGACTTGCTGAACCATCAAGACGGTTCATATTTCTCAAGAGTGGTTCTTGGAATGCAAATGTTGGCGTCGTGAGCGTGCACATGTTAAGCCACTCTTCATTGACCTAATCAATAGAGCAGCCCATAAAGGCAGATTAGTGGCTCCTGGCATGGATCTGGAGGGGGTGGGGTGTTGCTGATGCAGGTTTACATAGTCGTGTGTGAGGTACATGGGGAGCATGAGCTGCAGATGATTTAAGTGGCATCACACGGAGGCACCACCAATGAATAGAGATGAGTTTCTCAGAATCTCCAGCGTATGATTTACTATGAAGCGCATATAGACAATACAATCAAGGACAGTATATCATAAGTGCTGAACTAAGCAGGGTTATGAATGGCAATATTTATAGTAAGGTCAAAGCATATTCAATATACAAATGTGTGAGAAACACACAGAGAAAAAACTTGGAATTATGGTTCTATAAAAGAGCAATATTATATTATCCCAGTCAGTCTCTTCAAAGGGTCAATAAGTAAGGTTGTGGGAAAAGTATAACCTTAAGCCTCAAGTCTCACACCACACACCTTCCTTTCCTTACATGCCGTGTGCAACCCTCCTTCACTCCATCCCCAATGCAGCAGCACAACCTTCAGTCTCTCCATCTCCTCCTCATAACAACCACTGTAGTAACACTCTATGCCAAGGGGAGATATTTTCTTTAACAAATCATCTTTCATCATTGATCCACTGTTACCTGCCAGGCTGGGGTCTAACTTTAATAGAGAAACAGGGCTGTGGATGTCTAAAAAACATACAAAACAGAGCATTGTGCTGACTGAGTTTATATTAAATATTTTAGGCAACAGTTGGGACAATAAAACCACTTCACATTATGTGCTGAGCTCTTTTTACATAAGCGATTCATTCCTTTGTAATATATTTTCAGACCGTTCCTTACTAGAGCAGATGGATCAGAGCAGGGATAATGAGTGTTTACTCCGGTAATAGAGAAGAGATCGTGACCTCCTTTGAAACCAAGTTCAAGTGTGAGTGCAGGAGAGCCTCCACAAAGCCAAAAATCATTTAGCCCCAGGAAGAAGAGATCAGAATACAAAATACTCAGAACGACCGCTGTCTCGCTGTTACCATGGGATCGGCTGCAATTCATTTCACCAGAATGGATGTCCATAAAACCCTCGTCACCGCAAGAAGACACAGCTGGACTCACCTGATTTAAATTGTAAATCTTAGACCTCTAGGGCATTATTAAGTGAGTATGATGGCAGTCTAGGTTTAAAATGGGGCCCAATTTGTTCACATATCACAGACCTGGGAGGATTGAGTATATCATCTATAATAATGAGGCTACAAAAAGAGCTAGAATAAAAAGAACTGAAACTTGTAAAACAGTTATAAAGTTACCTATTTTATTTCTGGGCTTGTGTGGTTATTTTATTCACACTGTGTGCAATACCTGAGGCTCAACCAAGACATTTGATGGATTGCTATAATTATAATATCATCAGGATCATGCAAAAACATAGTAGGTTTAAGATATACACTTTTGTAATCCTACATTTGAACTAGCCTACTTGCAGAATCTATATAATGTATTGCTTAAAATATGGGATTACACTCACATTTACTGGATTGCCATAATTATAATATCATCAGGGTCATGCAAAAACATACTAGGCTTAAGATATACATTTTTGTAGATGTTGTCCACCCCTAATCCTACATTTGAACTAGCCTACTTGCAAAATCTATACAATTTAATGCTTAAAATATGGGATTGCACTGGTATAAATAATAATTAATATAAAAAATGACCTGCAAAGCTATATAGTGCTATGCAAATCTGAAATGTGCCCACCTGTTTAAACTGCCTAGTCCACTGTATCAATTGAAACATGACAGAAATATGTCTGCAGTCTGCCACTTACTTGCCACCACCTGGTCCCCAGCGAGGCAGGAGGTCAGCAGCAGCAGCAGCAGCATCCCGGCGGACAGGTGCATGGTCGCGGTCATGCTGTTGCCCTTTTCCCCGCAGACGCACTAACAACCTCGACCTTCTTCACTTCTTCTCCTCCTCCTCCCTTTTCACTCGAACTTCAGCCTTCCCGGGAGGTCGCCACAGGGTCCGCGCAGCCTTTCATGACCACCTCTGTAGAAACTATTGCAAATGATGTGCGGTAAAGATGATAAAACAGGGTAAATTAACTGTAAGTTGGTGGAAGTGGACCGCGGTGATGCTAGCTGGAGGAACGGGGCTTTTGCATTGGGCTCCGCGGGGAGAAGCTAACAGGTTGTTCGCCCGTCTTCTGTGCGTCGCCTTCAGCTATGTGAGCTTTACAAAATGGCTTCTGTTGAATTAAAAATCCTTCCCCAGCTGTCTTGGAGTAAAATGATTTATTATTAGTCTGTCAGTGGCACAAGTAAACGTGTTTTCCGTTCGCAGGTGGAAGGTCGTAGTAGTTGGCGGTTGGTGGCACGTTTTAAAGGTTTGCCATTCCAGCGGAGAAGACGGGAAAAAACGAAGATTTAAACCCAGAAAGAAGACGTGGAAAGCGGCGTTTGTTCAAAATACGCCGTTTCTTTTTGTGTTAGATTGTCAGGAGCCCGCCGGGTGTCTGGAAATGTCTCCCCGTCTATCGCCCAAGCTGCCGCGGTTGGAGAGAGCGAGTGTGCCCAGAGGCTGACGTGAGAAACGGTGTCTGCGCGCGGAGGAGCGGAGGTGGGTGTACGGAGGGAAGCGGGGAGCAGGGGGGTGGATGGACCGAGAGGAGGGGGCTAAACTGCCGCAGACCGCCACAAACGGACACCTGCCAGGAGCATAAAGCCAGGTAGTCAGGCACGATTAGAGTCAAGGGTGAGATAAACAAGCAAGGTGCAAGGGAAGGTCCTGGAAGGTCAAAATTCACACATTCATTCAAATATAAAAAAACAACAACTTGTGGTTCTAAAGCTGGATTTGTCTGGACTAGTAGCCTATTTTATTTTTCATTTTATTGGTTTTAGACCTGTCAGTCCCAATATCCGTTCTGGTTCGTAGCCTACATAGTGCCATCCTTATAGCCTACATCAGACATGTCAAACTCAGACCCGCGGGCCAAATTTGGCCCTCGATACAAATGTATTTGGCCCGCGAGATCATATCGCATATGTATTAGAGCTGGCTCGCCGGCCTTCGCACCAGTATAGAGCATGCACCTCTAATACTATGAATTCCAAAATGCTTTGCAAATGTGTTGGTGTGGGCCTCGCTACTTCTGTTGACACTTATTAGCATGTGCTACCTGTCGCCTCACTCAAATTTAATCCACCCCTTCTGAAAAACATGCAGATGTTGTTGAAATTTTTCTTAGTCACTCTTAGTGAATTTGAGTTTGACACGCCTGGCCTACATAGTGCCATACTGTCAAGGGACTACAGATGGAAATGAGTATTTATGCTATAACCTGGCACCATACACGTTTCCTGTTTTTTTAAGGTCAATGTAATGTCGTGCACTGTCCCTGTCTAAATAAAAGCATACCATGCCATACCATTATAGTATAGTGTTTGGTTTACTCACATTTTAGACACTGACACTCTTGTGTGTGTCCTGATTCAGCCTCAAATCTAAAAATAACTACATCAAAAACAATTACATAAAACACACAGTTTATTCATCTATTTTGAAACTTAAAAGGGAAGTCTGGCTGGTATGGTTATAAAAGGGACTGCAATCTGCAAACTTGAAAGTGATTAGCTCATTTTTAGCCTATGGCACTTTACAGCATAAACACCTCTCTTTGAAGCATTCTGCCATCATTTATAAAACCTCAATGGTAATGGTAACTGTATAATGCAAGTGGTATAGGTCAAAACATTATTATTATTATTATTGAAGTTTGTATCATGACAGTGAAACATGTGAATACTCATGCTTTGATGGCATATTCTCACTTTGACAGAGCAGGCTTTCTTCACCTCCATATTACAATACTGATCGAGTGTGTAGGCTGAAATTGGGACATTCTATAGGAAGACTGCATTTTAGAGCCTTCTAATTGATAGTTAGCAGCTGATGTCATCAACAGTCCCTGGGGATTTGATGCTAACTATAGGCACTGCTCCGTCTGAGGCTTTGTTATAGTTTAATTTGGGCTTTGTTTACACGATCTAACCATAAAGAACTGACTTAGCTGGAACTACAACGGGTGAGATGATTTGCGTTGTTAAACAAGGCCCTTTCAAATAACATTGCAGTCACAAGCTAGCTAGCATTAGTCAAAGGTTTTTCTGTTAGTCACTCTGATGTTTTTGTTGAAAATCAAACCCCTAAACAGGACCATGAACAATAGTATCGATCACAGGCTCCTGAAAAAGTGTTTTGATAAATTTTGTATTTTTTCTTGAGTTTTCAGACTACTTTAAAACTTTTTTGGCTCTGTTTGCTAATGCGTCACCATGGTAAGTGCTGAACATTCCGCCATAGACATACATGAAGAACACCCCCAGTGTCACTGCAAAATAATAATCAAAGTAGTACTGCTAAATGTTTACTTCTGACCTATGTTATAGTGGTGTTTCCTGATGAAAACATACCTGGGGTCATGTTTTGTTTCATTCACACATGTTTAACACACAAATTCTGCATATTTAGGCTGACTTCTTCTCTCAAACAGATAACACTTTTTTCGTCATGTCGTGGTAATGCAGATAGTGCTCCACTGTGTTCTCCATACACCTTCACTAGAATCGTTCAGATAGTTTCAGCCCTGGAATTGCCAAGCTCTACTGAACTAAAGGTAAAAGGAGCTGTTAACTTGAAAACTACCGCTTCATGACATCACAAGGTGGAACAGAGCATTTTGAGCTTCAGTGATGTAGACAGACTAATGACAAAGGGTTACTCAAACCCCTGAAAGAAACAAAGCACAACTCCAGGTATGTTTTTGATGAAGCAACAATATTCTAACATGGCTTAAAGCTCACAAGAGTCAATTTTGTGTATTATAGGACCTTTAAAGAATATAGATCCTTTTCCTCCCAATATTTGTCATACCTTTTAGTTTCCTTGTGGGTGTCTGCACAGATACAGATAGAACTTTCCTGCTTCACCAAGCCAGCCTGTGAGATTTCTGATATAAACCTCTCACTAAATTTGACCTCCTGCCTGTAACTGCATGTGTAAATAGATATGTACCTGCTACATTCACTGCCAATCACTCAGCTACAGGCAGCATCAGGTTTGCTCCTCTTGTTTTCTACAAAGACATTGAGATGGCTTAATCCTTCAGTTCCGCATTGGAATTCCTTTCACGTCAAATTATTTAAATCACTCCACAATTGGGTAAATCAGTAGATAGAAATGTTGGCCCAGACTCTAAAGGCTTGCAGTTTAATTTAAATGGCAGTCTGGCAATCTTTCGGCTTGGCATTCTTTTGTTGTTTCCTTGGGCAGCACACTTCACCAGCACTGCCATAAATATGAATATGTGAATGTGTGATTATGGTGGACTGACAGAATGTGGCTGGACTTTTTAAATACTTTCCTATAACCTAAAAAAATATCTCATTTTATATATTATTTTAGATGTTGTATTTCTTTTAAATTAAAAAATCCCTTCAAAGTGTAATGTCACAACCCTGGTGAAACATTACATCTTTCTGTTGTTATTATTACATAGACATTTTCCCAGCTTTTTCTGACCCAACTTGAACCATGTGACTGCGAGGAAGGAGACTGGAGTTCCCTTGCAGGAGTATTTGTGTTTTGGTGTTCACTTGTGATGTTGACTGACAGCTCCTGGGGAAAGCGTTCTTTTATCCTGCTCTTTTCTGCTACTGCTTTCTCTTCACATTTTGACATGGCATTGATTCCAGACACATCAAAAGAGGGTGAGCTACAGCTATTGATTCTGTGGATCAAAACTCAAATGTCAGAACAGCCTCTGAAGGACGTACCTCTACAACAACACTCACTCAACAATAAACACGATGTAACAGAATTTGGTTATCAAAAGCTTTTTTTGGTTTATTTCACCATAGAATTTCATAATTATGACAAACACATACCTAACCATGACTTGTTTTTAGAGTTGGACTCTTGTGAGCTTTAAGCCATGTTATAGTGTTGTTACCTCCTAAAAAACATACATGGGTTTGTGATTTGTTTCATTCACACATGTTTGAGTAACCCTTTATTATTAATCTGTCTACAGAGCTCAAAATGCTCTGTTCCACCTTGTGATGTCATTAAGTGTTAGTTTTCAAGTTAACCTTTTATCTTTTGTTCCATAGAAGTTAGCAATTCCAGGGTTGAAATTGTCCAAATGATTCTAGTGAAGGTGCATAGAGTTTTATAGAGTTGATATCACAAGGTAGAACAGAGTGGTTTCCATTTGACAGAAGAACTTAGCCTAAATATGCAGGGGTTGTGTGTTAAACATGTGTGAATGAAACAAAACACAACTCCAGGTATGTTTTTGATGAGGGATCAACATATAACATAGATCAGAAAATATATGTGATATGGGTATTTTAATTCTTGAAACAATTCATTAATTTAGATTTGGTACACTGTACCTGATGCTTAATGTTGCATAGAGTTCACTGATCTCTTGTGACTGGATTATATTATTGACAATGTGTTGTATGTATATCAATATATCATTTATTTTCATTCTGTCACATCTCTTTGCGTCTTTTGCCGTCAGCATCTTTGTTATTGTGGCCTACATCATCAGAGGTATAATACTCCCTACAATGGAAGAATAACTAGACTGAGACCAGACTAGACCAGACTGTGACCAGACTGGTCTACACTGGAATGGACAATACTATCACAATGCCTTAAGGGTTCATGTTTCTGGGCCCTGTAATGATGGTAAATAAACTTCTCCTGAGTTAGAAATTCTGCATCATGCCTCTTCTCTTCAACTCTCCGACTACTTCAATTTATTCTACAATAGAGACCAACAAATCATGAAATTTATCTGAGCATAAAACATTACAGTACTGCAGAACAAAATTATTAATAACTATGGAGCCAGTGTGGAGGCCCCAGGGCCCGCTGGAGGCTATACTCTCCATCTGGACACCTCAGGGGCTCACTACAGACGAAATGAATATGTACGAACTGCCAAAGCCTGCTCCTGAACGCAATACGACATAAACCACATGTACTAGTCATCCGGAACAGCAGCGAGTTCTGAGGATGCACTGGCAGACGTCAAGTTGTCCTCCGGAGTTTTTTTGTTGAAAATATGTTAATGTGCCTCGCTGGATGCAAGGAGCACTGCCATAGGTCTTTTTGATGCACAAAAATGGAGCTTAGTTTATGTCTCCTATAGTAAATCATTATGGCTAATGTTTCTGAGTTACAAAGTAGAAATGAGATAGAAAATTAAACGTATTTTTGCAGATATTGTACCGTAGTGTCTTGTAGTGTCACGGTACTAAAGTTTCAAACTGGATTTTGATACTAAGGAATTGTCTCCTTGGTATCGATTACAGACAGTATGGCTACAGTGAATATAAAAATACTCCTTTTTTAGTAATTGAATGTTATTTTCAACCTCAAAGAATAGTACTTTGCATGAGATCTTATACAAGTTCTGATAAAGCTCAAAATCATACTAAGACTTCAGGCAAGTGTGATTTTTTTTATTTTATTTTTTTCTGGAAACTTGCTCAAATGAGTATCTAGTTTTGATATTAGTTTCAGCATCGATTAGTATCTGATATTCAATGTCAGATATGGGTTGCAAAAATCTGCAAATTATTGGTTATTATATTCATCAAAAATAATATTTAACTGTAAAACCATAACAGGACATGCTGGAGGGACTATGTCTCCCAGCTGGCCTGGGAATGCCTCGGAATACCCCTGGAAGAGCTGAAGGAAGTGTGTGGAAATGCAAGTCTGGGCATCCCTACTTAGACTGCTACTGCCGCGGTCCGGCCCTGGTCCTGGATAAAGAAAATGGACGTATGGAATAAAAGCACTTTGTAATACACTTGATAATGTGACACAGTACAATTATAATTATGTAAATTAGAGTATACATTTTAAGTAAATAAAATACTATGCAAATTGAGGCCTAGTGTAAATAAACTGTGGAAGGTCATGTAGGGCGGACAATACATCCATTGATAGAACAGTCCCAGAGGTGACAGAAATGACATCCTCCTGGCAGGGCATTTCATTCACCTGCCTATATCCTTCAACATCATCCAATATAGTGAGATTAATAGTGGGATTAATGTTAGAAGTAAGGCAAGGTCTGATAAAATACAACTGTTGTTTTGAAGCAGCATTCTGAATAACATTTAGGACAAAGTTAACTTGTCCAAGAAAAACTGATTGAGTAATGACATTATTATGTTGTGTCCAGCAGAGGGAGCCAGAAGCCTGCAGTCCTCCTGTGTCCTTTGGCAGTAGGAGGATTATGAGTCAACTGGCATCAGCTCCAAACATGTCTCCTTCAGCACAGAAGAGAGAAATCAAGGGCTTTATGTAGGCCACATGTTCGGTTGCTCCAAGACAGGGAAACAGTGAAGGTCGAACAACACAATTCTTCAAGATTTCAAGCTTCTGAAAGGGGGAAAAAAGTATTTACAGTGTTATTAAAATGATCCAATGTGATTTGCATGAATTTGAAATTATTTTTAGCTAGACTAACTTCATTAATCCACCAATAAATCAAAATACAAAAAATCTTTCCTCTTCTTTCTTCAAACCAGAATCAACTATGTGTGTCTGAGCATCCCCATGATGCAGTGCATATAATGAGGTCACGTGGGGCCCTCACCAGCAGAACCTGGGACCCTCTAGCTGTTCGCTCTGGGCTGAGATGGGAGCTCTTAATTCTTTACTAATGATGGAACGCACTGATGCATGTGGAAGTGAACAGCAGCCCCACATCTGCGCAGCCCCACCAGCACTGTCAGACTTACTAAACAACAAGAGCCTGCGTCCGCCCAAAGCTCCACTCCTGTACACAGAATGAATATGAATAAATGACTTGCACTGTATACATGGTTATGATTATGTAGACTGAAACACCCTTTACAATGCATTATGGCATACAAGTCCCCGCAAATGGCGATTGTAACCTGCTACAGCAAACACAGCTGCCCTGCGGCTGACTGACAGAGGCATGGCTGCCAATCTGCGCCAACCATCAGCCAACACCCACCACTCCTTCATAAGGTAGGTGAAGTGTTTTGCCTAAGGACATAAGAAAAGCATAGGATTGAACAATAAGAGAACTCCTTGCTGCCTTGCCTTGCCTTGCCTTGCCTTACAGTATGTTACTAACACAAAGGATATGGTCCAGAGGGCATCTTGAACAGTGTCCCCCCACACTCCTCACTGAACCCAGGGGAACTGCTGTCCTTTGTCAACAGAGCAGCTTCCTCCACACTGGCAGCTTCAGCTTAAGGGAGAGGAGAGAGAGGAGACGACATCCAATCAACATGCTGTCATCCAACAGTAGTCAAGAGTTGAGGATGCCCATTACATTGCAAAAGTATTATCTCAATATCAGCAAGTGCACTGATCCATGTTGGTAGATATATTTGTATAAAGTTATGGTTTTTAATCCATCAGAGATACACTTGGCTGTTACACCAGCTCGTCTCCACAGAGTTGTTGTTCCTTTGGCTGTAATATTTCACATTTCAAAGTAGGCCATTAAACGTATCTGTCTCAGTGGACTTCCAAAGTGGTTTTAATGTCCATGGAATCACGCAGGTGATGTGAATATTATGCATTACTGTTCATTTAAAATAAACTGTTATAAGCTAAAATAATTAGATCTTATTTTAGATCTTATTATTGACACAGTTTGAGGAATGCTAAATAGCCTGAACCATACAATGGATTGAAAGGATTTAAATGAAATGAAAAGAATTTAAATAAAATAAGTTGAATATTAAATTAAAATATCACCAACATACATCAATTGGCATAAAAATGTCAAAAAACAGTATATACTAGATATCTTGCACTTATTCACCACAAAATGTGCATAAATTGGAATTTGGAATTTCCCCACTGTGGGACTAATAAAGGCTTATCTTATCTTATCTTATCTTATCTTAAATAGCACAAAAATGGCCAAAATGTGAAAACACAAGTGAGAACACAAACAAGGAAGTAACATGTGTTGTACTTTTTCTGTGCAGTTTCAAGTGAGTGGTTTCAAAGGCCAGTAGAAGTAGAGCTGTGCATCAGTTAGTAATTAGGTTCTGCCTTTAATGTTAATTTTTATTTCTTTCAAAAAAATATTGTTACTTATGCTAATTTAACAAAGGACTTGGTGTAGATTTGACTTGTAGGGCTTAAATAAAAGCGATGGACAGAGCCGTACTTGTCGTCTTTCTGTCAGGTAAGCTTTTGCCACATTAAGAGTTATCTGAACATATTCAAAACATCACATGTCCTTTTTATGCACCCACCAATCTGAAGGTGGGTGTCTTGCTCTCCACTACTGGCAATGCATACTGGTATTGTGTCCTTGGGCAAGACACACAATATTTCTGTTTGTATTATGTTTTACAGGTGTGCTCAGTGTCTCTATCAGCACCATCCATGGTCCAAAGCAGCTCAGAGCTCTAAATGGGTCCTGTCTTCACATCCCATGGCAATTCAAAATGCAAAATAGAAATGTTGTGGCTAAGTGGTTTAAAAATCAGACAAAACCAGACAATCTGATCTTTACCAGCCAGAAGGAAACAGAAAGAAAAGTTCCAATGAAGCTGGTGGGAGACTTGACACGGGGAAACTGCTCGACTGTGTTTTATAATTTAACCATGAATGATTCAGACACATATTACCTCAGACTTGGGAATAGAAATGAAGCAGTGTTCAAAATAACTGTCAAAGGTAAGAGATTTTATAATTAAATCTGAATGTATGAAGTCACAAGTGTAAGGACATAACACAATCACATCAGTAACTCTTTTTAACCAATTCCTTTGACACAGGTTTCCATAGCAGCAAACATTAGGTGCAAACAAGTTGGGTTTAATGTTGGAATTATTATTATGGCATTGGGAGATGGGTCACATAATATTTTCTCCTACTTAAATCATTTGAAAACCTATTGACCTTATTCCACCCCACCCATTTTTGCCTCTAAATGCTCCTTTCTTTATGGTGGCGCATCCAGTTAAGCGGGAACCCATTAATTTCACTGGAGAATTTTCTGCAGAGGCTTTAAAACAGCTTTGTGGTTTGTATAGAACTTATTTGCTGCCAAGATCAGCAGACCCATGTAAAATAATGTAACCCAAATGACCATGGCGCCCACGACAACTCCTGGAATAATGTAAATAATAAACACTTTTTTTCTTTGCAGAGTCTCCGAAGCGTCCAGTAGTAACCATTCTCGGAGAGCAGCATGAAAATTCATTAGTGACTTTAACCTGCGCTGCTGACACACCCTGCCCACAGGCCCCTCCCACTCTGACATGGGACGTGTCACAAGCCCCTCCCACTCTCACCTGGGCACTCCTACCCAGCCCTTCTCAGCTCATAGCAAACTCAAATGGGACTTTTATCACTATAATTCAGCTGCACAACCTAACCCTGACTCACCTACATGACAGAGCACCAATCAAATGTTTAGCACAATATCCTGTCACTGGAGGAATCAAGACATCGGGGAAAAAACTGCATCTCAATGTTACATGTAAGTTATGTGTATAATCATTTCTCTATTTTTATTTTTTTATCTTTTAGGATAAGGTTGCTAGCTCAGTATTGTGTTGACACTTCTGACAGTGTTTTAATGTTAAATCAATGGAGATAAATGAACATGCTATACTTGGCATTCACTCATAATATAATAAATGTTTTTATCAGTAATTATGACCCAATTTCCATCGTCATCATTAAGCCTTTTGTATATTGTCTTGGGCTGATGCATCTCTATGGAATTTTTGCATGGTGGATTTTGATAATAATGTAAATTTTTATTTTAACCTGTAATATCAAACAGAAACTATTCATATGGATGCAATAAGCTGCTGTACAAAAGCTTATGGACCTAAAATGCATAGCTATATCATGAAATTGAACCATGATAAATTGTATTCTCTCAGATGCTCCAAAGAACACGCAGGCATCAGTCAGTCTGTCTGGTGGGCTGTGGTCCTCTCAGACAGTGAGCCTGAACTGCTCCAGCACTGCCCACCCCCCAGTCCAAGACTTTTCCTGGTTTAAAGTATCCACACAGGCTGCAATCCATGTCTATGATGGACATCTTTATAGCTTCAACATCACCAGCAGTGGACATTTTTACTGTGTAGCCTACAACAGATTTGGCAACCATTCTTCCTCTGTCATAGGTAAGTTGGATACAGCCAGTCCTTTTTGTCTTTAAATACCCTCTCCACAAAGCAAATTTAAATGAAGAAATAAAATGCTTCACCCATTCATTGTTTGAATGTTCCAGAGTTATCACCTGCTGCTCCTCTCTTATGGGGTTTAATTGGAGGAGGCTTGGGACTGCTGGTAATAATCTCCTTGGGTGTCATTTTTTGGTAGGTGGCTGAACACTCTTCATGTGAGAATCAAAACGATTGGGCCAATCCATGACATGTGAATAAAGTGCATTTAAAAAATCCATCTTCTTAAATTTTTATACAGCACTAGCTAATACAGGGGTGGGCAAACTTTTTGACACACGGGGCACAATGGGTTCTAAAATTTGACAGAGGGGCTGGGCCAGGATATGCGTATGTATATATATTTATATACACACATATATACTTAGACATACATAAAACACTAGCTTCTAACCATGTTGCAATATAGTCCCTACTGATTATATTTGTCCAAAAGTCAATCCCATTGTTTTGATTTATTTTGTAAAATCTGTTTTCTAGGTGTTTCCTATGTAGAAGTAAGGATGGAAAACAGGCACAGGTGAGATAACTGTAACAACTTTAAAAATTGTAAACTCTACCCACATGATTGTTTTTTTTCTCATATTAAACAGAGAGAAGCTGAGGACCATTATGCAGAAGTGGACTTCCTGAGGCTGCAACCAAAGTCCCGTCCACATACAGAGCAACACCAAGAGCAGGAAGAGGAGCCTGTGTATTCCCAAGTCAGAAAGAAGCAATTAACAGCCCCTACTCCGGACAAATAGGCCTATGTATAAATGCTGCACCATTTTTCTGTATAACATTAGATTAGTCTTTTTTCTATCCAGAAGAGTATTTAAAATTTCAGAAAACTGTTAAATATGAACTGCTAGACCAATGGGCTATGAGTAGGGCTGGGTATCATTAGGAAGTTGTTTTTTTGTGTTTTTTTTAATCTGAATGCTTTTAACTGTATGTGATGATCATAAATGTAGATTTTAACTGTCTGTAAATTGTACTGTAAGGTGACCTTGAGTGCCCAGAAAGGCACCCTATAAATAAAATGTAGTATTATTATTATTATTATACCTCAATACATAGGCCACTATACCATACGTACCTCAATACAGTGCACTGTCCATTTGGTACAATAAGGTGAATTTCAATTTGATATGATTCAGTGAAAAATAAAGGCTTTCGGGACACTTAATGGTTAAGCCGATTTTCACAAAAAATACACTTTTTTAAAATCTTCCTATTGAAGATGAATGAACATAACAAAGTGCATTTTGTTTTGTACATTTTACCAATTAGAAAAACACAGTGTATTACTCACCCACAGCTTATATGAGCTCCACATTTACATGTACACAGAGACATGTGCAGTTTACATATATACTAAGTCACAACTGTGATACTAAAAGTCTTTGTTAAACCAAAGCTAATATGAAATAAACCTATTTTAATCATCAAAACAGTGAATGAAAAGCCAATTGTTCTTGCATCTTCACAACCCTGACTGCTACTTGGCTGTTACACCAGCTCTTCTTCACAGAGATGTTGTTCCTTTGGCTTTAATATTTCACATTTCAAAGAAGGCCATAACAATTATCTGTCTCAACAGAGAATGTTCAAAAGTATGGTTTTAATGTCCTATATCCATGGAATCACACAGGTGATGAGCTGCCTCCAGAATGTTAAGCATTGTTACTGTTCATTTAAAATAAAAACCTGTTATAAGCTAAAACAATTAGACCTTATTTTAGATCAGGTCAAGTCCTGTTTGTATTACTGACACAATTTAAGGAATGGTAAAGAGCCTGAATGCACCATAGTATAGATTCAAGGGATTTAATTGAACTTAAAATAAGTTGAATATTAAATTAAAATATCACCAACACACATCAATTGCCTTAAAAAAAAAGTAAAAAAAAACAGTATATACTAGATGTCTTATGTTTATTCACCACAAAATGTGTATAAATTGCACAAAAAAGTCAAAGTGTGAAAACACAAGTGAGAAAGCAAATAAAGAAGTAATGCGAGTGGTGCGTGGTTTCACAGGTCAAGTGCCAAGAAACAGGGCTGTGTATCAGTAAGTTGCTTCTGTTTTTAATGTTAATTTTTATTTCTTTTAAAAAATATTATTACTTATGCTATTTTAACAGGGGACTTGTGAAGTGTAGGTCTGACCTGTAGGGCTTAAATAAAAGCGATGGACAGAGCCGTACTTGTCGTCTTTCTGTCAGGCAAAATTTTAGCACATTAAAAACATCAGAACATATTCAGAACATCACATGTCCTTTTTATGCACCCACCAATCTGAAGGTGAGTGACTTGCTCTCCACTACTGGGATGCAAGACACACAATATTTCTGTTTGTATTATGTTTTACAGGTGTGCTCAGTGTCTCTATCAGCACCATCCATGGTCCAAAGCAGCTCAGAGCTCTTAATGGGTCCTGTATTCACATCCCATGTCATTTCACAGTGAATAAAAAAAAAATGCTGTGGCTAAATGGTTTAAAAATCAGACAAAACCAAAGACAGAAAGAAAAGTTCTAATGAAGCTGGTGGGAGACTTGACACGGGGAAACTGCTCAACTGTGTTTTATAATTTAACCATGAAGGATTCAGACAAATTTTACCTCAAACTTGAGAATGGAAATGAAGCCGTGTTTAAAATAACTGTCAAAGGTAAGAGATTTTATAATTAAATCTGAATGTATGAAGTTACATGTTTAAGGACTAGGGATGGAACGATATACGATAATATCGTAAATCGTGATAGAAACGGTCCGCGATAAATCGCTCGTGGCATTTTTCCAAAATCGCGAACGATTATAATAGTCTTTACGGCGCCAGACTGCCTCATCTTTCTGGTTTCAAAACAACGTTTAGATGCTAGTTTTGGTGTTTGCTCATGCTCTGTCACAGTAATGACACTTGTCTGCGCCTGTTCTGGTGCAGAATCTGGTGCCGAAAAAAGTTGCGGGTCCGAGGGCAAAACACGAGCAACATGCACGCGCATTTACGAGACAAACATCCTGCATTGTTTGACAAACTTGAGCCGAATGTGATCTTTTATTAAATGTTCCTGCATCAATGATTAAGAAGCATGTGAAATATTCCGGCAGTCTATGACGTAATCCCTTATAAATACATTTTATACAGATAGCAATGGCCAACCTATTTTTTCATAGAGCATACAGTGATGGCCATAAACATGATAATACAGTTTTGTCATTCTACAAATGATGAATAGAGGAAAGTACAGAAACAGAAGAGGGGCTGCAGGGCCGGCGCTCTAGCTAGGCTAAAGAGACAGCCCTTTAAACCACCGCTCCCCAGCCTGTTTGTCACAAACGCCAGATCCCTCGCAAACAAGATGGATGAACTGAGACTACTGACTGCTACTAACAACGCGGTGAGAGACAGTTGTGTGCTGATTATTACGGAATCTTGGCTCCACTCATCTATACCGGACTCTGCCATTGAGTTAGCGGGATACACTGCTCAGCGCCAGGACAGGACAGCGGACTCTGGAAAGAGCAGAGGGGGGGGTCTCTGTGTTTACATTAACAACAACTGGTGTACAAACACAATGACTATTGACAGACACTGCTCTGCGGACTTGGAGTATGAAACTGTTAAGTGCAGACCCATTTATCTCCCGAGAGAGTTTACCGTTGTCCTAGTAACCGCTGTTTACATTCCACCGGACGCAAATGCTAGCTCGGCTATCGGACTTTTGCATGATAGCATTAGCAAACAGCAGAGCATGTATCCCAATGCTGTGCTCATTATAGCGGGGGTTTTTAACCATACGGACTTGAAAGCAGTGCTCCCTAGACTCCATCAGCACGTGAGGTGTGCTACTAGGGGAGCAAATACTCTGGACAAAGTCTATACAAACATCAAACTGGGCTACAGGGCAAGGCAGCTTCCACACTTGGCCCAGTCTGACCATATGTCCCTGCTTTTAATTCCCGTATATACCCCCCTCTGTAAAACACAAATCAGTACAAAGACTGTTAAAACTTGGCCCGATGGTGCCCCCCAGCAACTGCAGGACTGTTTTAATACAACAAATTGGGATATATTTGAACAACAGGACCTGGAAATGTTCACAGACAGTGTGCTCTGTTACATTAAGAACTGTATTGACACTGTCACAGTGGACAAATACATCCGGATCTATCCCAACCAGAAGCCCTGGATGACCCGGGAGGTCCAGCGGCTGCTTAGGGACAGGAACATCGCTTTCAGGTCTGGCGATCGGACTTGCTATAGCATAGCCCGAGCAAACCTGAAGAGAGGCATCAGAGAGGCCAAGTCGGACTATAGGAAGAGGATTGAAGACCACCTGGACAGTAATAACAGCAGGCTGGTGTGGCGGGGTGTCCAGGATCTCACCAATTTTAAGTCCAAACAGGGAGTGGCCGATGGTGACGCCACGTTAGCAGAGGAGCTCAACATCTTCTTTGCACGTTTTGAAGTGGAGCCACCAGAGACAGCCAGGCAACGACCCCCGGCACATAGTATCCCAGCCCTCACTTTTGAGGAGCATGAGGTCAGGCGCACGCTGAAGTCCATCAACCCGAGGAAGGCTGCTGGACCTGACGGTATCCCTGGGCGGGTACTAAAAGAGTGCGCGGATCAGCTGGCTGGAATTTTTACCAAGATTTTCAACCAGTCCCTGGCCCTGTCCACTGTACCATCGTGTCTGAAATCTTCCACCATTGTCCCCATCCCAAAGAAACCCCACATTTCCAGCTTGAGTGACTACCGCCCTGTTGCACTCACACCAGTGGTGATGAAGTGTTTTGAAAAACTTGTACGGGGCTACATAACATCTTTTCTGCCACCAAGTTTTGACCCCCACCAGTTTGCTTTTAGGGAAAATAGATCCACTGAGGATGCTGTGGCCATAGCCCTCCATGCTGCACTGTCCCACCTGGAGCAGGGGGGGAGCTACGTCCGAATGCTCTTTGTGGATTTCAGCTCGGCCTTTAATACCATCCTTCCCTATAAAAACTAATGGAGAAACTGTTTTTTTTTGGGGGCTTCCACACTCCATCTGCATGTGGATTAAACAGCTTCCTGTCAGACCGCAGCCAGAGGGTCAAAATAGGCCAACACACACATCCAGGGCCCTCAGCCTCAGCACCGGCTCCCCACAGGGCTGCGTGTTGAGCCCTCTGCTCTATAACCTATATACATATGACTGTGTCCCTGCCCATGTCAGTAACACCTTTGTGAAGTATGCGGATGACACCACAGTGGTGGGACTCATCACTGGGGGGGATGAATCAGCATACAGGGAAGGTGCAGAGGCTGTCGGGTGGTGTAAGGAGAACAACCTGCTCCTTAACACCACAAAAACAAAGGAGCTGATCATAGACTATAGGAGGAAGAAAACTGATATATCCCCACTCTCCATCAGTGGGGACTTGGTGGAGAGGGTCACTGACTTCAGGTTCCTGGGTGTCCAGATTGAGGAGGGTCTGACCTGGAGAAAAAACACCTCTGAGCTGCTGAAGAAGGCCCAGCAGAGACTCTTTTTCCTCAGGGTGCTGAGGAAAAATAACATCACACAGAGACTTCTGCTGTCCTTCTACCGCTGCTGCATAGAGAGTATCCTGACCTACTGCATCGGCGTGTGGTTCACCAGCTGCACGGTGGCTCAGAGGAAAGCTCTCCAGAGGGTCATAAATGCAGCGCAGAAGACCATTGGCTGCCCTCTCAGGACACTGGCCGAGCTACACACGTCCCATTGTCTCAAAAAGGGCCAACACATCCTTGGGGACACCTCACACCCCGGGCACACTCTGTTTGAACTGTTACCATCGGGGCGGAGATACAGATCAATCAGAGCAAGGACAAATAGACTGAAGGACAGTTTTTATCCTGTAATCATTTCCACACTTAACAAACATACACGCACTTAGTAAATGTACATATTTTATATTTCATGTTTTTATTATTTTTATGTGGGACTGAAAATAGGTGAGATGTATGTTTGATGTATGTGTGAGGATGGTCAGCACTTTTTTAAATTTCGTTGTACATGTGGATGTTACAATGACAATAAAGACTTATTCTATTATTCTATTCTAACAAGTACAGTTTAGGTACCGGTACCATAAATGTAAACTACTGGTAGCAAAAAATAAAATAAAAACAGTCCTACTTCTAACCCAGCTGCAATATAGTCCCCACTGATTATATTTTTGAATACGTGACTAATGCAAATATGTCCAACAGTCAATCCGGTTGTTTTGACTTTGAGATTTTGAGAAGGATGGAAAACAGGCGCAGGTGAGATAACTGTAACTACTGTAAAAATTGTAAACTCATTATTATGTTTTGTTTTTTTCTCATATTAAACAGAGAGAAGCTGAGGACCATAATGTTGAAATGGACTTCCTGAGGCTGCAACCAAAGTCCCGTCCAGATACAGAGCAAGACCAAGAGCAGGGGGTCGGAGCCTGTGCGTTCCCAAGTCAGAAAGAAGCAATTAACAGCCCCCACTAAGGACATATAGCCTTATATAAACGTTGCACCATTTTTCTGTATTGCGATTAGATTAGCCAGAAGAGCAGTAAAATTTCATGAAACTGTTAAATATGAACTGCTAAACCAATGGGCAATGGGCTACTTTTACTTTGTTCAGGAAATATGAGAACATTTGGAACAAAAAGAGTTCAAATGTTATAGTCACAATCAATGTTCATAGCTATGGCATAAAGCTTCTAATCAAAGTAATTCCATTTCAGTGTCTTATTGCTCCCAATCTATCTCCACGTGTCGCACTAAAACCTCCAGGATGTGTCCCCTCCAGCCCTGCAGCTACCCATAATCCCCTGCTTCATATCACCGCAGTGCAGCACATGTCCTCCCTGCTCAGTACTTTGAGTGCGCTCTCATCTCAACATGGTCCATCTGATTAGACACAATAAATCCTGTTTCAGCCCATGTGAATGAATGTTTTTTCAGAACAGTTTTGTCTGAGCACTAAGGAAATTGAGGACTGGAGAAAGCAATATTCCAATATCTTCTTGTTTGTACTACCTAGTTTCTTGCTCAGATACATGAGGGAAACAACTGTTGAAGCCGCTGCCAGTGGGCCCCATTTTTTTTTGGAGCAACCAGCAAAAACGTGGGGGGGGGTGGGGTTTTTTTTTTTTCCCTCAAAGTTAATCGGGGTCGCCCATGGTTTTAAAACTACTTTTTTTTTAAACAAAGTAAAAACCTTTTTCCCCCTCAAATTTTTGTAATTTTGCCACCCATTAAACGATGCCAAAAGCGTACCAAAGGGTGTGGGGGTTCCAAGAGAGTTTTTTTTTTTTGTTTTTTCATCGGGGGGGGGGACCATCTCCCAAACAAGCTATTTTCCTCCAATTTCGGTTTGTTTTAGCCACAGGGCCCAGTGCCTTTCCATTAAGGTTCCCCTGGCAAATTGACCCCACCTCAGTGGAAACAGGAATTAGGCAAACTTTTTTTTTTTTTTTTTTTTTTTTTTTCCCATTTTAGAGCAGCCCAGTTTGCCGATAAAACTTTTTACTGGTTTGCTAAAAGTGCCCCGCTTTGGTGGGCAATAAGACATATAAAAAGAAAGGTAAATAAAAACAAATAACTATTGGGTTTTTCAAAGACTAAGACCCCTAAAACACAGAGCCAAATTTTTTACAACAGGGTCCCCCAAGAAGAACAGCCTCGGCAAATAAGATTTTAAATGTGAAGTGAAATAAAAGAAAATACCTTAACTATTTTGAAAGCCTTTCCAAAGCAGGAAAAAAGTAAAAGTTTAAAGGTGGGTGTAATGGGTGTGGGGGTTTTTTTTTTTTTTTTTTTTTTTTTTGATGAACCAATCTGATTAAACAAACAAAGACAAGTTTTAATTTGGGTAATAGCAAAAAACAATTCATACCAAAGGTAAATTCCAAATTTTGCCTTCAGAAATAAGAAAAAGGACCATTTGGTGGTTTTTTGAACCAATTCCTGCCTTTTTTTGTTTTTTTTTTTTTTTTTTTTTTTTTTTTTTTTTAATCAAATGTGGTGGCAGATTTTTACCAGCTTTTCCCCCCTGTTCCCCCTTACCCAAGCTACCACTAGGTGGGCCCAAAACTCAATAATTTGAAACCTGTTGAAATCCCACTTTTGTGAAAATTTCCAACCAATTGACGTTTTTAGACCCCACAAATAGCTTTTCAGAAGCCTAACAGCCCTATTGGCCCTTAACACAAATTGTGGAAAGTTTTTAAGCATTGGGGTAAGAAAACCCATTATATAAACGTTTTTGAATATAAAAGCAAAAGGAGCTCCGAGCAGGAAAATTGGCCAATGCGCCAAACTATTGCCCATTTTTTTTGGTTTTTTTTTTTTAAACATATGGCTGGCAGTTTTCCCCATAAAGCTTTTATTCCCAAAAACAGTAAAAATAGTTTTTAAACCTTGGCCAATGCTTTTTCCCAAACATTTGTTTTTTTGATGGTTTGGTTTTACAATTTGGTGTTTTTTTAAGTTTGGTGGCCGCTTTCCAAACTCATTTAAAAACGTTTTACTAGTCCCGTTTTTGCCCTGCCCTGAAAACCTTCTTTTTGTATTGTTTTTTTTTTGATTCTAATCCTCCTGCAATGTGGGGGGACAAAACAAAAAGCAACAATTGACTTTTTTTTGGTCTTGTGATTCCGCCCCCCTTGTCCCCCCCCCCCCCTCTCCCTTTTCCACGCCCCTTCACTGCCCCCACCCATCAGCACAGTGGGGCCCCCCCCCCCTGACACAACACCTGGCCCCCCTAACTGAAAAATTAAAGGCAAGCTGGGCTTGGAATCTTTCCCCAACCGCTGGGGGCATAACAGAAGGAATTGGGGGGGCCTTTTTCTCTTAATAAGGTCCATCCCAAGGCCCCCCCCCTGAATACCCCCAGTGGTGTCGCCCCCCCCCCCGAAACCCCCTGCCTTTTTCCTGGTGGCTTTTTCAAACACCCCAGAAAAAACCACCCATGCATTCCTTCTTCTCCTCCCTAACTGTGGGGGGTTTTTTTTTTCCCTCTGCTCAAAGAAGTCCCCCCCAATGCCCCACAAAAGTGGCCCCTAATCCTTTCAAGCCCCATAGGGAACACCCCCAGAAACAAGTAAAAAACATTTTTTTCCCGCCAATGTCCCCTGGCACCTCCCCCCCTTGATTTCATCCCACAGCTGGGCACTTTTTAAAACCCAAACCCTTTTTTCCCAATCAACACACAAACTATTCAAAACCATTCCCACTACTACTGGTGGAAAATTTTTAGGCCCTTTTGTGTGCTGGCCCCCCCCAATTGGAATTAACAAAAAAACCCATTTATTTGAAGTTGCGATATTAAAAGAAAGGAAAATACGAAAATAAGACCAAACAAAAAACCGATATACCCCTGTTAATGATTCCCTGAATTAATTTTTTTTGTTCCCCTTAGTGTCAGAGTTTTTGACACCCTTTTTTGTTGTTTTTTTTGTAGCTGTTTTTTAAATGTGTTTTTTTTTGGGTTTTTTGTTTTGTTTATTATTGTTGGTTACATGCCCAACTGCCTTTTGCACATGGTTTAACAACTTGGGGGTTTTTTTGCTGAACCCAAGGTGGAAATTTGTGAGGAGTTTTTTTAATCATCAGTTGTTATTTTGTTCCTTTTTTTTTTTGTTGGGGAGGACTTAAAGCTTTCCCTTGGAAGCTTGATTACTTGCTGGTTTTTTTTTTGTTTTTTTTTTTTTTTTTTTTTGCCTCTTTTTTGTTTTTGGAACGTAGGTTACGGCCCCCAAACCAAATAGCCCCTTTGTAAATTCCAAGAAAAAAATAAAAAACAAACCTCTAATTCTTAACAATACTGAAACAATTCCCATTGTTCCCCTGCCCACCCCAAAAAACCCCTGAAAGCAGAAAAAAATTTTTAATCCCCTTAAAGTTAGAAATTTACACCCCCCCTCCCCTGCACCTTTTCAAAAAAAAAAACAAAATTCCCCCCAAAATGTAAACATCATGTTTTGATAACAACCAAGAAATTTTTGAAATGTATTAAAACACTCCCCTTAACAAAACTTGAAATTTTCCTAACTGTAAAAGTAACCCGACCATCCACCTTAAGTAAAAAACAAAAAAACAAAAAAAAAATACCCCACAATAAATATTAAACCCCCCAAAAAATAATTATTTAACCCCCAAAAGTACTGTTTTTTCCCATCCTCCTCTCCAATTTGAAATGAAATCAGTTTTTTTTTTTGAATAAGTAATTTTTATCGTGGGACAGTTTTTTTTTTTAAATGGTTGAAAAAACCTAATTTTTTTTTTCTCCCTTTTGTTTTGGTCCCCTCGCTGCCCCACAAACCTTTTCCCTTGATTTTTAAACGTTGAATATATCCTGAATTTGGGGAATTCAAAAGCCCAAATCAAGGTGGTTTTTCAGGTCCCCCCCTTCCCCCCCTTAACGTGGCGTGTTTTTTTTTTTTTTCACACTCCCTTACTTTTTTTGCCTAAATAATGTCCCCTTTCCATGTGGGGAAAAGCCACAATTTTTTTTTTTAATGCTCCTAAGTTGGTGGTTATTTTTTCCAAAGGGCCCCCCCATTTTTGCCAAAAGCACCCGTGCCTTTTGAAGGGGAATGCAAACTGCCCCGCCTCCATTTTTTTTTTCAATCCTTAGGTCCCCCCCCCAGATATAGGGGCAACTATGCCTTTACCCCTGAGGTACAATTAATTAAATGTTCCCACAAAGAAAGAAACCAATAAATATGGTTAAAAAATGCAAATGTACATAATCTTTTTTTTGTTATTTTGTTTTTTGTTTTTTTTTTGCTAAATCCCGTAAATGGTAGCATCTTTGCAGTGGGGTTCCCCGACCCCTCAAATAATTTGGTGAGATTAAAGTCCCCCAGTGGTTCCCCCCCCCCCATCTGACCGTGAAATGTATTTTTTTTTTGAGGCGGGAAATTGTGGGGATCTGGGGATGGGGGCCCTGGCTTGTTTTTTTTAAGCCTGGTATTCAAAAAATGCACCCACCCCAACTGGCCAAGGCCCAAAGTAAGAATTTACAAAAAACCAAGATCGAGAGCAGAGAGGGGAGGCAAATGGCCACTGCGTTGGGGAGATTGGGGTTCCCCCCCCCCCCAAAATTGTTGATTTTTGTATGCAAAAGCAAGTTTTTTTTTTTTCAATATTTTTCCAAAAATTGTGTATTTGTAAATTTTTTTTGTTTGTTTTGTTTATTTCTTATTTTTATTTTTTTTGACAGGGGGGGAAAGGCCCCAGTTGGGGAAGAAAGTACCCCAAAACTTCCCCCCTCCTTTGTCATGAGCTTGTTAAAAAATAAACAGAAAAACAAATACAAAACAAAAGCCAAAAAAAAAAAAATGTTTGTTCTAGTGCAAAAAGGCAAAGTTGTTTTTGTTTTTTTTTAGGACGTAAAATCCCTCGAGATCCTTTTGTAAATTACAAGTTTTTTTCCCCGTATCAAAGTTTCCCCAACAACAAAGCCAAGTTGAGGATATTCCAGCAAGTCCCCCCCATTTAAGTTAGTGCATTACATTTAAATTACATTTTTTTTTAATACAGTTGGGGTGTTTTGTTGTTCCCTCCCTTTTATCGATAGAACAGATAGCGGAGGGCAAACCTACTTTTTTTTTTTTCATTGTGGTGAACAGTGGGATGGAAATTTTTTTTTAAAAATTTCCCAAATCACCTGGTTGTTATGAACGCAAAAGGCCCTGCAGTGGGGAAGAGAAAATGGATCTAAAAGTTTTTTTTTTAACCAGAAGGCCTTTTGAAAGTAAAAAAGTTCCGGCAAAAATGTAATATTAATTAATCTCCCTTACAATCCCTAATTTACAAAAAAGGAAAAAAGTTTGTTTTTTGCTTTTGAACATTTCTTCAAGGAATTTTCCAAATTGGGGAAATAAATAAAGAATTTTGTTTGTTTTCTATGAAAAAAAGGGATAATTTTTGATGTAAACTGCTACATAATCCCCTGAGGTAATGTAATTTTTTTAACAGATAAATTTTTTTTGTTCCGACCCAAAAACCCCCAAGAAATTATGGTTTTTTTACCAACAGCTTGCAACTCACTTTTTAAATGTTTTTTTTTTAGAAAAAAAAAACTTTTTTCGTTTTTTACTTTTTATTTGCAATTCCAAGTGATACTAATCCAACAATTTAAATAGTTTTTTGGAAGGGTTTCCCCTGAATTTTTGTCCTTGGAATTTTAATCGCCACTTTTTCTGAAAAGCTGTAAAATTGGGTGATTGAAACCTGAATTTTAATTTACCAATTGTCCCCCCCCCCCTATACCTTTTTAATTTGTTTTTGCACCAGCTTTTCCCCATAATTGCTTTTTTTTAGTGTTTTTTTTGGAACCTAAGTGAGTTTCCAGGGAAAAAATCCTCTATTGTTAATTCCCCCCGCAGAAGATTTTTTGCGCTGTTGGTCCAGATGAGTTATATCGACATAAATGTAAAACATAGAAATGATGAAAGGGTTTTTTTTCCGATATTTTTTTGTAGAAATTTTTTTTTTCCCCTCTTTGAAAAAAATTGCACATTTTCCCCCTGCTACATTTTTGTAATACTAAATGGTTAATTTGGAGGTTAATATTTTTTGTGTTGTTTGGGTTGTCAAGAGGGCTGGAACACATTTTTGGGTTGTTTCTGTTCACCTGTGTTTTTTTTGTTTTACTATAACTTAAACTGCCCTTTTTTTTTTTTTTTTTTTTTGGTCCCGCTGTGCCAAACCGATAAAGTTTTCTATTTCCGTCAGTGTTTTTTACTGGGCCTGTTTTTTTGTTGGAAGACTTGGCTCAGGAAAGTTTGAGGGCTTGCCTTGTTTGTTTTTGCCCCTCTTGCCGGTGTTTTTGGGGTGGGTGAAAGGTTTTTTTTTTTTGACTTTTCAGGTAAACCCAATTTGGGGTTTTTTCAGAAAATAAAAACAATCAGAAGAAAAATTTTTTTGGTGGTGTTTTTTTTTTTTTTTTTTCCTTACACCATAAACAACCCCCTAAAATTATATATTAAAAAAAGGTCCCCCCCCCCCCCCTTTGCCTGAAGCAAATGTTTTAGAAATTGCCCAAGATCCCACCAGTCAACCATCCCCTTACAAAAGTCCCCCTGGGGTCCCCCCCCTGAAAATCCCCTCCAAAAATCGAAAACAAATGCACCTTTTTTTTTTGCAAACTGTTTTTTTTGTGAATTTAATTTAAAAATGAAAATCCCCATGTACAAAAAGGACCAATGGCATGAAGGTGGGATTGGGGGAGGGCATTTTATTCACTTTTTCCTTGGGACAGAAGCCCCCTGGAGGGGTAACAAGTTCCCCCCCCCCCCCCCCCCCCCCCCCTTGGAAATTCAACCACCCTCAAAAACCAGACTTGCCCCCCCCCAATGCCCCATTGTGGAAAAGGGGGAAAAATTGCAGGGTGGTGTTTTGCCCTTTGTGGGGTTGCCGGGTCACCCAGATTTTAAAAACGCATCAATCACAAACGGCCCCCTATTTTAAAGCCCTTGACATCAGACCCTACGCCCCCCCCAACCCCAAAACCTGTTTTCATCCAAACGCAAAAATTTGCCTGTTACATTAATAAAATGGTTCACGTGGTCCCCCCCCCCTTACAGTTTTTGCCCCGCCGTGACCGCCATCCGCAATGGACCCCAATAGCGTGCCCCCCGAGTTTTTTTTGTTCCTTAAGGTCCAGAGCCAAAAGGAAGAGGGGGGGGAAAAAAAAAAAACATCCATTTTTTCCCCCCCGAATTATTTTTAATTCCACCCCCGGCGAAAGTTTGGTTTGTCCCATCATCCGCCCCTTACTCCTTTCCCCGCTTTGGCAAACCAAGGTAAAAACACTCCCCATCTTTTCATTTGTAGTTTTTTTTTTGTTTTTTTTTTTTAAAACCAATTAAAATTTTTTAATTTTAAATTTTGGGAAGTATTTTTTTTTTTTTTTTTTTTATTTTCATATGCCCCTTAAAAATGGTGCGCTTAATTTTTTTAACCAATTGTTTGGGGTTTTTTTTTTTTTTTGGGCCATTGGATTCTAAAACGTAATCTGGGGGTTGTTATTTTTCCCGAGCCGTTCCCCCTCGTTCCCCCCCCAGTTTTTTTTAGAATTTTTTTGTCCCGAAACATCTTGAACCCCCCCATGCAGAGAAAGGAAGATACTTTTCTTCTCCCAAGAGGAAATTGTCCCCCCATCTTTCCGCTCCCAGTCCCGCTTACGGGGTTTTTTTTTTTTGGGGCCCCTTGGGTCCCCCCCCCCCCCAGATTTAAGCCCCTTTGGGGTGGGTCCCCCCCATTTGTCCCCCCCTTTCCCCATTTCCCCCCAAGGTTGAGCAAGTTTTTTGTTATTGGTCCCACCACATTTGGTTGCTAAATTGGGTAAAATATTGGATTAAAATTTACAAAATGTGGTTTTGAGGTGTCCCCCCCCCGCTATGTTTTTTTTGTGGGTTAAAGGCAAAGACCTCTTTTATTTACAATTCCGTTGGATTTTTGTTTTTTTTTTTTTTTTTGTCCCCCCCTTCCCTGCTGAATGTCCTCCCCCAATTTTTTTCCCCCAGAAAGAAAAAAGAAAACCGCTTACTAGTCCCCCCCCCCCGTAATTTTTATAGTTTAGTGGCTAATTAGTGGCCTACCTTTCAGCGCTTGACATGACAAAGAAAAACCCGCAATTTCCCTTTGTTAGCAAAAGAGGCTTAATTGCCCCCCGTGTTGCAACTTGAAATTTCCCTTGTTTAAAAAAATATTATGGCATAGTCATTGGTTTTTTGGTTTTGATGCCGTAGCTAAACCAATTGTTGATAACGTAAACAGTCCTCCCCGCTAAATCCTTTGCCACCCCGTTTTTAGCACCAACCATTTTTTTTTTTTTTTTTTTTGTTTTTTTTTTTTTTTTTCCTCGTAACACCTCCCCCCCTTGGGGGTGTAAAAGCCATGACTTGTCCTTGACCAAGCCAAACTGAATCTTCACATTACAAATCCCGTGGCAAATCTAAAAATGCCCGACCTTTTTACCCCAACGCAAACAATGGGTTGTTGCCCCCGTTTTTTTTGCGGCCCCCAGCACCCACCCCCATGCCTTGCCCCAAAAATGGCCCCCCTTTTTTTTTTTCTCCCAAAGGAAAAAAAAAAGAGCGAAAGTTTTTTTTGGGTGTTTTTGTAGCCCCCTCCCCTTTTTCTTGCCTTTTTGTTTTAAGGAAAGTAACTAGGCCCCTTCATAGTGATAGTAAAAATTTTGGCCGAAAACAAATCACCAACGCTGGGCCAAGCTGATTGAGGCCCTTGGAACCCAAGCCTCTTTGAGGTGCCCATTTGTCCCCCCCTTTAAAATCGAGGTTCATCCGGAAGGCCCCAACTTGGAAGACGTGGGCCCCCCACCACAGCCCCCTACTCCCCCACATAACAAAACAAAAAAGCCTTTTAAAGCCCGCAGACACGGCCAGGACCTTTTTTTTCCAACATAACCAAGTGGGAAATTGGCCAAGAAAAACTTTCCCTTTCCAACCTCCTCATTTGACCTCCAGTAATTACCCGTTTTTATTGACACGTCCCTTCACTAGCAAATTTATTGGAAAATCTACGTTAAATTTTTTTTCAAACGTAAATTCCGGGCTTGAAAAGCTAGCACAGTGGTAAAAGGGATGTTTTTTTTTTTACCTGGCACAGAAGACCCAAGATTGAAGAATAGAAACAATGGAGAAAGAACATTTTTTTTTTTTTTACAATACATATTTTTGTTAGACAGGGAAAATGGGATGTTACCATGTTCATTTGTAAAGTGTTTTTTTTTGCCAAACATTACCATGCAAAATAAAACATTTGTTGATGCGCCGTTTTTTTTTTCCCCAAAGTTTTTTTTTTTTTTCCGCAAAGGAAGAACAGAGTTTTTAAAAATGGTACATTGGGAAAAACAGTTTTAAAAAACATAATATACATTAGTTCCCCCCCCAATGTTGCTTAAAGACCAGAAAAATAAAGGGCCCCCCCATGCACCAAACTTTTTCCCCAAATTCCCCAAATTTTTTCCCCCTGCACAGGGAATTTTGAAACAAAAAAGATTTCCCATGTTTTGGGGTCTGTTTTCTAAATTAACAGACTTTTTCCTTACACAGCTACAAAACAGGAAAACACCCAAAATAAGTGCAAGGAAGAAAGTTTTTGGCCACTTAACATTTTTTTTGGTCCTGTAGGTTTTTTTTTTTTAAAAATTGTTAAAAAAAAGTAAAAATGTAAAAAAAAAAAGAAATAAACCAAAGGTCCCCCCTACTTAGTAAATAATTTAATTATTTTTTTCCCTTCCAAAGAATCAAAACAAATTTTTTTAGAATGGAAGATGACCCAGCCTTAATAATGTCCCATCCTAGGTCTGTCCAACATTTTTTATAAAAGCCCCCTTTTAAAAAAACATGGAACCCTGGTGGAATGCTTTTGAAACTGCTTTTGGTGGGAAACCAAATATTTTGGGAGCCAATCCCCAGTCCCCCGTCCCGAACCCCCTCCTGCCCTGCCCCATAAAAATCCAAACGCCGGCCCCAACTCCCCCTGGGGGCAGAACACACCTTTTTGGTTCTAACCTCAAGCTGGGGCCACAAAAAACCCTTTTCCACGAGAAAACAGGCCCTTCCCCCCGCCCCCAACCACCAATGGCAAAAACCCCATATCTGGCTTACCATCAAAAGGGTAACCAAGTTAAGGCAGGTTACTTTCAGTCATCCCCAGTTTTTAGTGGGCCCCCACTCCAAGTTGCCAATGAACAATTTCCCCCAAAGTGTTTTTATTTGGGTTGTTTTTGAAGTGAAAACCCCCCTTGATGTTTTTTTTTTTTTTTTTTTTTTTGAGTATCACAATAATTGGATATATTTATTTTTAAATGATATACATTTTTTTTTTAAAACAAGCAATTAAACAAATATCACAATTAGAAAAAAAAGCTTTTTGGAAAATACTACAATAAACATTTTTATATGAAATATGATTTTTATTTAAAGCCTGGGGTAAAAAAAAATCTAATTTTGTTAAATTTGTGAAAGAGAAGATATTTTGTGTTTTAATACCTGTTTTTTTACTGGGGGCTTCTTCCCAATCCTTTTTTCACATTGGCCCAGCCTTTTTTAAAAAATAAAGGTTATTCCTCTTTATAGTTAAAAATTGCAAAAATTGTTTGTGTGGAAGGTTTTGTCCCCACAGTTTTTTTTTTTTTTGTCTCCATCATCCTTAAAAACACTCACTCTCCCCCATTCTAAGTTTGGCTTAGGTAAAGTCCTTAAACCCAAGCCTTGCTTCCAATAAAATCCTTGGGAGAAATTGGGTTTTTTTTTGTTTTTTTTTTTCAGTGAAAAACTGCAAAAAAAACCGATGGGGTCGCCCCCACACCTGTTCCCCATAAAAACAAAGGTTGGTACTGACCATTGGAAAAAGAAAATTTTGGGTTTTCCCCAAAATACAGACAGCAAAAAATAAATAGTAATTTTAAATAGCAATAATACAAGTTTAAAAATAAATTTATGTAAAATATACAGATTATACTTTTTTTTAATTTTTTTAGCACAGTGGCAGGGGGCCCAAATTTCCCAACAGTTTTTTTTACCTCCTGAACAATAAAAATTTTTGAAAACCGATCCTGTTTAGATTTTAATTGTGGAATTAATTTGGCTGAAAAAAACAGAAAAAATGAAACAGCCAGCTTTTGCTCTAAGAAATTAAGGCCACCAGTGGGGGGTGGGAATTTTAATCCATCTAAGGCCCTTCCTCACTACTTGGCCCCCCGAATTCTCCCACCATGTTTACCAGTTGCAAGCAGATGAAACATGCAATATAAGTTTTTAATGGATATGATTAAATATGACCTCACTTTCCGGAACCTTCAAATAAGCAAGTAGCCCCATATAGGGTAAAATGGAGATTGTTTTTGGGCAACAAAAGTTTTATTATTGAGGTAAACAATGACCTGGTTTTTTCCCCCTGTTTCCCCATCCAAACCTGGAGAAAAACACATGTCAAATATACTAAAGGAAATTTAATTTTTTTTTCATTTTTGATTATTTTTTGTTTTTAAAATCTCTTTTGTCCATTCCGTTTGTAAGACCTGGTAAATCCCCCTAACACCTCCATCACTTTGGGTGTTGAAACAGAGGCAAACAGGTAACAACCCTTTTAACGGAATTTTTTTTCCCCCCCCCAGGGAAAGTCCAACTTGCTTTTAAAAGGGGTTTTTGAAAAACAACACGCAGAAAGAAGCAAATTTTTTTAATTCCCCCGTTGGGGTACCACTTTTTTTGTTTTTGGAGACAGACACAAATGTTCATCTAAAAAGATAAATTAACCCTCCCCCCGAACCCTTGCTACAGACATGGGGGTTGGGTGGTACGCCACCATTCAGCAAACCTTGCAAAAAATACAAACTGGAGTTAAAATTTTGAAACCCCTAAACAGGGTGTATAAGAAATGTTTAAAAATCAAATGAACAGCAATTGGAATCAAAAGTTTTTGGATTTTCCATCCCTTAAAGCCCATCCCCCCTTGGGAAATGATTGGCCTAAACCTCCTGAAACCCAAAAAAAAAACAAAATTCTTTTTCCCTGGATCAGAAACCTGAACAATCCCCAAATAACAAGATTTTTTTAAAAGTTAATGAGAAAGGGAAGTTTTTTTTTTTTTTAAATTGTAAGTTTCCTAAGACTGAAACAATCCAAAGCAAAGACTACAAAAGCATTTTATGTTTGTTTTTGTTTTTTTAGTTCCCCCCATTTTGTTTTTTTTAGAAAACTTAAAGAAACTTTTGGGGTTTTCAAAAAAAGGGTTTTTTTCGCCCCACTCAATGGTGACCCCTCCCTGGGGTCATGTAAACTGGTTTTGTTTTTTTGTCCCCCCCCTCCCAAGAGCCTTTTTTATGAATGAAAAAAGATGAACTAATTGCAACTTTTTGAAAAAACATCTTTGCTTTTTTTTTTTCTTTCCTTGGTTTTTTACTTTCAAACTGAAAAACAGAGCCAAAGAGAGCCTGGGGGGGGCAGAAATAATTTTGTGATGTAAACAATGCACACTTTTTTTTTTACAAACATTTAACCATTTTTTACTAGCCTTTTCCTGTTTTTTTTGGTTTGCCGAGCGTAAGAGCTGATAATTTAATTCAGTATCGTCCGCACAGAGGAGAGGAAGGCCGCCGTGGCAGTGTGACCCAGAGTTATCCCAGGACATTAGGAGCACCACCACTGTCCTACTGATGGGCACACCAGGGGGACACAGAGAGTCTATTGAGGTTCACACTCAGGACCCACAGAAGATCCTCTGAGGGCTCACTGAGGGGCTACTGAAGGGACAATGAAGGGACACCAAGAGGGCACTGATGGGGCAGTGAGGGACACCAAGGGGGGACACTGAGGGTCTACTATAGACTGTGTAGAAGTGAACTGAGGGAGTGTGACATCACTGGTAGCTGTCAATCAAACCTGTTGCTAACTCTAGCACGAGTTACCTCAGGGAAAGAATACACCTGACTGGTTTGTTATTAATGTTGATATCTTTATTCATAGAAAAAAATGTGAAATAAAAAGGATCATATAGAGTGGGTTTTAAGACCAAAATTAAGATCCTGATCAGTTACAGAGAGAAGGGTGCAGATTTTTCAGTAGAAGTAAATTGGAACTCAAAGAAACCACTTCGTGCCCATGCTCACTTCCTGTTTGGAATGCAGGGGACATTCTATGGGGACCACTGAGGATCCAGTGAGGGGACACTGAGGATCCACTGAAAGGATACTGAAGGGACAATGAGGGGACACTGAAGGGAGACTGAGAGGACAAGGAGGGTCCACACGGAGGACATTGAAGGGATACTGAGAGTCCCCTGAAAGTCCACTGAAGGGACAATAGGGAGACACTGGGGGAACACTGAAGGGGACACAAAAGGGACATTTTAGGGACAATGAGGGGGCATTGAAGGGAGACTGAAGGTCCACTGAGAGTTCACTTAATAGTCCACTGCAATATGTTGCTCAGCCCTTATTAACCTCTGACTGTGCCATAGGCAAAATTTTAGACTTCTATTGTATTTTACTCACAGAGAGAGCGCATAAAGAGAAGAGATGTAAAAGTGGTGCAGGGCGAAAGCGCTTGGACCAAACCCTGCTTTTTAAGTAGGGAGTTGCTGGAGGGGTTTATCCCGGACTGTGGAGTGAATCATGGGCCTTGACCTAAATCCATTCAGTTCAGTTCAGAGCACTGTTTGCAGAAAAGCTGAACATTCTGATGTTAACATCAGGCATGGCCCCAGCTCTGAACTAAATCCAGAGACTTTAATATAATATCATTTTACAGAAGTAAAAGCACATTTACACTATCTTTTACCTTGTGTTCAGTAGAGATTGGCAATTCCAAGGCTGAAATCATCTAAATGGTTCCAGTGAAGGTGTATAGAATTTAAAAAGTGGTGGTTATCCAATCCATCTCTCTAGCTTGTATCAGATCAACTACACCTTTCCTTTACAATCCTTTGGTGATGGGTCTAGTTTGCACCCATCTGCCTTGGTGCAGTCCTCAGGCCATCTCACCTCTGGCCTGAGTGGCTTCTTGTTCCTAAACCCTCAGATTAAGGCCTTTATGTAATCTGCGGCTGGTGGTGGGGTGGGGGGAGAGGTGGAGTGAGATTGGGGGGATTGGAAGGACAGCTGGTTTAGAATCCGAGTCTTATGTATGGACCTCCGCTGGCTTCGGCCCAGCTCTGCAGTCGGATTAGACCAAAACATAGGGAGTTTTAGTATGGGACCAGCATAGATCACTGTGAATATGTACAGTAGGTGTAACAGCTCTGAGTGCAGGTTGCATATATTGCATTTATACTGTTTGCATACTCGAGACAAACAACTAATACACCATGTAATCTTAGAGAGTTCCATACACAAACAAAAACATAACAGAATCCCATAATGACTGGGAATGTGTCAAACCGCATTGAATTAGGTAACTGATTGTGATGCACTCAATGACTTAACAACTCTAGTCACAATATTGTGCAACACATCCTGCATGTAATAAAATATTTAGTAACACTGTATAGCAATGGTGCATGCATTTTTTTTTTTACAAAACAGCTGTTGCAACCTCATTCAGATGAAAACAATGAATGACATAAAATTATTATTTTGTGTGTCCAATACATACGCCATGATTGAACAAAAGTATCTCTAATCAAGCTGCCAAAGTAAACAATTTGCCATGAATTTACAAATTATCTTGGAAATGCATTAGAATATGAAAAAAATGAAAGCCTGCATGTACTGCCCTCTCCTGGCCACACTCATCACGTTAGCTTTCAGGAGGACTGCCACCAGGCTGCAGCTGAAATGAGTTTGATTAAAATAATAGCATTGGCACAAAAATGTTTTTTCCCCCAATTTATTAATTTCAATATTCAAAGTTTTGTATTTGCTACTATTTTTCTGTGATTGTAACTAATTGACCACATGCACAGATTTAAACAGTGGTGTGAAAACAAATCCATGGGGGATGCACAATTTTAGCAGTGAATTACAGCCTTACAGCCTAAGAGTCATAATGGATCAAATGTGTTTGTAAGTGAAGGTTAACAACCTGGATCAGCAAATAAGTGCAACACAGGGACATAGTGGACCAGTCAGACATGTTTGAATTTTAAAGCTGATTCTGTTGTGTATTGTAGAGACACTCATGATTGTTGTTAAATGTGAGTTGTGAGTTTCAGTTTGTAGTGTGGGCCCTAGTCTTTCCCAAAGGTATATTTGTGAGAATCATTCATCTGCTATTGTGTGGCCAAATGCACACTTAATTAGTTTGAGTTTCTTCTTTAACTTGTTTGGGTCTGAGTGAAACACACACATTGACAAAGTCACACACTACAAAGCCTTCAAAGCTCAAGCAAATTTATAAATTATGATTTATATAATTAAACTGTATCTTTCTGTTGCAGGTGTCCGTTTAGCTCCCTCCACCATCACACTATTTTGAACCCCCCCTTTGTCACCTGACCTCCCTCAAACTACCAACCACAGTCATGGAACCCATCAAGGTCCAATCCGAAGGCGGGCTCAATGTCACCCTGACCATCCGACTGCTCATGCATGGGAAGGTAGGAGCCGCCTTTATCCACCCTCTCATGGCACAAAGTAGACATGGACATAATTATACTCTGCAGCAGCATATTTATTCTGACTGTGTGTGCTTTCACAGGAGGTGGGCAGCATCATTGGAAAGGTAATATCACCAACACAACCAGAGCAGAGAAATGAATGAGGGGCCTGAAGCCATGATAAAATATTTGTTTGTTTTTTGCAGAAAGGAGAGACTGTGAAGAAAATGCGAGAGGATGTAAGTTTTCTCCCCCAAAGTTGTTCTATGGAATGTGGACTATAGATACAAAGGAATTGTCATCTATCACAACACAAACATGTAGAAACTAATAAAAAAATGCATAATGTACAATCCAGGTTTTAAATACTAAGCTGTTATTGATATATTGCTGGCAGGTTTTCTACACAGTAAAAGATAAATTCCAAGACTGGCAGCAAGATGGCAGCATTAACACTTTTATAGAGGAGTAATGGCATAAGACAATTTAAAACAAATATTTATTATTTTTCTTTTCTTTATTTTTTTTTCTTTTTGTTTATCTTCACTGGGTGAACCCAACAATGAGTTGGGTTCCATAAACATGCATTTCTAATAATAGCAAGGCAAGGTAAAGCAAGTTTATAGTAATATAAGTAATTCAGTGCTTTACAGAATAAATGCCACAAAGAATGGATTGATGAGAATGTTTCAATGCAGAAAAGTCATTCATCATAGTGATGTCAAGTTCAGCAAAACACTCCAAACTATGTGAACAGTCATTTATGTTCAGAAAAAAATAAATAAATAAAAATCTTTTGTATAGTTTTTGAACTGTCACTATCTTATATGGCTGCACAGAGTGGTGCCCGGATCAACATCTCAGAAGGAAACTGCCCTGAGAGGATTGTCACCATCACCGGACCCACAGACGCCATCTTTAAAGCCTTTGCCATGATCGCTTACAAGTTTGAGGAGGTAACTCTCTCTGAGAAAAAAAACTGTCAGCCCAAACCTAATCTGTCTGAGGTGGGACAGAGATGTGCTGATGTGCCCTTGAGCAGGACATGACAGTGACCAGAGCAGAGGGTTGGTGCAGTATCAGCAGGATGGAGTACATGGGGACACTCTTCATTATCCTGTGTATATAGAGAGAACAGAGGGTGGGCAAAGAGCCAAAAGGAAGGCCTAGGCAAGGGCGGGTTGGAACAGACTCTGAACTCAATACAATGGATCTATCATATTTGCATACAAGCAGCAGTCATATAAATGTCAAACCTCTGCCATTATGACTAAAGGGAGGCATTTATCACTTCACTAATTCTCCTTCAATACATTGCATTTTATGACAGCTGAGATCCCGCTAAACTCTTGCATCATTGTTCAATCGCAATTCATTCACATTAAACTCTGAGGCAAAACTATTGAAAGCATGCGAAACTGCAGCCACAGGCTCTCCAACCACCCTGCAGTGTGTCTTGCTCATAGACCTAACAACAACTTGCTATTCCAATAACAGGAAACACAATTTAAAACTTCGGATTAGTGTGTAAAATGGGCTACTCTACATCATATTTTATGATACTTAAGCTCCCCTGGTAGCGTGCCAATTTATACAAGCCGATGTTATGAAATGTGGTAGTTTATTAAATGAAGTAACATTAAAGTAACATTAAGCAGCTGACAAAACAATGTATGTGCTTTTTGAAACTGCTTCATCCCTCTTCATTAGAATATACCCATAACAAAGGTTATATACTGAATGTCTTTTGTTCTGTGCAGGATATCATCAACTCAATGAGCAACAGCCCGGCGACAAGTAAGCCCCCAGTGACTCTGCGTCTGGTGGTACCAGCCAGTCAGTGCGGCTCACTCATTGGCAAGGGGGGCTCCAAAATCAAGGAGATGAGAGAAGTACGTCCCAGTCTAACACTGTTATGTTTTATCTACGGCATCTGAAAGTTCGCTAAATCCCCTGAACTCTGGAGGACACAGTGGAACACTAACACAGTATAATCTGGTCCATGTATTTTTCCTCTAAGCTTAAAATCATATTTCAACAAAGAGACACTAAAACCGACACAGACTAATGACATACTGATGTTACATGGTGTATTTCACAAATATTATGTCAACTTAATAGTTTAATATGAAACATAAACATTTGCATTGTATGTACTTTACAGTCTACCGGGGCACAGGTGCAGGTGGCCGGGTGACATGCTGCCTAATTCCACAGAGAGGGCCGTAACCATCTCGGGGGCCCCTGAAGCCCATCATCCAGTGTGTCAAACAGATATGTGTGGTCATGCTCGAGGTAACGTCGGAAACCAACAAGAACTTTTCGTATCAACATCACTTTCCAAATAAATTCCAAATATATATACATATATATATATATATATATATATATATATATATATATATATATATATATATATATATATATATATATATATATATATATATACATACATACATATATACACATATATATATACATATACACACACACACACACACATATATCAACATTAGATATTTCACAAGTTAAAAGCCACAGATACCATAATAACCTGTAACATTACATATACATGCTGCTGTTTGATTATTGTGAAGCATAAAAAAATTCTGAATGGTACAATGAACGAACTATCATGAACTATCAAAGGAGCTAACAGACATTATGGAGTACTTAGAAGGCCTGTGCTTGATTGGTAGTCTCTGCATTAACTCTACTGAACTATCTACAGCCACCTCATCACTGGGCCTTGATCTCGCCCCCAGCCCTGGACATTTGGACATTTGTCACATGATTGTAAGTTCACAGATATAGGCTGACGCTAACCTGTAAAGTCCTCCTTACCCAGTTGAAGTGGTGTTCCAGGTATTACTCGGGCCCAGCCTTCAGCATGTGCACACAGGAGCACTTTGTGAGGTGGCCTCCCTTTCCAGCACTGTTCGACTTTCTGTTCTAACACATTCTCTCCCCCACTCTTCTTCCCTCTGCCCCACCCACAGTCCCCACCCAAAGGTGCCACCATCCCGTACCGCCCCAAGCCTGCCTCCACCCCTGTCATTTTTTCAGGTGGCCAGGTAAGGGCAGATCCGCTGGCGGCGTCCACGGCAAACCTCAGCCTCTTACTGCAGCACCAGCCACTGCCTGTTAGTGTCACACCAGGTTCTACTCACCCCCATCCCTCACTGTCACCCCCACTGCTCCCTGGTTAGAACATGACATGGGTATTGCTGCCATGCATCAGGCCAGGACACCACTCAGACAAATGCCTTCAATATTAGGTCTAGAGTCAATAAAAGTCATTGAATCAGCAAGAGAGATTGCAAGTTAAGTTATCTGAGTCACTATTGTAAAAATGAAAAAGAAAAAATTGCAGAATTTTGTTTTTTACTTGCTCTGAACACACCTTTAGCTTCAGGGAAACTGCAGGGCTGACTGATCCGAACCCCTGAGACTTATGTTCCACCATGATTCTCAGACAAAAGGGGACAACCTTGTTCATAGTGCAAGTTCTGTAGAATGCACAAACTAAAACCAAGGATCGTAAGCTTTAGACTAAAAAAGAGGGACATACAAGGCTTGTTCACTCTCAAAGGCATGTAAGACATTTAACAACAAAGGTTTTCAACAGAAACACCATGTTCTGTGAAAGCAGGACATTAGATGACACTCCAAAACAAAAAGACTTGATGGTGATGGTGCCCAAACTGACAGGTAAATTTATAGCTCTGTTCTGACCTGTCTCTCCTTTATTAAACCCACACAGCATCAATATCTCAAAGGATAAACTTCTTTAGAACGCTGTCCCACACCCTCCAGTCACACCCACTGTCACTGTCCTCAACTGTACTCTATTCAACTGGATCTGACTGATGAGTTGAATGTTGGATGCATGTCAATAATAAGCTATATACTTTTGTTTTTTTTTTGTTTTTATAAATTGTATTATATTATTTTTGTCTATGGTAAAGAGGAGTAAGAGATCACATTCTGAGATAGTGAAGAGCAATATCAAAAAGTTTATATGGTGTTCATATAAAGTTTATATCACGATATTGATTTCTTTATTACAGTGTGTGCAATTAAGCTTTAACCGAAGGCTGACCTAAGGGAGGAGTGGCAGGAGAAGTGTCTGGGATAATTTCACCTTAATATCATGTCAACACTACAATCAGTTTCCAATAGAGTTTTGTCATCATATTGCTGGGCCCATGAGAGCTAGAAAAAATGCCAATTTACTGCAGTCCCAATATCATGCAGTAAAGTTGAATTTGATAGCAAGAAAATTTCACAGCTCATCTTCTGAGTCTGTGTAATCCCTCAATCATCCAGGTATGATCCATAGTAAACAAAAAATATATATAATTCTGTCAGCTGGACAAAGTTGACAGAATTGAAAAGTTATTTTTACAGGGAAGACGTTTCTCACCCAAGCCGCTTCTTCAGTTCTTCTTCAGAACTTTTTCCCTCCCATTCTTGCAATTCATCATTCAGGTGCTGTACACTTCCAGACTAAATGTTCAGCATGGTTGGAGGACAGGATTAAAAGTATAGCATGATTGTTCACTCCAAGCCCTGTCATGTATGCTGTTGTAGTTCTCATAGTGAATAAGTGAATAAACTGGACCCTTTCTTTGCCAGAATGAACAAGGACTGAGGCCAGTGAAGTCCACATCTCACGAGTGAAACTAAAAGCAACCTCACTCTTGTGCAAAACTTTTATGTTGATGCATTTCTTCTCCCTCACATAAAAATTGGGACTATTTTTGGGCATGAAAATAATATGATTAATACTCACACTTTATGATATCACAATTGTGGTGGTACACATCGTTGTGTGATGAAAACCAAATCCTCCACTCCTCTTTACATTAGCGTTCAGTTGACAATAGTGCATACCTAATATTTAATTCATTTACTCAAACAGTCTTTTCTTTTCTATTCTTTACAGGCATACACTATCCAGGGACAGTACGCCATCCCTCATCCTGATGTGAGTGCCCCCTAAAGGCTTCCCTCCCCAGCTCCACCTTACTCTGAGACAGGCCTACATCTATACTCCCTTATTAATATTAACTTATAATATTAATACAGCAATGTTTCTAATATGTATCTTCTATCTCTTGCCTCCCTTCCCTGTTCAGTTCTCATGGGACTTAGACAATCTACACCATATTTTTAATCATATTTTAGTCATAAGTCAGCAATTGTAGAAATCCAGAGCACTTGCTCTATCCAAACAACTCTTTAATATTTATATGATCTTGACCTTGCCTTTGGCTTTATAGGATTACAGCCATGTATAATAGCTGTTAAGCCCTTGAACAATGTTCTCATGTTCTTTATGGTCCCTAATTTAAAGGACATCATCATCAGAACCCATTCAAACTACAAAGAAAGCAACAATAAGACCTGATTGTGCTTTAAGCAGAACACCATATATCTGCTGAAAAGCAAAAGCATCAGTAGACCATTGTCATTGCAAATGTTGAGGAGTAAATTGGGTGTAGAAATGTCAGGTAGCCTGCTAACTACTGTCAAGTCCTCTATGAGTGCCTTCTCTCAGCTCTCTCTGACTTTGTCCTGTGTTGTACTTCTCCTCGTCCACTCTTTACTGTTGTAGTAACTGGACAGTGTCTCTTTATCTGTGGGTGAATGAATGAGTGTTTTTGTGACTGGTTGAATGTGTTTGAGTTTTTAACAATCTGGACCTTATAGCTCTGCTGTCCTCCTCCTCCCCCCCTCAGCAGTTGAGCAAGCTCCACCAGTTGGCTATGCAGCAAACCCCCTTTACCCCCCTCGGACAGACCACCCCTGCCTTTCCCGGTACGTACCCACCCACACTCGTCCTGTACCAAAGCTCCTGTCTGGACCTTACACAGCACATTCTCTCTATCCTCTCTACTGTGGTAGACATGGCCTGCTGGTGGTCTGCTCTGGCTAATGTTGAGGTTTCTGCTGTCATTTGCTCATCTTGTTTCCTCTTTTTAATTAAAACCTATGGAAGAGCTTTGGCACAAGTTAATGCCCCACTTTCAGTACATTATGTTGCGGGTCAGTTGGTACTTCTAAGCCCCTGTTGTGTGAAAATAATTGCCCAAGTGGCTTAATGATTTGGTGTGTTTCCACCACTCCTCAGTCATAGTTGCTGTATTCTGTGCCTCCATGTTACAGCCCATCATAACAGCACACAACACAAGCAGCAAAACATGCTCTGCAGCTGTAAATTAACCAGGAAACCTAATACAGTACTACTACTGTCCCATTATTGGCTGGAGAGGTCAAGAGTTTAATTTACTTTGAACTAAGTCCTGAATATCAAAATGTGTATTTACATACAACAAAAAAACAAGAAAAAAACACACACACTTGAAACAAAATAGGCCCAAATAGGCTGCACTGACCCAGTTTATACTACCGAAAGGACACAACCAATCCTGTAGATCTTGTGCACAAAGTGTCATGGATTATAGGTGATGAGTGCATTGTACCAATCTCTGTTCTCCCTGTTATGTGCTCCCATCTGCAGCAGCAGGTCTGGATGCCAGTAACCAGGCCAGTACTCATGAACTCACCATTCCCAATGATGTGAGTACATTTTGCAGTAAATCTGCTTCCATCCCAGTCCCAAGAATATAATATAAAAATAGAAGGTAATAATGTAAAGTATTTCATAATAGCCATTGTGTTTATTTTTGTTTGCTATTATGTATTAGCTAAAATAATGTTTTTGTCTAACTTGACTATCAGGGTTTCAGTCAGAAATGTGGTTATGTGTAGTCATGCTGTTTTATCTAAGTGGCACCTCCATATTCTTCCCAGCTAATAGGCTGCATAATCGGACGCCAGGGAACCAAAATCAACGAGATCCGTCAGATGTCTGGGGCACAGATCAAAATTGCTAATGCTATGGAAGGGTCATCGGAGCGCCAGATCACCATCACAGGGACCCCCGCTAACATCAGCCTGGCCCAGTACCTCATCAATGCAAGGTGTGCACTCACTTCAGAAGAACGTTACAAACCTGAAAACACTATACTATAGGATCTCTTGGGGACTGTTACTTGGCACAAGCATACCTGATTTATCTGTGCTAATTTTTTTAAGTAAAAATTGTCCATTTTCAGAAGTACTGCTTCACTTGCACTGTAACTCTAAAAATAAGCATTTGTACATTTCTGACTCCGCCGTGTTGCCATAGGTTCCGAGATGTTGCAGCCATGTGGAATGACCCATCTTCCATGACAACATCATAAGCTCCCTGTCTGGCTTCTCTGTTTGGCCCTTTCATTATCGACCAGCGCGCTCCTGACTACGCCCTCTGGACTCTGACTGCGGTTCTTTGGTTGCCTGACCCCCTCCCGCCCTGGCACCTCCCTGACCAGGACAGGCTGGGTGTCAGCATTTCCAGAACTGCAAAAATACCATTATTTATGTCGAAGTTCTCTGTTGATTAGGTTTGTAGCAAATTGTTGAAGCATGTTGAATGTTTATAGGAACAACTTGTGTTTGCGTTCTTCTAATGCCTCCATCTTTTCTGTCAGTGCTGCGTATTTGTTTTCTAAAATAGTAAAGTACCAAACTTGTAGAAAATAGTTTTGCATCTTTCAGCTGCTCAGTGATGCTATCGGCAAGTGTGGTGGGATGTAGCTAAATTAACACATTTTTGTAACTATATTTTTAAAAATGATATTTTGATGATTTGATTGCTCTGCTTTTGTCCTAATTTGCATTTACCCATTACTGTTTGCTGCATCACATGACCCTGTTCAGCCAATGGTATCACACCTAGAGCTTCCCATATTATTTCTAAAATTCTTCTACTGCATGTTGAGTGTTGTACAGTGAGTATTTGTTCAGTGAACTTGTGAACCTATTATGATTATTATAATATATCTGTGCTCCTGTTCTTTTCCACATACTTTTTCAGCCATTTCAGCCATTCACGTCTAGTCCTGCTCCCTGCTTAAACAAAAAGCTTTCCGACATAGCCACCCCTATTGACTAATAGTATATAGATGCATGAATGGGAATTAGTGAAAATCAGTGGCAAAAACACTGTATGCATACAAATGCAATGATTGTTTAACAACTTCTACTCTTTGTTTTGTACAAGACTATTGTGACGTAGCACATTAGTCAACTACGCGGCGCTCATGCAATAGACTATTGAACACTTTACTCTGGACTTCCTCTGATGTGGGAAGATTTATTTGGACTGAAAAGCCAAAAGGTGCCTCCAAAAGTTTCAGCTATCTCATCTTAACAGAAGAAGTATGAAGTGAGGTAGAAAGCTGATCTCATTGGATGGTGCCTGGAGGTTTTTGGGGGCCAAGAATGTTCAGGGGTTCAGGGGGGACCAGCGGGGCTTGGGCGGACGTGACCACTCAGTCTCTTTTCAAGATTGTTCATCTTGTCTTTTTTTTTTTTTTCATCGGATGCTTTAGGTTTGAATGTCTTTATATTGTCATTATTATTATGTATATTTTATTTAAAAAATAATGGGGACTTTTGGAGTACGTATTTATTTATGCTCTTGTGATGCACATTACTATGTATGGAAGCGACTTTCTCCCATTCAAGGGAAAACTGCTTATTTGTTGTGTTTGTTGACTTTAGGCCGAGTTTCTCAAAACAGCAACCTGAGAAGTAAGCTAAATAGGTAAGGGAATTAAATATACCTATAGTTCTGTGGCTAAAAATCACTTTAATTTTAATCTAATTTTTATTACTAGCCACTACATAGATATGGCTAATTAGTAACAACAAAACATATGGGTGCATCAAAAACAGTGTGGCTTTTGAGAAACTCACAGTCAATCGTTTAAGATAATTAAATATGTCAAAAATTGTATTAATTTGATTGCTGTGGCAGAATTGTGCTTCCATGCTTTGCTTGTTGGTAAACTACATGTTATTTGAAAGAAAAGTATGCTAATATTTGGGACACTCTTGAGGATGTTCTTGTTGTCAAGCAACAATGATAACAAAGCAAACATGCTAACGGCATCTTGCTAATAGTTGCTTATAGGTATGCAACCAAAACAATATACAAATCACTTGCAGCAGTATTTAGCCAAGAATGCATATTCATTTACACTATATTGTGTGTATTTTATCACTATTTTGATTAGAAGTTAGAGTTCTCTACATCCTCAAGAGTTTTAAGGCTTTTAGCACGTTGTGAACCATGGACATGTCTGCTTCCAAGTGGTGAGTAACGCGTGCATTATCGTGACTACTGTTGAAACCAACTGCAACTAATGCAATAATAAGTGCAATGTGCAATTCATTTTCATTTTACATTTACACTGTGGCAGGAAAAGATCAGAATGACTTCTGTTCGAGAGCAATGCCATTTTGAAAAAAAGTGAAGATCTTTGTAACTATTTTGATGCATTTCTTTGCTCTGTGCAGATGTACATTAGTTGTGAGTAATGACATAGGATTTCATTTCAAGGTGTTGCTAAGTATACAATTAATAAAGTTTAATTTTGCTTTCTGTGACGTCCTCTCTTGTTTTGTATGTTGACAACACATCACAGTGTACAATCCCCAGGAGAATTTTTGATTGCGTTTGAATTGAACTTCTTAGCATACAGCTAAATGAGCATGCTAATTAGACAGAACAGGGTTTAATGAGAATGTAATCTATTCTCATCTTCAGGACAATATTTGATTGTGTTTTCATTTGAACAAACAAATCTCATAAAAAGAATATTGGCACTGTATGTAATTACATCCATTAGAGAAGAATCTTATGTAGAAAGTATGTGATAAATGTAAAAGTTCTTAGCAAGTAAGTGGGCTAACACTGCAATAAAAAGTGATAGCGATTATGCAAGCAAACTGAAGCTGTAGCCAGAAGCTCACGGTCAACTGCAGAAATAAGTACGATTCAGCACAAAAGTAGTTACAAAATGCATGCTATAATATGGATTACTTTGAAATTAAAAAAAAAAAATTAAATCAAGCTAAGCATATGCAATTCTATTTAAAGGTCCTACAGAACACAAACTTGACTCTTGCAGGATGTGTGTGTTAAATGTGTGAATGAAACAAAACACAACTCCAGGTATGTTTTTCATGAGGAAACAACACTATAACATAGATCAGTGTAATATGGACCCTCTAAAGTAAAACTGAACTTGGAGGGGCAGTATTAAATGAACATTGTGACCCCTGAGAGACGGTGCGGAGAAGATACTTTCATGTACTTTTCAATGAAATGTGACCATGCCTGACCAATGATTCGGATGGTTTGACGATGTTGGGAGAAATTGAAAAAAGGTTTGGTTTTCTGGAGGCTGTGCTTTATTCCTGCGTTTGTAACACCTTAGCATTTGTATTTCTTAAAGCAATTACATCAACAGTAACACATGCTCTTTGGCATTCATGTTCAGTTTCACATTTCTTTTGAATAAGAATAAGGTGCCCGAGGACCTCTGCAGACAACAGTAAAGGGAGCCATTTTGCACTTCTATCACCACAAGGCAATTTTAGTGCTGAAATTATCAAAAGAGTGAAAAAGTATGACTATAAACACACGAGAACCTTCTGGTTTGAATTGCTTGAAGTGTGAAGTGTAAATAATGCGACAGATTTAAGTATATTTTGATAAAAATAATCACACCATAGTCAAAAACTCAAAACAGAGCACATGCTAGACCAGAGACGGTGCTGCTTCAAAAGAAAACAACACAAATCTATGGCATTGTTCAAAAGTGCACTTGCACATAAAACAGACAAAGGAACAGACATGTAGAAAGACTTATACTACATTAAAAAGATTTCAGAAGCCTGAGTGGTGCAGGGCTAGCACAGACCATCTAAAAAATTGCAGTGATTTTGTTTGAATAACACAAAAAGCATGTCCATAGAAGTCACAAAATTGAGATATGATTAAAGGTTAAGGTTAGGAAGATGTTCAATTGAAGTGCACAACCTTTTAACTGTGGAAGTAGGACAAGACCCCATACAAATACAGGGTAGGAAATTAGGAATCTATCCAAAATTGTATCAAATATAAAGCTTGCAGGCAAAATTCAAAAGGTCACATGCTCTTAAAAAGGTGAAATATTTTCATCAGTGACCATAGAGACAGTTTCCAAAGCCAGAATTCAACTGCCTTTGTCTCTCTAAATGTGTCCCGCATGAACCTTAGCACAGAGGACTTTAGCATAGAGGACTTTAGCGAGTGTGCTCTCAATTTACCTTCAATACAAATCCCAACGAGGCATCCAAAAGCTAAAGTCTGATGCTGGCATGGACTTAGCATTGGAGCGTGTCCATTCTACTACTCAGCACAGCTCTGATATGCTTACACAACCTTCTCCAGAATACAGCCATCCGGGAGAGACATCTTAAAAACATGCATGTTTTATTGTTGGTATTGTGAAAATGCTGCTTTTACAGAAAGGAATAATGGTAAAGATGAATGTACAAATCAGAAACTGCATAAGATCTGAACTGAAAATTTAAAAAAACTGAATCTACAATGGGTTACAGATGAGATGGTATTTTAACATATCTGTCACCCTAAACAATTGCCATAAATGTATATGCAAAAAACTATTCTAATCTATTTTCAAAAAGTAAGATCTCTTCTGCAGTACAATGATGAAATAACATAGCAGTGATTTGAAGCACTGCTATGTTATTTCATCTGAACATCTTATGTTAGTATTACATGTTTTTTTTTCAGCTTGTGGTGCTAAAGAAGCAGGCTCACCACTCTGCAAGTCAGCAACCTGACAACATAATGTCCCATCGACTCCTTGGCAGGTGCTCTGCTTTACGGCACTAAAAGGAGTAAGTGAATTAACCAGAAGGCATGACGTGACGTTTAGGGGTGTGATTCTGTACAGCTGTCGTGGGAAACAATGTGATGCTAATGTGATCAATACAATCGATTTAGGGAGGGGTGTCCTGAGATATTTAATCACTCAAGAGGCTGGACTTGGCCAGAGACTTTATTCAGAGGTTTACAGTTCTGTTTTGGACAATCCACACCAGGGATCACATTAAATAAATTGAAAAAGTAACAGTGAGTGAGGGCCACAACTACAATGAACAAGACACATATTTTCATTATTTTTATGTTCTATGTTCTATCTATCACATGTAAAATAAAAATAGCAACATGGCACTTACACAACTTAAAGCATTGAGAATGATCAAGTCAAGTAAATATATGGAGTGGCTTCAGTTGTGTATATATAGAAAACTTAAACCGAGTATTTACATCTGTGATTCAAGCAGGATTACTTAAATTTTATGGTAATGGTAGCAGGCAGCAAGCATGGTGTGAGTATATTCCTGTTGCAAACCATTGTGCCTAATAATATGTGCTTTATGATAAGTGAAAGACATCTTAAGTTAACTGATTTGTATAGTTATGTGTCTCAAAATCTTTCAAATGCACATTTTGTCTGAGTTTCACACGCGTACTGAAAAAACTATATACATAACAAAATGTACCTTCACTCTTCTGGTATTAAATGCTTCAAAACAATAACACTGTCAAAAATATTTCATCCAAATACACTATGGCAGAAGCACTTTGTGGCATGGGTCAAAAACTAGGGGAGGAACAGTGATTATGAGCACTCTGAAACAATGTGCCTGTCTGAAAATAGACAGGATTAATTCAGGACAAACGAACTTGACCTTCCACTATTTTGGTATTGTATTATAATGTATTTTTGACGCATTGGCTTTGACATTGGCCAAGAAACACTGCTTTGCCTTGTTATGAATTCAGCCATTGCCAACTTGACGCTAACAGATAGGTGCTTTGAAGTGGCTCCAATTTAAGCGCTGAATAAAAGTAACAACTTTCTTTGTTGCTTTTGTTGACAATGAAAACAGAGTGATCTGTTCAGGAGACAACCACCAAACGAGATAGTGACGGGAAGACATCAAAAATGTATAATAAAGTGTGTTTTTGAACATTCTAACATTGTAAAAAAGTTTAAATCAGCATTGCATTTACATTATGCCCCTCTCCCTTCTATCGCTCTCTCTCTCACACCTCTCCCTCTGTCTCTCTTTCCTCCGCCGCACACAGTGTTAAAGTACCAGGACAGAGGAGAGGAGCACGCAGAGATAAAGCAGAGCACACTGATTTGGGACATATTCTTTTGCTGTTACTTCACACAGAGGACGACTCCACTGACTGCACTTATGTGAGGACACTGAGAAGGTGGGTGACAAATGCATTCCACCTGAATCTACCTTTCTTTTCAGGGCTTAACTTTTTTTTTTAAGTAACTAGTCATTTATTTTCACGTGTCACACAATTCTCTTCTAGAGCAGAATACACAGAATACATTGCTTCTAATCATAGAAGCAGGTCTGATGTCAGTATCTTAAATACATTACATTGTGTTTAGGGGTGGGTGACAAAAAACGGTAGAAATACTGTCACAGTGTATGAAGAAAAAAAAGTGCAACTAGAAAAAAACTATAGCTGTACATGGCATCTGTATCATCTAGTAATTGTTATTGTTTATACTGCAGTCAACATGTTCTTGATTGAAAAGCCAATCATTTTAAATGTATATTATGTGTAAATGTTTTAAATGTACCTCATGGTTATTTGTTGTTGTACTTGCAATAGTTACCAGAACATCCGCATAAAGTTCTTCTAATTCTAATTGTAATAATGGTAATAATATGGTAAACATCAAGATTATCCTACAATATTCCTAGATTGTCTCTTGAATGTTTTCTGTTTTGTTTATGTCTTAATGTTACTGAAGGTTTGCACTTTTTTTTTTTTTGTGGTTTGCACATTTCTTCTTTTTTCTTGTTTGCTAATTTTTAATTTATTCTTTCTATTTTATTTTTTAGCACATTTAATATGTTTGCACTGAGGTGGGAGAGGACAGCAATTTCATCTGTGCTATTCATCTTGTATGTATATGCACATTTGAATTGAATACAATACACCTAGATTATCGTACAATATTCCTAAATTATCGTACAATATTCCTAGATTATCCTAGAATATTCATAGATTATTTTACAATATTCCTAGATTATCCTAGAATATTCATAGATTATTTTACAATAATCCTAGATGATCATACAATACACCTAGATTATCCTACAATATTCATAAATTATCTTTCAATATTCCTAGATTATCATACAATACACCTAGATTATCCTACAATATTCATAAATTATCGTACAATATTCCTAGATTATCCTACAATATTCCTAAATTATCGTACAATATTCCTAGATTATCCTACAATATTCTTGTATTATCCTACAATATTCCTAGATTATCCTACAATACTCATAACCTTTATTTTGCCAGGCAAAACATTAAGAACAAATTCTTATTTACAATGTTGGCCTGGTGTACAAAAGCACCACCAATACTCGAATATTATCATACAATTTTCCTAGATTATCCTACAATATTCCTAAATTATCGTACAATATTCCTAGATTATCCTACAATATTCCTAAATTATCGTATGATACTCCTAAATTATCCTACAATACTCTTAGATTATCCTACAATATTCCTAAATTATCCTACAATATTCCTAGATTATCCTACAAGATTCCTAGATTATCATACAATATTCCTGGGTGGTATTTTTTCATGATTACTGAATATATAAATTGAACAGTTGCAGAGTCTACTTGCAAAACTATATTGAAACCAATCAGAACATGAAAGAATAAAATTGATCAAACTGGCTAACTGAGAGAAATATTCAAAGTGGGCTCAGGGTACACAGCACCAACAAAGCCGATGTTGCCTATTGTTACATCTATCAAATCAATACATCACTTTGTCTGCACACATCTTCATTCAACTGTTCATGCACTGTTCACTAAAAAAGTCCACCGGGTGCGCAGTTGAGCTCACCTGTTCACTGGCAGTCATCTCCCAGCATGAGCAGCAGCAGACCATGTAAGGCCATTGTGATGATAATGGTGAACTTTAAAGATCACCTTCTGAGGAGGAACAGCCTTTTCAGAACAAGTGATAGGAGCATCGGAATGACAGAATTCATTTCCATCATAGACGCGATCAAGACCAATTTCTGATTATTTGTGGATATGCAAAACGCTGATGCCATTTAAAGGGAAAGAGATTATGGATTTCTAAATATTTCTATTCCAGTGCCATTTCACAGACGTACAATTTAAAGGGCCTATATTACGTTATAATGTTCTTTCCTCATCAAAAACAAACATGAAGTTGTGTTTTGTTTCATTCACACATTTAACACACAAACCCTGCATATTTAGGCTTCTTCTCTCATCCTAAAAGCACTCTGTTCCACCTTATGATGTCATGTGGTAATACAGGAACTGCTCCATTGTGTTTTTAAGCTTCATGCACCTTTATTCGAATCATTTGGATGATTTCACCCCTTGAATTGCCAATCTCTTCTGAACTAAGAGTAAAAGGAGCTGTTGTCTTGAAAACTATCACTCCATCACAAGGTGGAACAGAGCATTTTGAGCTTTGGAGATGTAGACAGATTAATAATAAAGGGTTACAAAACACAACTCTGGGTATGTTTTAGGTGAAGTACCAACATTATATCACAGCTTAAATTTCACAAAAGTCAATTTTGTCTAACACAGTACAGGACCTTTAACTATATTTTTCTAAAATCTGAACTCTCCATGCTCCAAGCCACATAAAGGTACAACTGTCGATTTCATATTCCCCTAGCTGACATACGTTTGAGTAATGTGTTCTGATTGTAAACCTAGCCTATAGATTTACATTGTTCCCTTTTGAATAATGAGTGTATACTATTTAAAGCTGAACAAGTGATAAATACGGTACAATGTCTCCACTTTTACAGCTACAGTCACGACCTGCGCTACATAAAGCCACTTATTTCTGAATTATAATGTACAGATGTGAAGCCCTTCAATCAGCAATCAGCCTTCATCAGTGATAATATGCACCTAACCTTCCACTATAGAGAAATACTTCACTGTTGAGAATATAATACACCATATCATTTGTCCACTTCTTCCTGAACAGTCCTACTTTTTTCATTGTCCCATGAGCTTAGGTATAGATTTAATAGAGAGACACTTCCATTTACATCACAGGTTCAATTCAATGTGACAACAATGATGTCCTCCATGTAAAGTGATGCTTTTTAAAAGACACTGCAACGCACAATAAGCCAAAGAATTACGGTACCTAGGAACCAATTCATCAGTACTTACCTTCACAATTATGGTCCAATCTCTTGAGATGAATTTGCTTGTGTTTCTTTATTACAGGTTTCCTCATATGTGGAGTCTGAATCCTGATGTCTCTCCAGTATGCGTGAGGTATGGAGTGCTGCGGAGTTCTTTGGACATGTCCCTCTCACCGCTGTCCTCTGGCTTCTCATGATGACCGAGAGTGCAGGCAACTGTCCCCAGAGCTGCCACTGCTCTGATAGAAGCGGGATAGTAGTCCAGTGCATGTCCCGCAGTCTGGATACCATTCCCTCTGAGCTGCCCCGAGACACAGCGGTCCTCTTGCTTTCCTCTAACAGTATCAAACACATCCCACGAGAGGCTTTCGGGGAGCTGCCACACCTAAAAGAACTTGACCTGTCCCACAACACCATTGAGAGTGTGGAGGTGGGGGCCTTCCATGGAGTCTCCGAGGGGCTGAGGATGCTGGACCTTTCCAACAACCTCCTAAGCAGCCTTCCCAGAGACACCTTCACGCATATCCATGCCCGGGTGCGCCTGTCCCACAACCCCTGGCACTGTGGATGTGCTCTCCAGGTAGGGATGGGTACCACATAAAGAAGGATGTGTGTCTGTGTGTAACTAAATCCTTCTTTGTAGTAAATTGAGGTTTAATCAAACTTATTCTTATATTTTGTTTTGTCAATAAATCATACTCAAATAGTGCAATTCATACTCTACATTGTTTGTCTAAAAAAGTATCCTTAAGTTTTTCTAGTATATTTAATTATAGTCATCCCACCCTGCAGGAGGTGCTGAGAGAACTGAGGTTGGACCCAGAGACGGTCACGGAGGTGAGCTGCCACACCTCCATACAGGACAAGTACGTGGGGCAGCCGGTCATTCACGTCTTGGACTCTGGGGTGAACTTTTGCACCTTCCACCAGAAGACTACCGATGTCGCCATGTTTGTAGCCATGTTCTGCTGGTTTAGCATGGTGACAGCCTACATCGTCTACTACATCCGGCACAACCAAGAGGATGCGCGCAGACACATGGAGTACCTCAAGTCTCTGCCCAGCACCACACATTCCAGCAAGGACTACGACTCGGCCAGTAGTGTCTTTTGAATGTATGCCTTTACATAGTTGGAATATGACATAATTTTCTATTTCTCTCCATACAACACAAGGTGTCTAGGAAGACAAAATGTTGAAGAAGACACTACTGACATGCAGTGCATTTTAAGAGAGGCACCTACATCTGAGTTTGGCAAAGGGCATATTGGGCAGGAATGCCAACCCAAAGAGAAACGATATTGTTGTAGACTCGACCCAAACCTGCACATTTAATGTTTTATGTTAGTATTTTTAGTGTCCTACCTTCAGTTCCAATGGAAACATGGCTTTTTACACTTGAGCCAGACACAAGCCAAGCTCAAACCATACCTGCTCAACAACACAGCAGACTCCAGTTTGATTCGGGCTTGGGTCTGACTCGGGCATATGGATAATTACCAATACTCTAGTATAGGGTGACCAGACATTTCTATTTATCTGGGATAGTGCCAGTTTTGAGCCTTGTGTCCCCTGTTGCAGCAGATTTATTCAAAACCACTGATGTTTCCCAGTTTTATACAAGAAATGTCCCTATTTTTGACCATTCGAACAATAAAGGGGGCAATATATTGTCATTTGTTTAGATAAAATATAGAAAATCATGCTTCAAAATAACCACAAAGCAAAAAAAATGCACTCCAGAATGTACAATGTTACATGCTATCTTTTTTTTATACCAACCAGTCCCAGTTTTTAATTTTGAAAATCTGGTCACCCTACTCTAGTATCATTACTTTGCTGAGTTTACCTGGATTTAGACTTGCTTTCTATATGTGTAGATGGTCTCAAAGCTTCAGTCATGATTCCCTTGAGGTGGTGTGTCTCTTCATGTCTCACTTCTTGCAGTCAGAAAGGGCTGGGGTCACCATCATCTGCACATTTGTAGGTCAAGGTAAAACCAACATATAAGGGTTAAGAATCAGAATCAGTCTTTTATTGCCATTGTCAGTGAACACAACTCACAAACTAGGAACTTTCTTCGGTGATAAAGTGCAACATAAAACACTGAATAATAATAATATATAAGTTAGAAAAGATATGCTTAAAAATAAAATAGTCTTAAAAAATAAAATAGTCTAAAAAAGTAGATACAACATACAACATCAAAACAACAGTGCAAACCTGACTTATTAAGTTGAACGGTATTATAAGTAAAGTTGTATCTGCTTTTTGTTGCAGTAAAATGCGGTATTAACAAGCACTACAGGACTATAACATTAGGTTGTCATAAGGTTTCAAACCATGTTACAGCTGTTTTATTATTCAAAAAGAGAAATAGTATGTTTTCTTTATGTACATCCTGCTAATTAACCATAGCATTATCAGCTAGCCTTGTGTTTTCCAGTGACAGAAAACCCACAAAAAGCAAGCAAAACATAAAGTTATATAATACAAAGCTGTTTTTATTGTTCTCTAGCTTAAAATAATGTAAATTATAAGAATCACGTGACATTAGCTAAACGCTAGTTAGCGTAAAATATGAAGACAACCAGTTTGACGTGTTTTTTTTCAAGCGAAGTTACTTGTGTGCTTTCGTCGGAGTCTTTAAGCTGTTTATAATCAATGATTACTATTCTTTTATTTTAAATTATTATATTTATGGCACATTTTTCATACTTACTTAGCTCTTACTCGTGACCGAGCGTCATTTTAAAGGTGATGGCAGTGTTACAGCGCCCTCTCCTGAAATACACGTCACATTACAATGTCACTTGATTAGACTAGTTTTGTTTGAATGTACTGTAATTAATATTTAATTTGTATCATGTCAAAATCAAGATTCATGTTTTCAAGTTTTTGTTTGAGAGGGAAATCTTTCCTTTCCACCTTCTCCGGATTAAGATCACTGTGACACTGTAACTGTCATTAATATGTTAATCTCGCCATTTTGCTTTAATTAGATAATGAAAGTAAATTAATCACTTTGATAAAATGGTTCACCACAACTACTGCCAGCAGAGGGTGCAGACAGTATTTATCCCCTGTTGATTGGAAGTGCCCATTCAATCTTGTACAATTAAAAGCTGTCCAAAAGTAAATATTTTAAAATTCAAGATGAAGAAGTTCTGCTGGTTTGACTCGATGTATTCCTGCATTGCCATCCAGTTAAGCCTAAATCTTGATCCGATTTGAGTCTAGTTTCACAACTGCAAAGCACATGATGTTAAGACCTTGTGTAATGGTAAATATTTTAGATTTTTCCTTGAGATACAAGAGATGCAGAGATATGCAGAATAGCCTACTGCAGAAAGCTATTTATATACCATAGAGTCACACCAGGTAAAGTCTTTCTAACCTGCCAGCACTTTCATACTTTCCCTTACATTTTTAAAAGGCACTGTGTGTAAGATTTTGATTTTAAATTACAATACAAGGTAAATATGTTAAAAATCAAATAGCTTTTACAGACAATGATTCTAATGCTGATTTGTCCTTAATAACAAAAACCCTGATGTACCATTTATTTATGTCATAGTTTGGTGTTTTGATTCTAAAGTGAATTATCCAGTCAGAAAGCAGAATGAGCCTAACGTGACAGTTTCAATTGCTGAAATCCAGTTAGTTAAATCCTAAAAAGACTCTGATTTGAATAGTCTCCACCTAAACCTCAGCACCTGCGGCCAATCATGAATCAGCGCTAGTGCAGCATCTGCGTGAATTCTGCACGTTCTGAGCTTTCACATGAGGCCTAATTGTAATCTAAAATGTACAACCTCATCTTAAAACATTGATGCAACATTTTTAGTAATTTATTCACTTATTTTAATGAACGGACCATGAACCAGCTCCTCTTTGGTCTTGTGTTTTTGCTGACTGGCTGCATCGCTCCATCCCCCTCAAAGTCAAGGAAGTTCAGCTGACATAAAAAAAAAAAAAAAAACAGAACTGATTGTGTTTTTGATCCTGACCCAGCCCCAGGTGATGGCACTTTTCACAGAGAATGTTTGGATTATGCGCTGGCAAAAAATGTGGAGCAAAGCAATTTGAAATTACGAACTAGGTACATTGTTCTCGACATGTTAAACAGAGATGCAATGTAGTGAAGGTCACTGAAGTGCAAAAAAACAGTCCGGTAAAGATGTATGGACTTTAAAAACATGGAGGATTTCAAATATTTAGCATAAAACTTGATGTAACTCACAGTTGGACAGAGGAAGTGCTTTGTCAGTGATTGGTGATGTCATGTAATTAATGTTGTCTATCTTGGGCACAGTTAAAAATACATTTGAATGTCTGTCTGCACCTGCTGATTGAAATGGAAGAAAGGAAATGGAGCCCTATAAAAAGCACACCCAACATGGCATCATTGATCAACGTTAATCATCTTTTCACAGGATAATGAATTGACAAATTGCTGGTACAAATCCTGCTTTACATAGATTATTTTGTTGTCCTTGAGCACGACTGGCAGTCAACGTTCTTAATCCAGACTCAGGACAACTATGGCTACAGAAGTATTTTGTGTGTGGTTAATAAAAAAGAAAAGTAGAATGTATTAAGTCTTTGGTTTTATTTACATCTTAAGGCTTTTTTTTTTGTCAGAGCAAAGCTAGAATAAAGATATAAAAATTGGACTGGCCAAAATATAATTTACAGTGAAAAACATTGACCCATAATCATAATATTCAAATCAAGTCAGTCTACAGGGTTCCCACACTTTGCTTGAAAACATTTTCCAGAACTTTTCCAGGACATTTATAATTATGTCATTATGTTATTACAGCGTCTACAAACACATTACTTCCCTGTTTATATAGTTTGAATAATGAAAAATGAGGTCTAAGCCAAAGCTGTACACAATTATTGCAAATTAATCATACACCAGGGTGAAAACACTATTTTGTGATGTAGATGCCCCAAAAATATTTTCTGCCGGAACTCAAATTTAATTCACCAAGGTTCTGTTGAGCAGGTAAGATGAAAGAGATAGAAATTTTGTGTAAAATAGGTGTAATTTCCTAATAATAATTCCTAGTTATTTTTTAAAAACCCAACTGCAGTAATAGGTGGCAGTAAAAGTCTCTATTGATGTGATGTCCAATAAAACAGCATAGCAAAGTGTAGAGAGAGTTTCAAGAAAATATATATTTTCCAAGACATCTGGCCCTTTTTCTCATTTCCCATGCCTTTTCCACGTCTGAAAAACAGGTCAATTATCTTCCAGGTTTTTCAGAATTTCCAGGACGTGTGGGAACCCTGATCTGTGTACTTGAATCCCTTTCCTATACGATGTCTCTCTGTTGGGTGCTGGGCTGGTCCCGTGCTGAAGGGGGCTGGTGTCCCTCCAGTCCCGTGTGAGCACTGATCTGGGATGACTGCAGGCTCCTCATGTGGCCCTCCGCTCGTGCCTCGTACACCTCTACGGACGTCTTCTTATACCTGACACACACAGGGAAGAAGGGAGGTGCAAATTACAATATGTGAAGAGATTTATAATTCACACTCACTTCGTATTATAGTGAAGCTTTCAAAGCCCACAAGGTAACTTTTCTTGTCTCTATGTGGATCTGCTTTTCCTAGAACATTCTATGGCATTAAACCTATGTATTTTCCAAGACATTTTTGAGAAATAAAAACATATGTAATTGAATAACATAGATAAGTGCCATCCTGTGGAACTTTTCCTGGTAGTGCAATAAGATCTCTATGCAGAAAAACAGGTGACTTCCCACCACAAAAATTATACAGTGCATTTTCAATATTTATATGGCCATTACTCTCTGTGCTTCTCAAAAAATCTCAGATAATTTTATAATATTTTAAATTTATAATTCCAAATTAACTACTACAATTCTATATTGTATTAGTCCTATTCAACAAGTAATTTACGTTTTTAGCAATAATCAAATAAATGTGATAGCCTCACACAAAGCCTTTTTAAAAACTTTGTTCCAGTTCTAGTCCACTCTTATGTAAGTTGAGTTATTTTGGTGCACACTCACAGTCGAAGTAGCAGAGAGGAGCCCACGACAGACACAGATGACAGTGCCATGGCAGCAGAGCCCATCCACGGCTGCAGCACCAGGCCAACCGGCATGAACACTCCTGTGCGCAAAAGATAAAAGAGTACAAATACAACCTGTACCGGTGCTTAGATCTTCCTTCACTTTTAGATGCCCAGTCATTATTTTTGATTAGGGTCAGTATTAAAGCTGCATTATGTAGATTTTATAGTAGTGGACGTGCCTTCTGGTTTTCTCAGTGGAGACGTTGTGTCAAGAATGTCCCACAGTATGGCATTAACACTACCTAGCCAAGTTATGAGCCTGCTCACACTAAGATGCATGTTTTTCAAGGTATTTTTAGCAATAAGAACATATGTTATTAAATAAATGTAAGATATCCAACTTTAATGCTGTGCTGTGGAGAATCCCAGGCAATCCAAAAATATCACCATGGAAACAAGCAGGTGATGTACTTTACCACTGGAAAAGTTACAAAGTGCACCTTTACTATAACGATGCAGTGGTAAGTGGTCACATTTTTTATATATTGCTTCTCCTTCAAGGGCACCCACCCTTCAAAGCACTCACCCATTCACACACACATTCATACACCAGTGTACACAGACACTGGGGCGAGGTGGGTTAAGTGTCTTGCCCAAGGACACAAAGATAGCAAGCATCTGTGGGAGCTGGAATCACACCGTCAGCGTGTGTGTCAGTGGATCTGACCCAACCAATGCCAACCAATGCCCTGGTGAGGAGGGATTTGTTCACCTGCTGCGATTGGCACTCCCAGAAGGTTGTATATGAGAGCGAAGACAAAGTTGATTCTGATCCTCCGCACCGTTTTCTTAGAAAGTTCAATACTGGCCACCACATCCATCAAGTCGTTCTGAAAACAAAATTCAATAAATTCAATCTTTGGTAATCGTATTCAGACCTACATTGTGCTGTACCCACTCTTATGAGGACAATGTCGGCTGCCTCGATGGCCACGTCTGTCCCCGTTCCTATGGCGACACCCACATCTGCCCGCGCCAGCGCCGGAGAGTCGTTCACTCCGTCCCCTACCATCGCCACCCGCAGACCCTTCTCCTGGAGGTCCTGCACTTTGGCCACTTTGTGTGAGGGCAGCACCTCTGCAAACACCTTCTTTATCCCCACCTAAACAAGATAGATAGGGAGATTCACAATGGCTGCTCAATTTCTAAAAGGTTTTTTACTTTCTTGTCCAGTCTGTGCTTTACCTGAGCAGCAATAGCTTTGGCAGTTCGCTTGTTGTCTCCTGTGATCATCACCACCTCGATGCCCATGCTGTTGAGTGTGTGCACCGCCAGAGCCGACTCCGCCTTCACTGTGTCTGCGATGGCTATCATAGCACACAACACACCTGCGGCCACAAGCACAGAACTCCTGTACAACCTTTATGTGTTTTTCGTATGTCTTTATCATGGCAATGTGACTTTACCATCAATAGCGACTAGGATAGCGGTTTGACCTTTAGTTTCGTGACTAGACATTGCAGCATCGATGTCTGCTCCAATGTTATGCCCATTCCTTTTCATCCACTCTCTGTTTCCAATGACGACTGAGTACACAATGTTTTCGCCTAAACATCAAAGGAAAACAAACACCTTTACTATTTATAAATTCAAAAATATGAGCTTTTTAATACCTTTGGAAGTGGCCTCTCCAGTGGGCAAGAGGCTGCTTTCATCAGTAGTGGCTCCAGGAAGGATGAAGCGCTCCTGGTCGTGCTGCTGGAGTAGGTGCTCCACGTTGGAGACCTTACAGCTGATCCCGCAGCCCGGAACGGCTTGGAAGTCCTGACAGAAACCCAGCACTGCAGAGCCCAACTCCTGAGACGCATACAAATGTACATATGAAAGTCTAATGTGTTTGAACTATAAAGGGTAAAAATAAATAATGGTGAATGGTGAATATCTACAAGCACAAATCAATGTATGTAAAAAAAAAATCTATGTGTCCAAGTGTGATGAAACTGGTTAGAGAAGTGGGATAGCTGTTAGCAAGCTTGACTTTCATTGACAAATAAACCAGTCTTGAGCTCCTTGCACTAGGTCAGCCTCCATAGCAGAGCTGACCTGTTTGCAATGCTTGGCCACAGCCAGTCCCAGCGGGTGCTCACTGTTGGCCTCTGCAGTGCCCACCACGGCGAGGACCTTCCTGAGGGGCATCCGGGCCACCTCCCACAGCACCAACACTCGCGTCACCAGAGGCACCCCGTTTGTGATTGTGCCTGTCTTATCGAACATCACTACGTTAATCTACAAAATAAAAAAAGTGAACTGTGTTGAAACTCAGTAGGTGATAAATCTAATAATGATAATCTGAAATTCTTGCCTTATGTGCCATCTCCAGAGGCTCTCCTCCTTTTATAAGGATCCCATTCTGAGCGCCTATACCTGTGCCCACCATGACAGCTGTTGGGGTAGCCAGCCCCAGAGAGCAGGGGCAGGCGATGGCCAGCACTGTGATGGCGGCCTGGAAGGCAAAGCGCACAATCACCTCGGCCTTGGAGATTTTGGGGTTATAATCCTGTGGAGGAGAGAAAGTTGATCAAAATGTCACCTGTGTTAATATTTGGAAAACACCAGAGGGCGCTGTTACCGGAAAATTCTCCTTGACTACTTCGAAGTCCACAAAGCCAACAGCCATCCAGGCTCCCCAAGTTAACAGAGAAATGACCACTATGAAAGGCACAAAGTATCCACTCAGCTTATCTGCAAACTGCTGGATGGGAGCCTGCGCAGACACAATTCAACATACATCCGTAACGTGGCAACATTACAGAGATTTGTGCAAAAATTAGATTAGGTCACAACAAACACGCAGCACTATGCATTACAGTATACACTCTACACAATATAACTTTGTGACTAAAGGTACCTTAGAGGTCTGCGCCTCCTCCACCAGGCGCACAATCTGGGACAGAGTGGTGTCTGCTCCCACATGAGTGGCCTCCACCAGCAGAGCCCCGTGAGCATTGATGGATCCAGCGATCACTATACTGCCCACCTTCTTGGTCACAGGCATTGGCTCACCTTCACAAAGAAATACAGAATACCCCTCATCTCTATTCGGTTCATTTAACTTATTTGCATATTTAGGCTGAGTTCTCAGAAAACACTCTGTTCCACCTTGTGATGTCAGGTGGTAATACAGGAAGTGCTCCACTATGTTTTTCCATACACCGTTCTTTAGAATCACTTGGATGATTTCAGCCCTGGAATGGCCAAACTCTACTGAACTAAAGATAAAAGGTCGCCGTTAACTTGAAAACCACCACTACATGACATCACAAGGTGCAACAGAGCATTTTTATGATTGGTGATGTAGACAGATCATTAACAAATTATTACTCAAACATGTGTGAATGCAACAAAACACAATTCCAGGTTTTTGAGGAGATAACAACATTATAACATGACTAAAAGCTCACAAGAGTGAATGCTGTGTAAGATAGAACCTTTAATCTCTACAATTTTCTCCATCAGTTTTTGCATCACCTGTTATAAGAGACTCATCTGCCATGGAGCTTCCCTCGATGACTTTCCCATCCACAGGAAACTTTCCTCCAGGCACCACTTTGACAATGTCCCCTCTCTGCACCAGCTCCACCTCCACCTGCTCCTCACTGACACAGACATGTAGAGAGGTATTATAAGATCCATTGTTTGCATTGGTGGTACTTTCAGCAGAGTTTTACCTGAGGATGGACAGGTCTGACCCCAGAGTCACCACTGTGGCATCAGTTGCCTGCAGTGACATGAGTTTAGCCAAAGCAGCTGATGTTTTACTCTGAAAAAAAGAGATTACATTACATTAAAAAAAACCTTTGCAGATATTGCACAATGAATTTTTAAATTTAAACCACACTATTTCCAGTATCGTAAAAAAGTTCAAATTTCAAAATGTGTTTCACATTTTCAGATTTATTTACTGTCTTGTCTTGTTGACAATAAATAAATCATAAAGACGTCATGATTCACTATATTCATAACTGTCTTTTTTGTTTTTCTAGCAAGCCCTTGTTCTATATCCTTCCTTCAAATATTCTGTTTATTAATTTCTTCCCTGGCCAGCCAGAGCCACACGCTTTCATAAAACTTTACAAAGACAAGTGGGTCTAGAGTTGTATCTTGTCTCCCGATTTGAGTTGGGCGTGACTAACAGATGGATTAACCAATCAGAGAAACGTATCGGCCGTTCGTGTCAAAATATGGTGGATTACACATAGAAAAACTGAGAAACAGCTTGGATTTCTGCAGAATCAACAATCAAAGCACTACACTTATTTATCTCAGGTAAAAGAAGTTCTATATTTTGTTATAAATGAAACAAGACTTTTTGAGAGGAGATGTCTTCTGCATTTGAGAGATATGTGATACAAATTAGTGGCAGTGGTTGAGCCGCCCCGAGTGGTGTCACACTCTATGGTCTGATTCCAGATCCTTGGTCACACAGAATGTAGAAGGAACTGGCTGGTCAGGCAAACTAATATCTAACCCCCAAAAACGTCTTTTGTACTTGGCTTAAATATAAAAAAAAAATAAATAAAATTGACATGCCTTTGCCAGGTGCTCCAACCACCTTCCCAGTGCGATGAATACGAACAACATGGGTGGGGTATCGAAGAAAGTGAGTGGACTCTGGGCAGCCCTCTCAGCCATGGCTACGATGAGAACCACACAGGAGTAGATGTAGGCTATGGAAGTGGCCAGCACGATTAGCACGTCCATGTTAGCCGTACAGTGCTTTAAGGAGGCATAGGCCTGAATGTAAAAGTACCGTCCTCCAAATATCTAAAAGAAATAAAGAGTTTAAGAAATATACATTGACAAATTTGAAGTTATAAGTGTTATTTTGCTACCTGCACGGGGGTACAAAGTATGAAGAAGATCAGGTTAAACCACGACAGCCCTGGGAGGATGTTGTGGTCTTCGTGCATAGAGCCGTTATGCTCCATCACAATCATATAGATCATCAAGCCCATTACTGGAATACCAAAAATCAGGCTGGTCAGAAAGGAGTTCCTCCACCTGCAAATCACACGATCACATTTGTGGATTAAGAGAAAGTAAAAAATGATGTTGCAGGTGTTCGCAAGGCTAAATAAAACTGTAAGATAACACTAAAGTCATGTATTAAGCAAAATTGACTCTCGTGAGCTTTAAGTCATGTTGTTTCTCCTCAAAAACATATCTGGAGTTGTGTTTTATTTCTTTCACATATGTTTTAGTAGCCTTTTATTATTAGTCTGTTTACATCTCCAAGGCTCAAAACACTCTGTTGCACCTTGTGATGTCATGTAGTGGTAGTTTTCAAGTTAACAGCTATCTTTTACATTTAGTTTAGTAAAGATTGGCAATTCCAAGTCTGAAATGATCTAAATGATACTAGAAAAGGTGTATGGAGTTTAAAAACACGGTGGAGCACTGCCTGTATTACTACATGGCATCACAAGGAGTGGTTTCTGTTTGAGAGAAGAACACAGCCTCAATACACAGAGTTTATGCATTAAACATGTGTGAATGAAAGAAAACACAACTCCATGTATGTTTTTGATGAGGAAACCACATAATAACATAGATCATCATCAGAAAATATGAATATTAATGAATTTGACACAGTAACTAATGTCCAAGGTACTGTGTGTACATAGTAGCTTCAGTCCAACAGATGATTAAAAAAAAAAAAAAAAAAAAAAGCAAAAGTTTTAGATACTTGCTGTTTGATTTCTTCTGAGTGATCCATATTGTTCTTAATGGCTTCTTTCCTCAGAGAGGCTTCAAATCCAAGGTCCTGGAAACATGATAGTACCTAAATATAAACTGGCAAAACAATACAATTCAATTCTAAATAAACTTTATTTATATAGCACATTTAAAGCAACTACAGCTGACCAATGCACAATAAAAAAAACTAACATAGAGGTGTAGGAAAAGAACAATAAAACACCAAGATAACCTGTCTAGCTAGTATTAAATGCCAGGGAGAAGAAATGAGTTTTCAGTCTAGTTTAGAGATTGAGAGGATCTGACAAGCAGGGGGTGCTCTTCCATAGCCTGGGTGCTGCCACAGTAAAGGATCTATCGCCTCTGTCTTGAGTCTGGCTTTGGGCACAGTAGCAGAGTGGATTTCTTTTTCGAAATCCGCCTGTAGAAGGTAGAGCTTTACTTTAGCAAAAAGCCTCAACTGAAAGAAGCTGGACCTTATGACAGAGGTAATGTGCTTGTCCAGTTTGAACACAGAGTTCACAATCATCCCAAGATTCCTCACAGCAGGACGACAATAAGACAGAGACAATCACTTGACATAAACAACATAAATAATTACCTTTATGTTTTTGATTATATCTCGAGCTCCGATGACTTCAGGGTTGAAATGGATCTGGGCTCTGTTTGTTGTCAGAACCACCGAGGCTCTGAGGATCCCTTTGATGGACGTGAGTCTGGACTCAATGGTGAGAACACAGGATGCACACGTCATGCCTGTAACCTACAGAAAATAAATATTCGTCACTTACTGTTTACATGAAAATAAACAGGTTTTTACTCACTGTAAGGTCCAGCTTCCCATCTGTGGTGGAGCTGTCCTCTATAAGGGTGGCCCCAAAGCCCAGGTCCTGAATGAGGCGCTCTATACCAATTGGGCTGATCTGATCCGGGCAATACTTCACTTCTGCTTTTCCCGCCATCAGAGAAACTAAAACTACAAGGATCCCTGCAGAGAAAATGTATTGTAGGTTATACTTTTACTTCTCAAACTGCACCATCTACTCAACAGACTGGACAATGTTTACTATCCTCGAAAGCATTGATAAGGAAAATGAATATCAATATGAGGATAACTGATAACCAAACATTACGTAAAACATTACCTTAAAAGGCCTGTATCTGACTTTTATTTCTCTAGTTTTAGCCTTTTTCACTTTTAATGAGAACTCTAAGGAAGCATCTACGAGGTACAGAAAATGTGTCGCCAATTAGAGACAATGTTGGGTGAGAAGAGGTTCCTCCTGAATATTAAGAATTACTTTTATTTATTATATTTTCTGTTGAATCGAGATCAAGGGACATTGTGTTTTAAATTGTAAACTAAAAATCAGCAGATCATGAATGGAAACCATAGACTGTATATATAAATGGACATTGCTAACCTCATAGCTGCCGTGTTCCAAATAGGAAGTGAGCATTGGCATACTTCTGGCTCCATCTACTGTGGCTTCAATTCACTTGCTATTGAAAAACTGTTGCCTCCCTCTGTAACTGCTGCTGTCAGGCTCGTCATTTTGGTCTTAAAATGTTTGTATTAACACGCTCTACATAATCCTGGTAAATTCACCCCTATAACTGCTAGCTTCAATGAACTTACTAATATTTGGTGCTGTACATTATGTTACATGTATTTAACAGTATAGTAAGAAAGTAGAAATTCAGTGTGATGGGACCTTTGCGTTTGAGCAGGTTCCTCTCGATGTTGGCCACACACGAGGCACAGGTCATCCCCGTCACGCTAAAGAAACACCTCTGGACCTTCTCCTCACACTCTCCGTTCGTGACTCCACTCTCCTGCAGGGGCCAGGACCACGTGGGGGGGCTCTCAGACGGCACTGCTCTAGGCCTCTCGGGAGCGGGCTCTAAAAACACCACACAGCTTGAGTCTAACATTCATTACTTCACATTATATTCTGGTACGATAATATATGCTAAAGCCTTCCATAAACATGCAAGTCTAGACTGTTCTTAGAAAGAGGTTTTCACATTCAGTCCAACAAGAGCTCTTCATCAAACTCTTAAGGGCATTCTGGTCTGGTTTCTGTGGTAATGAAGTGGTACAGGGTCTGTGATTGACAAAGCCTTTGCGCCCTCAGAATGTCATTGAGGTGGAAGCAGTGTTGCACAGTCTCCTACAAATGCTGAGAAGATCTCTCTCTTTGCCATATTGAAATTAGATTTAGTTATAGTCATATAAAATACCTAAAGACAGACTAAATCACTTTTTTGGTGGTGCTGGTGGTAGTGATGGGGAGGCTACTTTTTGCTTTGTGGTTTTATTGCTTTGCTTGGAATGTTTCACAGCAGTCTTATTTATTGTGCATTTATTCAATTACAGGTGTTTTTATTTCTCAAAAATACACTGAAAAACATGGCCTGGTTGTGTCACCTGCTTGGAGACAAGAAGATGGACAACCCTCCAAAAGAAAAGTTATAGTTCACCTTTAAATCAATACTTTTTTAGTACTGTTTTTTGCCATAAATATCAGGGCGTACAGTTTTCATGTCTGTACCTGTGAGTGACGCCTCGTAGCCCATGTCCTGTATGACCCTCCTGACCCTCTCTGGTGAGATGAGGCCGGGGTCAAAGGTCACTCTCCCCCTCTGCTCCTCCAAGGACACGGACACTTGGCTCACCCCGGTTTCTTGGCTCAGACGATTTGTGATGGAGTCCACACAGGAGTGGCACGTCATCCCCATGATCCACACCTCCACTGTGAGCCGCTTCGGGTCCTCCTGCGCCCCCTGCACCCCCCGTCCCTCCTGTGCCCCATGACCCTCCTGTCCCTGCAGCAGTGAGGCCTCAAACCCAATGTCCTCTATTCGGTTCCTCAGCTCTTCCACTGTGGTGACATGAGGCTGGAATGTGATGAACGCTGATGAATTCTCGAGAGATACCTGGATGAAGAGGACACCCTGGACACAGAGATGGGAGATATACACTGGTTAGAAGATCATTCATATTTTTATTTTGAAGATATGCAAAACTGAGAATTAAGTTTAAATTTTTTTTTGAATTAGGACGGTGCATATTAATCAACTCCTCAAATGGGAGTTGATTGATATGCACTGATCCCAGTTTTCTCAACATAAATATCATTGGTAGAGCAATCACAGGTTGGGGGTGCGATTCCAGCTCCCACAAATGAATGCAGTCGCTGTGTCCTTGGGTAAGACACTTAACCCACCTCGCCCCTAGCGTCTGCGTACACTGTTGTATGAATGAGTGGGTGAATATGAGAGTGTTTCCTTGATATAAAGTACTTTCAGTGCCTTGAAACTGGAAAAGTGCTATATAAAAATGTGACAATTTACCATTTCTATTTTTATTTTGAAGATATGCAAAACTGAGAATTGAGTTAATTTATTTATTTGAATTAAGAGAGTGCATATTAGAGACTGACAAATACATTTTATCAATTTTCCCCTATCAGGTAAAAATATGATAAATTTAAACAACTTTAACTTAAGACCTAAATTGTTTAAAAATCAAAGACTAAACAGGCCTAATTGAGCACTAAATTAAAACTGAGATTAAATGAAAATGCTTATCCTTTTTTCCATTTTAGACTCTTTTTTTTAGACACTGTATACAGCATTGAAACATTATTATTTTTTGCTGTTTAGATTTTGTTAAATTATAATGGTAATTTTGTCTCTGTCCCTTTGAACACTGAGACTAATTTTAGAAACCGAGGAGGCTGCAAGAAGGAACAGCTCCTATGTGGTTTTATTTTACAATCAATTCTCGTGAACTCCTAACCTCACACATAATCACAATTAGCTAGCTCTTCCCCTACAAAAAAGGATGTATAAGAAGATGAGAATATAGTGTTATTTGAAGTACTGAGAGGAAGCTGGCCACAAAATGCAGAATTACTCAAATATGTGGGTTTAGTGTTGTCACGACACTAAAATTTCGATACTCGATACTTAGACAATAGAATCATAGTACTTTCTTTTATATTACCATGTGGGTTTATATCTGTGTAATCCCTCAGTCGTCCAGGTAGGTTCTATAGTGGTCCATGGGCGTAGTGGTCTTATAGAAAGATTAATTTCTGTCCTGTGAATGTGACTTTTTTAGTATCAATACTTCCTCAAATGAGTTTCTAGTTTCGATACATTTTAGTATTAATTAGTGACTGATTTTCAATACTAGTGGGAATTAATGAAACAAAATTCCACATATTTTTGAAGAGCTAACAGTAGGAAAAACATGAAAAGAGAACATTTATACCTTCAACTTTTTGTCCCTGTAATTACAAAGATATCAATTCTACAATCAAATCTGCTCCCCTCCACTTCACTTTTACAATATAGTCCCTTTGAATGCTCACTATACCTTACCCTTACCTTTAGCACTGAGATGGTAGCCTCTATGGTCTGTACGCAGGACTGGCAGTGCATGCCCTCCACTCGGATGCGCACGGCCGACTCCGCACTGTGCCCCATGTTGTGTAAGTGCAAACTGATCTCCTTTGAGCTGACGGCATTTGGATCGTACTCAACTGCGATCGAACGGGAGGACAACACGGAGGAGGAGGAGGTAGAAAGAACTCCCTGTATCCCGGACACAGAGCTCTGGATGAACCGGAGCTGCTCCTCTGACATGACTGAGGGAAATGTGAAGGTGGTAGTAAATACTGAGGGGGAACACGGGTGGGTTTCGCCGCAGTAGTCATAGGCCAAGTTGTCGAAGCCATGTTGGCCCGAGTCCGAGATGGTCCCCTGGAAAGAAAGAAATTTGAGTCAGTTTGTAAAATTGTCATGTTATAAGACGGAGTCATATCACTGAAAATGTGCATCAGCTGATATGGCAGTAGGTAACTAACCAGCCTCTGCATCCTGTTTCAGAAGGTCGTATATTCGGATATAAAACCACAGAATTGCAGTAACTTTTCTGCTGGAGGATCAGCCAACTGCTTCTTCTCATGGATTACTTTACATTACTTTGACAAGAATTATCCACAGTATGGTATTAAACCATAAATCTGTCATGTCCTTTTATATTCCAGGTAGGGTTGGGTGATATGGCAAAATATAAATCATGATTTTGTTCCTCTTCTAGTAGTCAAAGGTCCAGTAAAAGGTTTGGACACACCCTCTCATTCAGTGTTTTTAATTTTTTTATATTGACTACTTTTAGATATATACAAAAGACATCCAATATATGAAGTAAGATATAGGGAATTATGTAGCAAAGAATACTAAATACTGTTAAATACTTGTGGAAATAGATGTGTAACGACATCAAGGCAAAGCAATAACATCTCCATGGAGACAAGCAGGTGGCTGCCTCTCAATCAAAAAATTATAGTGCACAGTTAACCCTGGCTGTGGTTACACACACACTCAAAATCAGAATATTATAAGACTATTCAAACATCATGTTTCAAACTAAACTCAGCAGTGGTTCCCAAACTATAACACAGGCACAATAGGAGTCTTCACTTTTGAGGAGCGTTATCAAGCTGTTTTCATTTCTGTTCTGGGACTTATTTTGTTCAATACGTCCAATCCAAGGTTTGAATTTCATTTCTTGTTATATTAGATTTAGGTCCTTATTAGTCATGTTTTATTATTTGTAGTAGCAGAGGTAGTAGTAGTAATAGTAGTAATGTGCTGGTTTAACAATAACATTATTATTATAGTTGTTAAACCCAAACTTAGTTCCAGTGTAATAATGATTTCCATCTGGTAAACTGTTAACTGTCTAGTCCACAGGCAGAAGTGGGTTCCTCTATTGGCCCCAGTGGTACAGTGGAGCAGGTGATCCTGTAGCATTGTGGGTAGAATCACAAGACCAGACCTTCACTGAGGAATTTCAGCATGACTCTGCTTAAAGTCAGTGCCTCTAACCAGAGCTGTCCCTGAGTCCCTGTCCCTGCTATGGTGCACTGAAAGAAGAGGAACAGCTGCCTATAGGAGACACAGGCCATATACAGAGTAAAAGTACTGTGGCAGGTGTAATTTTTACTACTTTCTACATTTTAAATACATACAGAAGACATCAAATATATGACGTAAGATATGTGGGATTATGTAGCAAAGACAAAACGTTAAATATGTCTACTGAATGAGAGGGTATGTCCAAACTTCTGACTGGTAGTGTATGCTCAAAATTATTCATTAAACACAATTGATCAGGTTTAGTTATTAGCAAATCCTGTGCAAAGTAAAAAGAAATGTTTTGAATAAATCAGAAGTGAACAAGGACTGAACCAGGTCTAAAAATGGATTTGATTAATTTAGGACTAAACCAAAATGTGTCAATTCAAATATGAAGTTAGTATTTCATAGATTTACATTTTACATACTTACTGAAGGCTACATATATACTGGCATACTTTTGTAAAACAGAAGAGTTCATAATTGTGCATAGGCCTGTCCTGATAACAAATTTTGTGCCCGATGTATCCCATTCACTAACCCACAGGTTGGAGGTGTGATTCCAGCTCCCACAAATGAATACTGCCATTGTGTCCTTGGGCAAGACACTTAATGGGTGAGTGGTTCCTTGATGTAAAGCGCTTTGAGTGCCTTGAAAGTGGAAAAGCGCTATATAAAAATGTGACCATTCACCATTTTTACCATATTGAAACAAAAACACGACACTGACACAATAACACTAAAGCAGAATTCTTCCCAAAAATCGTTTCTAAATGTACAATATTAATAAAAAAGCATGAGCTGCGATAAATAATAGCAGACTGACATTCTTCAATGGTTAGTTTGTACCTATAATGAGTCAGAAGCAGCTCAAATCATATCGAAGTCCCAAAAAATAGCAAAGAATTTTCCACCCATGATAAATATTAACTCGACTTTTTAATTGTCATCTCAACAGTGCATCATTGTACCTGCATTGTTGCTCTGTGTTGAGTTGGCCGCTTCAGTCTCACAAATGAAACGTTAAACCAGAATAAACAAAATCATAATTGACGTTTTTAGGAAGTGAGACGAGGTCGTGTCTATGTGGGACTGACTTATGTAACGTTTTCATTGTATTCACTCACAGAGGATTGGCTGAACTCACACTGCTTTTTTGTGCAGAATGTTATAAGCTAATTACTAGTTATGAAACGTGGAGTGGACCTGTCTGGGAGAACTGTTAAATATAAAGCCACATGTTTTTACTTTGTATTCAGGCCTTAATAATAATAATAATAATAATAATAATAATAATAATAATAATAATATATAATAATAATAATAATGTCGTTATTATTTTGATTATTATTATTATTATCATCTTATATATTTGTTTATTTATTTATTTATTTATTTTGTAAAAGATAATCAAAGTATTGTAGAAGTACATTGCTTGACTGAAGTGGAGCTAACTGTGCAATGAACCATTATTTATGACTATAATTATTAGGGTTGTGAAGGGGTGGAAAGTTTCTCAAAAAAAATTCAGAAAACTTCCCATAGGAATTTTAGCTTGGAAATTTTGGTAATTTTCAAAAATATTTTTTTTTCAAAAGGGTTAGAAAACATCATATTTTTGCAGATTTTTTTGCTAAATGTCAATAACCTTTCCTAGAACCGTTTCCTGCTTATTTGATCAGTAAACATATTTTTGTACACATTAATACAATCCCCCACCTCTCTTATACATTAAAGTGGCCCCTTCACCAATGACGACCTATTAATTCTGTGAAACTAAACAAAAATGATTCCTGAAGTGCTGTTGACCAGTGTGTCAGAGCCGTGTCAGGTGAACTCTGTAGTCCATTGACAAATCGCAATCGTTGTTTGTTTTGTCTGTAATCCAAAAAAAAAAAAAAAAGATCCCATGTGCTCAGACAATGAGAGTAGTGGTTAGATTAAGGATGTTTGAGAAGCAAACCTTATATAACTCATTGTGTAACAGGTCTACTCCCTTAAATGCCAAATGTATAGACTTGGACGCCTAAAACAAGTCCTTCTCACCATGCCCCTAGTGGTCACATCGAGCAATAGCAGTAGGATTAATAGTTTGTTAATTCCCATATACCCATGTTTATTCCCTTAGATTTCTGTTAATCCCATAGAAGTGTTCCAACTTTGAAAATTTACAACCCTAATTATTATCAATTATAGTTACCTTTATTTAACCAGATATTAGCCATGTCTTTTTCAGGGGAGCCTATTCCTATATATGTTTTAGTGGTTGGGAAAAAGAGAACATCCGAAACCAGAAAACCAGAAGAAACCTACACGAGCACAGGGAGAACATGCAAACTCCACAGGGAAAGGTCCTACGCTACCCGGGAGTTGAACCCGTCTGGATGTGAGGGTGAAGAGTGCCCTCAACACAATTTAGATTATAACTAACTGAGTTTAAAATGTAAATTGCATAGTATTTGTGTGTGTGTGTGTGTGTGTGTGTGTGTGCGTGTGCGTGCGTGTGTGACAAATAGGACCCTCTACTCAAAGTTAAGTTAAGAAAGACGCTGATTGTACAATTAATACTTTTTCAAATTCAGAATTAATGTGTGGCTTACTTTTTATAGGCCTTAGATTAAAAAAAACAACAAACGCACTATAATTTAAGTTAAAGTCGCCTACAAACCAAATGTCTACTGTCTATTTGCGTAAAACCTTCTCTAACCTAACATCCAGATGACCCCCTGCCCATTCCCGGGAGAGCCGCAGCAGTCCGCGGGCCTTACCTTGTCCTGAGTCGGTGTGGGACACTTGTTGCTCTTGTGGAGGTAACAGGTGAAATCGGGATTACATCCACAGTCCACCATGCAGATATCCTCGGGCTGGGCTCGCCTTGGGTCCCGGGAGAAGCCATGTTTGTCCGAACTGCGGGGTGATTCGGCGAACATGTTTTGAAGCCAAGTGCACGGTCGCGGTTTATGGCTGTGGTTATCAGATGGGCCGGGGTAAAAGGGTGAAAGGGTAAAAGTCCAGGAGCGTGTACGTAAAAGATAAAGAGGGAGGCTGCGTCAGTTTACGCGCGCGCAAAATCAACTTTGGGCTTTTCTGGAGAGGAGCAGAGCTTAATATGTAAATCAACAAAACGTGGCTTTGGGATTGGTTTCCATATAAGGTCAAAACTTTACCGGAACGTGCGTAATTGGTGAGTATAAGCGCTCAGACGTGCCAAAATACAGCTACAACCACAACTGAGCATCAGACTCTATTTAAAACCATAAAAATGTGTTGTTTTTATACATGTGCCATTCTAGTGACTGAATTTATCAATCAAAGTGCAAAGAGCCACACTGGAGACAAATACAGGTGACTAGTTACTGTGACTGAGCAGATCTTTAGGTAATTGTGGTTTTTGAAAATGCAAATTGTGGTGGTTTAAAACTACAACAAAAGTAAGTCAAGAGTGATATTTACTCTCTCATAAAGAACCAGTATTTCACGTACAACGAGCAGGATTGGAAGTTCCACCAAAAAGGTCGAGATATTTACTTTTGGTCAATTGCGTTGTCAAACTACTAAATTCCATTACCCTGCTCTTGTGGCTATCTTGTAACAGTACTGTACTTGCATGGGTGATTCAGTTTATTCAAGAGACTTAAGATGTAGAAAAATAGCTTTATTTAAGTCCACATGAGTTGGCATACAAGTGTACTGTAAAAAACTGAAACCTTCCGATTCTTTTATGTTGGCACCAGATTCCAACTCTATCTTCATATGACAACTAGACAAATAAAATGACAATAAATTCAACCATTATCCAAATATTTTCACTATTTTAAACAAGGGCCATCTCAACACTAATACTTGCAGGAGGGAGCTTTACGTAGTCACATAAAAGTTCCTTACGCAAAATGTAAAAACATGATAAAAGTAAAACATGCTGATCCTTAAGTACTCAATGACGTGTCCATAACAGGTGCCCCAAACTTATATGTATTGCACAAATTCACAACATTTTATTATCAAGACTTTTTTGAGGAAAGGAGGGAAAGCAGAAGGAGAGAAAAACGCAAAGGAATGCATTTCAAAATAACTAAGAAAAGTCAGTTGTACTATTATACTGCAAAACCATCCATTATGAACCAGCGGGGTGATATCTTGCAAAAGTTGTAATTCAATAAACAAGGCACTCAAAGACATCTAGTTAGAGCCACTTTCAAATTGCTATAGTATTGTGGAGAAAACTGTTGAAAATGGATGTTTTTGCAGCGTGCGTGTATCTATGTTAAGGTGAATAATGTAAATAATCTAGTCTTGTGTTCTCAGCGCTGTCGGTCCCAGCGCCAGATGGAGGCGTCGTCACACACCGCAATCAGGATGCTGCTGTCCCGGCTGAAGCTGGTCTGTCTGATGGCCGACGTGCACTTGGGGAGTGTCAGCGTGGTACATCTACACAAAGAAAAGACATGGGAATATTAGGACATATTTTAAGGTATACAGGGGTTATTTTACTTCTTATTTAGATCACCATGCTTCCTTTTACATTTTATTGATTTAAAAATTCTACATTTGCCAAAAACTACGTATTAACACGTTTTATAAGTTTCGCGTTCGTTCTTTGACACTCAGCCTCCCCTCCTCTTGGTACGCCAAGTCACTCCATCTTCAGAGCGCTGTCACAACATAATCAGCATGCATCTCGCTAATATTGCATCAGGTTTGTGAAGTTGGTGCGTGAAGTTTTGTATCATGCTTTTGTTTATTTAGAATTGTCATGTGGGAGCATGAATGATGGAGGCTTATGGGCTGAGCGATGGACAGAAACTTACAGTTAGCCGCAAGAAGGTTACGAATATGAAACATGCATGGATGACGTCTAAAACCTCTTCAGGGATGTTTTTGATGAGCAAAAAACATTATAACATGGTAGAAAGCTAATACCTTAAAGCTTAATACCTTCTCTTTAAGTTACAATAAGGATATGAACAAATATATAAACATAAGACAAAATAAGAAAGAAAATAGCCATCCCAGATTCCTGAAGCATGGAGGCAGAAAATTCAATGATAATAAATCCAGTTTAATTTCTTCACCCAGTCACAAGTCTTCTATGTCAATAAAATGTGAATTATGAAGGTTGAACACAAACTAGGTCAGGCAGATTGTCTGACAAACCTGCTGATTCAAATATTGACTAACTAAATCACACCCTCCTGGCCATGTAACCCATTAACCCCATTACATAATTACATTTTACAATATGTTTACAATTTCTTGTCTGGGCTCATGTTTGTGTGGTGAATAACATACTTGGCTTTGTGGGGGTCTTCCACTTCCAGGTCCCACACGTAAAGCTTCCCCACTTGGTTTCCTAAAGCCAGCATCTGCCACACAGAATTGAGTTTGATCATTATTTTGTGTTTTTGTGTTTGAAATTTTACTCTGAAAGTGCATTACCTTCTGCCAAAAGTCCATGGAGAAGCGCATGTACCAGATGTCACACTGGCTGTAATCAAAGCGGCCCAGAATGGTCACATTTGACTCATTTGGTTTTATGTGGTCTATGTCATCCTCCATCTTTCCTGGTTTCCAACACACAATGGCGTTTTCACAAGACTATAAAATGAAATACAATCGAAAGAATTATTATTTATTATTACTGTCAAGATATATATATTTCATGTTCCTGGCAAAAATATAAGAAGTGTGAAAAACTAAATAATCAGACAATTAACATAAATACAACTGTTACATGCCTTGACATTGGCATGAACAAAAGGAAAAGGAAAAAGATAAATGTTAATGAGAGGTATATCACACACCTTTGAGAGGATGAGGTCTCCCAGCCAACGCACACAGTCCACATAGTTTCTATGGATGTCACGAGTGGAGAAGTCTGGGAAGTGGATTTTCTGTGAGACAAAAGGTCTGGAGAGAGCAACAGGAGAATATTATTGTATTATCTGTATATTTGTTTTTTGTTGACTTTTATGTGAAGCACTTTGGGCAGCTGTAGTCATTTTTATATGTGCTATATAAATAAAAAAATTTAATTGAATTGTATAAGAAACAGTATACAAACTTTTACAGGACAATATACCAGTTTTAAAGGTCTTATTGTCAAAAGATGGTAGAGATAGGAACGCAATGCTTTCCAAAATGCTGTGGCGCTTCATAAATCTTCAGTGGAGATAAGACTGTGTCACATGTATGGTTAAAGGGCTGATAAACCTAGTACAACTGTTTGTCTGCAGTTCAAGCAGCTTTCACTTTTGTTACTTTAGTAAAAGTACAGATACCAGTGCAAAAAATACTCAAGTAAAAGTATCATATGAAAAAATAGTACCCGTTTCAAAAATGCACTTAAAGAGTAAAAGATAATAGCAATTTAGGAAGATTTTGAGGTCTTATAAGGTTTCAAATGTATTAATTTTGATGAAGGTTTTTTAGAAAGAAATTAAACCAGTTGTTATTTTCTAGAAGTTTTTATTTGCTCAAATTATTAAGTTGATAAAAATAAGCATCTCAGCCTTTTCAGCAGATCTCAAACAATAATACTTTTGGCTTTCAGTCCTGTTCAAAAATATGGTGTAGAAAGTACAGATACCTGTTCTCAAATGTAGTGAAGTAAAAGTAAAAAGTATACACTTTAAAAAATACTTAAGTACAGACACCTAGAAATTGTACCTTACTTCAGCACTTTACTACTTTTACTTTGCTACGTTCCACCACTAATAAGAGCAAACACTGTATGTTTTTTTACACAGTGGGAAATTCTGAATCAGTGCAAATGGTACCTGTTCGTCTTTGAAGGATTGTATTCGTATGAGCCTCTGATAGCTTTCTGCATTCTCTCTGAGTTAATCCTCCACAGTTTCAGAGAGTGGTCCATCCCACAGGACATGATCTTTTCACCCAGGAGGTCAAAATCCTGCAGGGGGATAGTAGGCGGTTTATTTAGTAATTACAGGGTGATGAGATATTAGTGACTACACAAATGATACTGACAGCACTGAGCACTTCATCTCTGTGTCCCTCCACGCCCCCAAAGATGGCCACTAAAGTGTCTGTCTGGATGTTCCACAGGCGCAGTGCATGGTCTACAATTACAGTGAGGACGGCATTACACAAAACATCAAATATTACACAAATTAACATAGTCATGCCATTTAGCAGGTCTTAACAGCTCTGAGTGATTACAGAACACCTGACTTCACATCTTTATATGAGTTTTATAGGAACATAAGCGGGTCAAGTTGAGTCCAGCCAAGGTGTGGGGTAACAAAAGGACAAACCCACAAGAACTTGCATTTCACTTAAATACTATTGTTGTGTAATATAATGAATGTAGAAGTTGTACCTTTACTGACAGAAAGGAGGAGGTTAGGGTCCCTGGGGTGGAACTTCAATTCATTAATGGCATTTCCATGACCTACATAATGCTGAAAAAAACAAAAAAAAACCAAACATTTTGCAAGCGTTTAATAGAAAGTCTAAGGTTAATGTATACAATGCAATTACATAAACAAGAAAAATGAGACAAAAGCCAAAAAAATTTTAGTACGATGATATAAAACAGTAAAAACCTTATGGTGGTGCGTACCTTGATGCACTGCATGGTGATGTGGTTGATGACTCGGATGATACCACGGGAGCCAGCCACAGCCAGCAGAGGGTGGCTGGTGTTGGTGTCATAGGTCCAGGCACACGTGTAGAAGTTCTCATCGGCCTGGACACACGCTGGTTAAGGAGATTCCACACAAATACTCAAGTGTTCTCACAAAATGGAGATTTAGCACTATGAGAAAATAAGTCATTAATAACAATGTAGAAAGGATACATCAGCGTCTACATATGACTGCAGCAGCCGGATTTCTCCCTGAGAGTGACATTCATATAGAGTTACCTGGGAAAACACAGAACCATGTGATTATTTCAATTTCTACTATTTAAACATTTATTGTATGGCCACTGATAGAATAGTTCAATAAGAATAATATCAATTGTGGTTTACCCTGTTGCTCCCAACAGTCGCAAACACCAGTGGGTCCCCTTCTTTACTGTTCCAATTAAACTGGACTCCAAAAAGAGGCTGCCCATGATCCTCCTGTACAGAAACCCGGCACAAGCATTTGAAAATAAGGATAATGAGTAAGAAGCAATGGTACCAGTGACTACACATTAGAATTCTTACCCTCAGGCTGTTGACACATTTGAAGGAGTAGCGGCACTTCTTGGACTTCCACTTGCCCTTGCCCCAGCTCTTTTTGCCGGGGGCGTTGGCTGTGTTGGTGGGGGTGTCTGGGCGCTCTGTGTTGGTTCCACTCTCCACGCTGACAGCATCGTCCTGGAACACAAAGCTTTTTTCATTAATGTTTATGAATGCAGTTCTACCACACAAGTACTGATCCCTTCAGAGTTAAATGTAGTGTGTTGATGTGATGGTGTCACAACCTAAGTATAAAAGATTTGGTCAGCAAAGATGTATCAAATAAAAATATAATACAAATATATACAAATAAAATGTTGTAAAATTGCATATTTGTATTTAAAATATACTATTCATGGTGTTGGGAAAGGGCTGTCATTGCACCTAGTTATATTATCTAGAAATATATTTATAGACAATTACAACGCTGAGGAAGGACTCTTCATTTGTTGAATGAAACCGTACAAAGTGTTCCTTGTGTAAATTATCAAATAGGATCTGCCGAGTTAGTAAGAAAAGAGGCGATTATTATACGTGTGTAATTATAACCAATTCTGTAAAGCAGCTCATTCACATGAAACTTGTCTTGGTAGCCGCATGAGCTCAGGCTAATGTGACTCCACGTGAATGTCTGTGTTCAAAGCATCGAAAAAGAGCTCGTTAAGGTAGACACTCAAACTATAGGACCAGTTCTACTGGTTTATCGTGGATTAGTGCCTCACATTATGTAATCTTATCGCTAAAAGTGCAAGCGGCAGGTGAGTCTGAGCGATGCCGGGTGCAGGAGGACAATGCTGTTGTTTAGTTAGCTTACTAAGCTAGTAGCCTGCTTTAGCTTGATGCTAACAGCTGAATGTTACATGTTTCTAAATGTTCACGAACGGCGCTGATGGGCTTACATTCTCGTCTCCTGACAGGTCGGGGTTACTGTTCTCGTCACTGCTTAGTTTCTGTTTTTTCGCTGGTATTTCTTTTCCCGCTGGAGAGGGGGACTCAGACATGTTCTTATTTTCCCTCATTTTGGCTCAGACTCCGCCTCTTCCGCCCTGCGCCGGAAACACTTTCCCCACAGCATGAAGAAAAAAAAATCATAATTTAACACACATAATTAATAATTACTGAGTAGCTTGTAAGTCATTAATTTTATAGAGAAAGAAATAAAACACTGATATACCTTTACACATATATTTTATTTAAAAAAAAAACATTTACAAAGCAGAATGTTCAGTATACAGATTTGGACATCTTGTTACAGCATCATCTCTGCCTCCTCCACAGAAGCTTCACTCCTCTCCTCAGACAGATCATCATCATCTTCATCCTCCTCCTCCTCCTCTGCCGCCCTCTTCACTCCCCTCTGTTTGGATAGGGCTACTGCATACCGTATGTTGTATTTGTTGAAGTCACACCTAAACATGTAAAAAAAACAACTAAAATATTAGTTCAAATTTGCGGACTAATAGTTAATGAAAGATGAATGGAATAAGACTTACAGCTTGGAAAGACTGTCGTAGTGTCTCTGGATGGCTTTCTGCAGAGCTTGGAGTGTGGGCAGAATGGCACCAGACCTATGAAATACATGATACAATGTGATTAGCGGTTACCAAAACAATGTCTCAAGCATTCTTTTAAGATTCTACAGGTTGAGTTGTAGGCCTGTCATGATAAATTTGAAGTGCAATATATTGCAGACAATAAACGATAATATTGTGATTAATTTATGCCACCGACAAAATATCTCAAGAGCAGATTTAAACCACAAAACTATTCTAAACTGTACAATTTTGTAAAAAAAAAAAAAAAAAAATGAAATGAAACACTTTAGTACTGAGTTTTCATCTGTAGCGAGTCATAGAATTTATTAATTCAATCTTTTACATCTTAAATCTTATCTTATAGTCAAAAAATAACCACAATTTTCCCAATAGTGTAAAGAAAAAGTACACAAAATATGTACTGATCCCAAGGAAATATTGTTACAGCTTTCATATATTGAACAATAAGTCGATATAGCAATTATTGTGTCAGGCCTATTGAATTGTACCCACCTGTTCTTGAGTTTCTGCCCGTGTAGCATGAGCAGGCTCTGGGCCCAGCTCATGTAGAACTGTAGATGACCAGACTTCTCCAGACACGAGGCTAAGAAGCCCAACAGCTTCTCTACATAGATGTCAGGCAAAGACCCACACACTACACCAACTGAAATACATAGAAAAAATATATTCATTGATTTTTTTCAGGAAGGTTAGATGTGATCTATGCAAATTACAATTAGAGGAAAACATAAGTCAATTCTTATTAAGTGATTATAATGTACCGTATTTTCCGGACTACAATCCGCTGCTTTTTTCTATTTTTTAACTGCTGCGGCTTATGGTGCAGTGCGGCTTATACATTTTTTGTCCCGTAGCACCAAAAACATTTTGCCCAGCAACAGTAGACATAAAAGTGAAAAGAGTGGATGTTGCTCCTTACCTGTCTGCTTGTCACCCGCTGTCAGTGACTCATTTCTTACAGTGATAAGACGACAGTGGTCTGGTTTATCGCGGGGGTTAGTATAAAAAAAAATCCGTGAAGTAGAAAACTTAATGTCTTTTACAATTATTCTACATGTTTTGCGGCTGCAGGTGTATTTCTCAGTTCCTCTTTCCCCGCCTCTTCGTCCTGGCGCCGCTCCGCTGTAATGTCTCGTAATGTTTTTTTTCCTGCAGTCACTGATCCACAAACTAAAGCAGACTCCATCCGCACGGTTACAGCCCTTTTTGTTCCTTGATAAAACTTACTTGTTAAAATAACACGAAAACTTCTGTCGTTTTCATGTTATTTTCCTCCTTCTTTGTCGTTTCACACGTAAAGTGTCCGTGGACGCTCGTCTTGGCCGCGCTGCGTTTCTGTGGCGCATTTTCAAGCGTCAGAGACACCGCAGAGCTGATCACCTCAATTGATGAGTTTTATGTAATAAATACACTAAAGTCACTCTCTCAACCTGGTCTGCAGTGTTCACAAAGACACAGGGAAAACTAAACATCCAAAGGCACTCGCAGACCGCAACGAATGCTCTGGACGCACGTCCACAGCGTCCACAACGGGTTTCGGAGGCGTTTGTCCTCGAATACAAAGGTGTCCAACGTGATTGTTTCAGAGTCACGCTGCAGCATCGAATATTTTGGTAAATTTGGCTCTGAAAGCATTCTGTACTGTACAGGAGACACGGCACCTCCTTTAGCCAATCAGGACACAGAACACACGCCTGCATACACGGTAAATAAAGCATGCAAAATTGCGCTAGAGGTCTCTCGCAAATGAACGTTTTTGAGCTAAATTTTCATATTACTGCGTGGGATACCTGCGGCTTAAAATCCAGTGCGGCTTGTACAAGTTTTTTTTTTTTTTTTTAGGTGCGCTCTGTAGTCCGGAAAAAACGGTACTCATACTACAGTACAGTACAGTATATCACATCAGAGGCTTCAGATAAAGAAGATATTAATACACTCATGTTTATTTCAACACTGGCAAAAAGAACTGACCATAAATAACTACACTTAAAAAAATGTATTGTGTTCTCACTCTGATCGTGGGGTACAGTTTCGATGACCTCCTGCTTGAGGGCGCTTTCGTTGAGCCTGAAGGCCAGCACTATGGCAGAGGTCCACTCCTTCAGGCGGAGCTGTTTGTGGATACTCTCCGGGGTCACATCTAGGTCCAGGTCATAGGGGTCAAACACCATGGAGCCATCCAGCGAGTAGACCAGCAAGCCCTCTGTGCTGGTGGCTGCCCAACTCCGGCCTGACGACAGACAAAACAGCACATTTCTAACACAACTAAAGCTTTTTCTTATATTTGAACTGACAGTGTGTCACGTACCAGTGGGAGAGAAACGTAGAGACGAGACTCTGATTTCAGGTTTGAAGTGTCTAGAGCTCATATCACCTTTAGAAGACAAGAAGAGGAAAATTTGAGTTAATACATTTTAAAGTGCCCATACTGCATTATTTTCTGATCTAAGTTGTAATCTCGTTTCCTCATCACAAACATAAATGTTTCATTCACACGTTTAACATACAAATCCTGCATATTTAGGCTGGGTTCTCTCAAACCAAAAACACTCTACTACAGGAAGTGCTTCAGTGTGTTTTTAAACTCCATACACCTTCACTAGAATCATTTGGATAATTTCTGTTATGGAATTGCAAATCTCTACTGAATTAAAGGTAAAGGGTAGCTGTTAACCTGAAAACTACCACTTCATAACATCACAAGGTGGAACAGAGCATTCTGAGCTTTTGAGATGTGGACGGATAATAATAAAGGGCTCAAACCTGTGAATGAAGCAAAACGCAACTTCAGGTATGTTTTTGATGAGGTAAAAGTTTAAAGATCACAAGAGTCAATTTTGCGTAACATAGCATCTTTAATAAAAAGTGGGTAGTAAGCCTTCATTATGTGGACAAGTCATACCTTTGCGGACTCCAGGCAGGCTGATGTTCACCCCCTCTCCATCTCCTGCTCCATCATCCACCAGAGCAAGACTGCCAAACTCAGTCATCTTACGACGGTCTAAAAACTCCTGAAAACAAACATAGTCAATTTAAGAGCTTCAGAAATAAAACTGACTCCATATACACAGAAGCAAACATAAATATTTGTGGTGAAAGTGGATGCACACCTCCATTGAGTCAAAGGACAGGTTACAGGAGATCTCAAACTTCTTCATCAGCATCTGTTCCTTCACATTGTAGATGCACACAAACTTGGACTGCCCTCCTGCTAAAATGGCCTCCCCGTCAGCAGAGTAGCACAGAGATGTAAAAGACCTTTATTTACAGAAGACACACAGTCAAATAGGTGTAAACTGATATTTAAATGCACAGTTTAGAATACTGCTTTCTAGTGAAATTTATCTAGATAACTTGTATGGTCACTCACTTGCCCTTGGCGGTCTGCTTGGCGGTGACTTTGTCCGTCTCTTTGCGTCCAAGCTCCAGGTCGTGGCGTCCGGACACGGAGCCGGTCTGTGCAGCGCTTTGTGGACTCCAGAATGAGATTTCACCATTCAGAGTGGCCACAGCCAGCTCCTGACCATCAGGGCGATATGTCACTGCCAGGCCTGAGAAGAACATGCCACATATATGTATACTTGAGAAATGCATTGTTATTTTAGTTTATAAACTACGTCCAAAATATGGTAGATCACAAAACACCTACCATCTGCAGTGAGGGCTAGTGTCTCTTTGACTTGCCAGCTGTCTAGCATGTCCCACAGCCGAACAGTCTTGTCCCACGAGGCACTGGCCAGAACAGATTGCACCGGGCTAAAGCACAGGGATGAGACGGGGCCCTCATGACCCCCCAGGACCTGAATATCACACATAGCACTATTACTTTAACATCTCATCAACACCAATATTCATTACAATGAACTGCACCGACCTCCAGCAGTCTGCCCGTCTGCATGGACCACAGGAAGATCTCAAAGGAGTCTTGGGCCCCTGCGCACACCAGCTCTCCACTGACATCTACTGCCAGGGAAGAGAATTGAGCCGGACGAGGAGATGTGAAGGTGCGGAAGTTTCGGTACCTTTAAATCAAACATACTTTTAGTCATTAGTCTATTTACTTATTTTCTTACACAGTTATAGCATTATTTTCTAAAGTGAAACTGCCATGAAAATAAGTTGGGTTCACATTATAGAATTTGATGATGTCATAAATAATGCTGCCCTGCGATTGGTCCGCCAGCTGCTGGGCAAATTTGAACCTTACAGTTGAAGCATGTCAAGATGGATTCTCATGAGTTTGTGAACTCACAAATACTCCCAGAATCAAGAGATATTAACTGTAAATCAGATCATTCTGCATGTATTTCACTTAAAAGCACACAAGCACATTTCACCTGTGTAGGTCAAATGCCCGAACTGTCCCGTCCAGAGAGGCGCTGACCACCACCATCCCACTGGAGGTGAAGGTTACCTGAGACACACTGCTGCTATGCTCCGTGAATGTAACAAAGCACAGGCCGCTGTTTGAGTTCCACACCTTCACCTGAAAAAACGATACAAGTTGCATAAACAAAATTACTTGAATTTACATTAATCATTGTGCATGTTTCATTACAAAAAAGTCTAAAAAGTCTCTACTTTTTGAGTTTTACTTTACATGAAATAAAATGACAGTATACTCAGAATTTTGTTAAAATAGGTCAAATATTCAAAGCCTAAAAAGTAAAGAATATAAATTGTATAAACTATATACTTGATTTTCTCATTTCTATTCATGGATATAATTGTGTTTTGCAGTTTAGGCACTGTAAGTAAACTGCCCTGACCTTGCCATCATCTCCTCCAGTAGCAATGTACTGTCCATCCGGAGAATAGGCCAAAGACGCCATGTTGTTGAAGTGTCCCTGCTGTTTGAACACATACGACTCACTCTGCCACTCCCACACTAGCAGCTGACCCATCCCTAGAAAATATGCAAGTAAATACAGTTAAAATAAAATAAACATTGTGAACTAATCTGCAGGAATAAAGACTTACGTGAACAGCCAAAGCCAATCCAGTCTCCAGAGCTGTTGATAGCCACTGAGGCGATTCTCTGGTCTGAGATACTACAACACACAGGTATTTATAATTAGATAAAATTTGTGATATTAGATTTGCCTGGTTAATTTATTTTCCTTTTCAATATAGTAGCTCCCTTTTTTGTTAATAGTTACCACAGCACACTGAAGTTTTCATGTAAGACTTTGCTGTTGGCAGTGGTGTCTTGCCCGAGAACACAGTAGCAAGAATATGTCCCACAACGTTCCGATCAGATTGCTTTTATTGCAAACTTTTACTAGTGTGAATGTCCCCGAGACCCTTTGACAGAAATTTGAGGGCCCAGGGCAAGAAGCTTCATATGGCAAAGCAAGGCAAGTTTATTTGTACAGCATTTGTACACAAAGTAATTCAAAGTACAGAATAAGAAAAACGTTAAAATCACACAAATCAAAACACAAATAATCATCATAAAATTAACATATGTACCTCCCTCTAATACAAATTAATAGGAAAAGGGTCCAATTCTGAGTTCATAAGATCCTGGCGCCTTTGTTCCCCCTCTCAACTCCCCTGGTCACTCCAACCAAAAATTAAATTGTGGTTATAATTTACTTTTTAAAACAAACAATATCTATTCTAATGTGATCTATGCTACAAATAAAAAGCTTTGTTCAATACAGCCAGTCTGATAGTACAACTTTTATAATCTAGTTGATATTTTTTTTTTTCATTATTCATAAAACTTGTCACATTGCTTCTGTAGTTTTACCTGAGCGAGTGGATGAGGTTAAACTCCGGCAGCTCGTGTAGGTGGAAGATCCCGGAGGCGAAGCCCGTCACCAAGATATGAGTGGGCTTATGGAAGGCGGCTGAGGTCAGGTTATTAAAGTCCCCCTCCTTATTAAAGAAGTGCCTGATAAACAAGTGCAGGAGAAATAATTTTAAACAGTACGGGGGCAGCATACAGTGGCTCCAGATTGTCAGAGGAATAATTAAGGGGGTGTTGCGAAAGGAAGGGCTCATTTACAGAGAAAAATCACCAATTAGGCAACATTCTGCAGACTCCCGAAATAGTGCACTTTTAGAGACGCTTAACTCCACCAAAAAGTTGTGAACAAACTGCCTTCACATTCCTGCTGTGCTTTGCTTTTGTTAATTTTTAGATCTCTAATTCTTGTTGGAAGTCGTCGTCGTTACCTGATATCAACAGATACCAGGGCAGAGACTGAAAACAGCATGTATTTATTTAAAACAAAAATAAAAGGCAAAACTCTCAAGTAACTACAGAACAACTACGAGGCTTTCTGGGCCAATTATGACCAGTAAATAGTCTTTTTACAACAATTTATATGCCAAACTAGGATAGCAACTGAACCAATATTTTGAAGCTGATATCCGATGCCAGTATTGGATCGATGCAACCCTAGTTTTGCAGTAAATATCTTGTTTACTTGTATACATTTTAATGATCAAACAATCTTGTTGGCAGCATAGAACAGATTCAAAATCTCAGGACTTTCTGATGTAAAAAAAAAAAAAAAAAAAAGTTGAATAAAAATCTAATGTGTTGGTAGTTCTTAAAATAAATAATTCACGCATAATTTTAGCACGACTTAATACTGTAAGCAGTATCCATAATTTATTCACTTAACTCAACATAATTTTGAACAATACAATTAAATGCTCACTAAAAATGCTTAATCTACAATATGAATGAAAATACAGTATGTTACTGTACTCAAACACTCATATAGCACATAAGTACATCGTTTTGACTATACCATGGACTTTTCATATTTTTTTCAGAATACATGAGACACTTACTTGCTGGCCTGTTTGTATCGTACATTCTTGGTGTCCTCCATCTCTTTTTGGGGGTGTGCTTTGCCCCTGACAACCTCCCCCTCCTGCCCCTCCATCCTCTCCTCATCCTCCTCGTCTTCCTCCTGTTCCTCTCTTTGGAGCCGTTTCTTGCTCAGGACTAAACCATCCGGTTCTGTGTTACTCTCCCAAATGCACAGGGCCCCATCCTGGCTCACTGTGTACAACTGAAAAAAGAAGAATCTACTCAGAGCTTTTGCCCAGTGTAAGAAAAATAGTACCATTGTGATAAAAATGAATATAGAGAGTAACACAAATACTTGTTTCAAAATTCTAATATGTTATGTATAAACAGCATGAAGAACAAAACAAATATTGCATTATAACCACGCCAAAACAAGAAATGACATTAGTGTAAATGCTGTACTCACATCTAGACTGTCTTTCTCAAAAAAGCAGCCCACAATGACGTCCTTGTGGCCCCCCAGGGAGTAGTAGATGAGGTTGGCCCAGCGCTCTGCCCCAAACACCCAGGTGGACATGTCTTTGCTCCCCACAGCGAAGCACCTGCCGCAGCCAGGTAAGAGTCAGAACAAGATAGTTTTTCCTTTTCAGTGATTATAAATACCATATTTAACTCTCACTTGGAGTCGGTGGTCCAGTCGATGCAGGTGGTCTCATCGTAGGGACCGTAGTAGCTCTTGTCCAGAACAAAGGCGTTAAACTCACGCTGTTTTCCTGGAGCATGGTACATCAGAGCCACATTTTCCTTGGTTACCACAAACTTCCTGAAGAGGGACAAGGCTGAATTACAAAACTGCCATTGCCTACTACATAAAATGAACTGAAAAACTTCTAGAGCTAAACGAACTACATAGACGATGTCTCCTTTCTCTATTTTAGTACAGTTCAGTAAACATATGTCTTCCTTATTTTTTTACATTTTAATATTTTTGAATTTTTGCTTTAACCAATCACCACAGAGATACCTTCTGATATCTTCTGAATATAACTGTTTTCTGACCTTCCATCTGGAGAGAAGCTGATACTGTGGACAGGTTTGTGGAAGTGGAAGTGATGAAGAATGGCTCGAGTGATGAGGCTGACCAGCAGCGCAGCACCATCTACAGACAAAACATGTTGACAATCAGCTTATTTAGATACAGTTAATAGTTGAAATGTTTAAATCAGGTTTATTTTCTTACCTTCATCCACCACAATGGCCAGATTCCCATTGGGAGAAATGCCCACACAGGTTATGTTCTTAGTAGTGGAGATTGGTAATGTCTCTGATGTGTTGCTACAAACCAAACAGACAAAAATACAATGTAAAAATGCTAAATCGTGTTATTTTAAATGTGCGAAGACACTGGTATTATGTTTTACTCCCATATACCTGTATATTTTAGCAGAGGATCTTATGAACTACACATCTCGCTGTAGCTAAACATCTGACTTACTTTTTCAGGTCGAAGATGGATATTCTGTTCCCAACTGGACTAATGACAGCGTTCCCATCTTTGGAGAAGTTTAAGTTACCTTGTCGGTAAACTGCCCCGAGGAGATTGGAAAACTGAAAAGAAACAGTTCCGAATTATTAAGATTTTATCCACAGACGAGGATTAGCTTGGGATCAGCACTTGTTTTCCCTGAAGTAACTTACTAACCCGATATGCGAACTTCATCGTGCCTCTCTACTCATACATTTACACATGTATTCGGTGTAAAATGTGTTAGAAATCTAGTTTTTGGCTCATAAATATATCCATTCCTCCGCACGCTGCTCTGCTCACACGTGCCGCCGGTTTGTTGACAGTGGGCACTTCCGCCTCACAGCGCCACGGCGCTTCAGTGCGCCCTCTAGCGGCAGGGAGGGTAGTGGTACATTATAACATTTTTTAATGTATTTACTTTTTTAAATGTATTTATTCACTGGTTTAATGGATTGACTCTTGTCAGATGGTGACATTACATAGCCCCTCCATCTACCCACCGTCTCACTCTCCAAGATCATCATTATTGCATTAATTCAGTTTCCCAGGTGAACTTTATATAGGCTATCATTCTTCTCTTCTCTGTACTGAGGCACTTTTTTAAAAACCCTACCCTATAGGTTCTGGCACTGATGAATAAATAAAAAACAGAGAGCCTCTTAGTTCAGTGAACAGACAGTATCCTACTCTACACAAGTGTTTTCCATTCAGGGATCTGGGGCTCCTGGGATGCTGCCATTAGGAAGCATGCTCTCTATGACACAACATCATCATTTATTCTACAATTGACATTTATTCTACAATGCCACAAAAAAAAACTTATCAAAACAGTAAACATTTGCATTTGTAGCATTTTGCACAAAAATATCCAAAAAGTGTCCATTACTTTTACCACTAGATTTTGTGTGATTTGCGTTAAACTTCAAACATGCAAACATCTTTACACATCCTGTCTGTTTTCTTATAATTATGTGAGAAATAAACATAGGCAGACTTCTATGCCTGTAAAATGTGAATTTAGTCCTCATGCATGAATTTTCAGGCTTTTATTTTGAAGATCACTGCTGTTTTTTCTCTCATCATCAAGATAAGTAATAAATTGTGCTCTTCTAGAGTTGATTAAAACGTGTTCCTACATTGCTATATTTAGCAAGTTTAGTAAAGTAAAGTCAAATAGTCTTACCATTAAAAATAAATGTAATTTCAGGTTCTTATGCAGTATTTTTGCAACATTGCTAAATTCTAGTTTCCTGCTAGCTGTTAGCTGCTAGCATAAGTGCTACTTCCTTTTTATAGGCTAGCTAGTAGCACTCTCATGCTAAATGCTCAAATCCAGTGCTGTTCAAGTATTTACTTTTTCAATTTTTTATTTAATTTTTGGTTTTGGTTTTATTTAAGTTAGGGTCTTGTTGTACATCAGAATTGTGTTTTATTTAGAAAAAAAGGTAATTGTGAAAACACATGATTGACATAGGCGTTCTAATGATTAAATATTTTAACCATTTGAGTGCTTATCCAGTCAGTGCTTATATTCCAAAGCCTATATTCCATTTTATTATTAAGCCTATATTCCACAATGACACATTAAAACAAAACCTCTTATTAAACATATGTTCTTCTGCTTGATTTGTAGCATCTTGCACAAAAGTAACAGTTTGTTAACCTCTTCCTTTCTTCACCTCAGCAGCTTGTGCCAGAGGTCAAAGCAGTGCACCACATGTAGCCGGACGTACTTCTGGCCTCCGTGTGTGCACTCTATGCACCCGTACACCGTCTCCCTCTTCTGCTGGCCCATCCCGCACTGTGCACACGGCCCTTTGGGGATGTTGTGTTTCAGGAGGTTCACCCTGGTGTGGCTGCTCTCCCGCAGGTAAGCTGTGGAGATGTCCGTCATACTGGCAGCCTTCTCATAGTAGTCTGGCACCATCTCCATATCGTAGGTGTCGGAGTAAGTCAATTCCTCAAATGTTCTTTCATCTGAAGGAAAAAGTAAAGATCCTAAATTATGTTTAAATGGCCTATATTACATTATTTCTGATCTACTGTATATTATATTGTTGTTTCCTCATCAGTAACATACCTGGAGTTTCATTTTGTTTCATTGGCACATGTTTAATGCACAAACTCTGCAAATTTAGGCTAACTTCTTCCCTCAAGCAGAAAACACTCTTGTGTGTCATGTGGTAATACAGGAAGTTCTACACTGTATTTTTAAACTCCATACACATTCACAAGAATCATTTGGATGATTTCACCCCTGGAACTGCCAAGCTCTACTGAACTATAGGTTAGAGGTAGTGGTTAACTTTAAAATTACCACTTCATGACATCACAAGGTGGAACAGAGCATTTTGAGCTTTGGAGATGTAGACAGACTAATAGTAAAGGGTTATACAAATGTGTGAATGAAACTCAACACAACTGTAGGTGTGTTTTTGATGAGGTAAAAAATTCTAACATGGCTTAAAGCTCACAAGAGTCAATTTTGTGTAATATAGGGCCTTTAAAGGCATATTATATAAAATCAACTTTTCTTAAATTTTAACAATGTTATAAGAGTCTCCCCTCATCATTAACTTAAGTCAGGGTTGTATTTTGATTAATTCATGCATGTTTGAATAATCCTGTATTGGCCTCTATTTTAGACTTGAGTTCTCAGAAAATCCCTGTTTTCACCTACCCCCTATCTTTGTCCATTTCTCAGCACTTTTTCAAAAAGTGCAAGTAAGTACTGAGCGTATGAAAATACACTGGTATGTTAAGGTGAAATGGAAGAAGAGTCGAGAGTCAGTGGTTATAATGGCACTGGGTCTTTTTTATCCAGAGCAGAGTTTAGACTTTGGAGGAACATTTATGATCATGAAACAAGAGCAATTTTTACTAAGAAATGAAAATATATTGAGTCAAAAATTGTGGCTGATTAATAAAAATGTTCCCATTTCATCCAGCCGTCTTCAGTGTAGGCTACACTGTGTGTATAATAGACTACAGGGGCACCCCAGATAATGTCGATAATGATATGAACTTCATCTTGTAGTTGTGGCTACTTTATAACCACCAGTGTCCAACTTCTATACTTCTGCAGGTTTGAATATTTTCTGCAGTGATGTGAATTGCCCCGTACCTGCTCTGAACGGGTTGCCGTAGATGATTCCGGACAGGAAACGCCTGAGTCGACCGAAGGAGAAGCGCCCGATGAATCCTCCGAGCTGTTCTCTGATCTGCTCTCGCTCAAACCCACCCTGAGAGTCCAGAGCCACACAGATATCTGCACACATATATGGTAAAATACAGTCATATTTGAATTAGTAAGAAAATGTAAAAGTACCACTAGTAAATTTTTCCAAAGATAACTATTATGGTCAAAGGGTAAGTGGCACTTTGCATATGAGAACCACTCACCCATTCACACACACATTCATTCACCAGTGTACGCAGACACTGGGGGCGACGTGGGTTAAGTGTTTTACCCAAGGACAGAACGACAGCATTCATCTGTGGGCGCTGGAATCACACAACCAGCCTGTGGGTCAGTGGATCTGACCACTCTACCAATGTTGTTTAGGCTGAGAGTGGGATTTAAACCCCCAATTTTCGGATCAGTGGACAAACACTTGACCAACTGAGCTACTGTTGCTACACATTTACAATGAGGGCCCAGCAAAAGATACACAAATTTAAGCTAAAACCTTTTTGTATTTTTTCCACCAATTGCAAATACCGGTATATTGTTGTAGAAAGTCAATATTTACTGGCTTGAAGTTGGTAAAAATGTGTATGTGTTCTCAATTAGAGTATTGGATCAGTATCGAAAGATAGGAATCAATAACTGATCCATTACATTTTCCAGTATTAGTACTGTTATCCAGAGATAGGAAGAATAGTTTGAAAATGTATGTAATTACAGAATACTGAATAGCTGCATTAAAATGTATTTTGTAACTTTTTTATTATTCTGATACATGGTCCAATCAGAGTACTGTATTCCAAATACAGTACTTAGAATAATTTTACATCGAGTTTCATTTAATTTTTTGTGTAAAGATGCAACATAGGATTAAAAACAGCTTATTTATGTTTGTTTTCCTATCACTATCTGGAGAAGGACAACATCTTATGCACTCATCATAAGAGCAATGTTTTCTATTTTTCTCGCTAATTCTGTGCCGTTTGAAGCCTAAATTGTGTGTACTGCAATGTATGTATCCTTTGATTTTAAAATAGTAACTGTATTCCAAATACCTCCAAATGAAACAGTAACTGTACCAGAATACAGTTACTCAAAATTAGTTTTCTAAACACGTATTTCAGTACATGTATTTAATTACTTCCCAGCACTGTTGGTATCAGCCCATCTCTAAAACATTTGTAAATATAATGATAGATTATACATGTAATATGTACCAGTTATATTGCCTTGTAAATCCAGAGTCATATCTCTGTATTTTTTATCCAAACTGATGTTAGTCTGGTTCCCATGTCCACCGTTGCGTCTCAAGCCCAGTCAAATGAGATCATGCAATCAGATCTGTTTTTGGCAGTGACTCATGTGAAATGAAGGAGCTCATTGGTCACCTACAAATAAAATGATCTCACCTCAAGTTAACAGAGTTTAGTTTAGTTTAGTGTCTTATTTTTTCCAGTATGGACGGATCATGTGTGTCTTCGATTGGCTAATACATCTGTCAATCACACCCATTTTAAAACGGGGACATTCACCAGACTAGACTCACATCTTTGTAAAGTATTCAAAAAGTGTGAAGGTTTGAAGTAACAGTAACACACTATGAAGTCTTGAGGTTAGAAAGTCACATGAAAACCAAAATTACTTCAAATTATAGTATTGATAGCAACACCAAATGTTGCCTTGTTGTTATTTCAAATTGAGCGTAAAACAATTCCTCTGCCGTAGTTTGACAGACACATCTGAACGCTCGTCTGCAGACAGCCCCTTAGGTCAATATCACCTCAGTCACTACAGACATACTTCTATATCTAAGAAACTCCAGCCCAACATTTTCTCCAAACACTATAATTACTCCTCAGGTTAGTGCAGTTGAGCTGCGGGGTGTCTCTGTGGTTTATTGGATGTGTGCAGACAGAGCAGCGGAGTTTTAAGAAGGGCACACAGCAGCTGCAGAAGAGAGCTAGTAATAGTAGTAGTAATTAAAATTAGTAGCAGTAGTTGTAGTTGTTGTAGTAGTAGTGTTGGAGTTGTAGTAGTTGTTGTAACAGTTGGAGTTGCAATAGTAATAGTAGGTCTAGTTGTTTTAGTTATAGTTGTTGTAATAGTTGCAGTTTGTTGCTGCAGTAGTAGTTGTAGTAGTAGGTCTAGTTATTTTAATTATAGTAGTAGTAGTAGTAGTAGTAGTAGTAGCTGTTGTTTTTTTTGAAGTAGTTGTAGTATAGTTGCAGACAGAGCAGAGGAGTTTTGAGATGGGGAGACAGCAGCTGAAGTGGAGATCTAGTAGCTGTTATAGTAGTAGTAGTAGTAGTAGTAGTCATAGTGGTAGTGGTTGTTGTAATCGTTGTAGTAGAAGTAGTAGTTGTTTTAGTAGTAATAGAAGTAGTAGTGATTGTTGTTGTTGTAGTAGTAGATGTAGTTGTTTTATTATAATTATAGTAGTAGTAGTAGTTGATGTTGTACTAGTTGTAGTAGTTGCATTAGTACTAACATTCTCTTTGTATAATTACTGTCTGTATACATTACTCCTCGGTGTATTTGAGCGGTCTCTGTTTCTTTTTTGGTGAGTACAGACACAGCAGAGTAGTTTTGGAGGTGAGTATCTTAGAGCACTCACCGAGCCGTCCGTCCAGCCTCACAAACAGCTCACACACACTGAAGGCGATGGTGGTGTGTGCGGGGATCACTATGGCCTTGTCTCGGCCTTTGGGGTTCCGGCCATCATCGATCTGGAACTACAGAAACAAATATTATATAGATTGGATTGTATTAGGGCTGAACGGTTTGGAAAAATATATCTAATTACAGTTTTTATTAGATTTAATAACAGGATTCACATTTTAAACTCAGAAGAATTGACACAAATTAACTATGAACTGACAGCTAATACAAGAATCACATTTCAGAACATGTTTGTACAGATCTGAATTACAGGGTCAGCAGTTTTTATGCAGAATGAGACAGGAGAGTTTGCTGTTTTTGAAAGAAATTATAGTACGGAAGGAAATTATGGTATGGAAGGAAATTATGGTATGGAAGGAAATTGCGGCTTTTGCTATTTTGATCCGATTGTGATGAATCTTGCAGCCCTAAACTGTATAATTATTTGTTTTATAATGGAAATCACAATAATTTCAAACAATTTCTTCTATACTGTAGATAGACAAGATATTTTATTAGTAGTTTTACTTATAAGCCAGTGTAGATTAGAAAAGTAACACATTTCACATTCTGAATAGAAGGTAATTAATTTTATTTTACTACTGAGATGACAGTAGCTCAGTTGGTAGTTTGTCCACTGATCCAAAGGTTGACAAAAATCCCGCTCACAAAATAAACATCATTGGTAGAGCCGTCAGATCCACCGATTTACAGGTGCGATTCAAGACACTTAACCCAACTCGCCCCCCCAGTGTTTGTCTATACTGGTGTATGAATGTCTGAATGAGAATCATAATTATAGATTAGATTAATTGCGCAGACCTAATTGAAATAGCTTAGAGAGACCTATTGTGTAATAACTGTGACCTCTTTCTCCCCCTTTTTGATGTCACAGCTGCCCGGGGACAGACTGACAGAGATGTGGCTTCTAGTCTCCACCTGTGACCTTTCTGACCATTGAGACCAACGTATACAGTCAAACAGTCATGCAGAAAGCAGGTTGTCCCAGTATCAGGCTAAATTATAGTGTCTTACCCTCATGGTGGTGCCTCTGACCCCTGCGTGGACGGTCAGAGAACACTGCCTGGTGGTCCTGATGCTCTCCACCACCACACACATGACGCTGCGCCCACTGTCCCGGGACTGTCGCACCAGGCAGTGATCCAGGTCCACCTTCCTATAGACACATACACACAAATATCTATTAGACCAGTGTTTCTCAAACTGTGGTAGTTGCTCTGATGGTACACTGCAGCTTGATTTGTTTTTATCTAAAGAAATCTATTTGTGTTTTCGTCCTCCTTAGAGTAAATTCCAACCCCTGCGCAGGTAAACAGCAGACTCCACCTCGTGTGCCTGTGTACAGCCAGCAGGCCTGTGTAGAGCAGCATGATTGATCATTTATTCATAGTACAGGGAACGTCCCTTCTCATATTCCCCATGTGATCAATGGTCACAGGTCAGCTTTTTGACTTGGCTTCTAAAGAAATCCTGTGCAAATTGTGATTTTTTGTTGTGTAATCCCTCATATGATCTACAGTAAAAGAAAAATTCAAATCTATCAACTGGACAAAAAGTTGTAGGAGTAAAGATTTTTCACTGCTCATCCAAACCGCTTCTCCAGTTCTGGGTTGTGAAGACCAACTTACGAAAACTTGAAATGTGCCTTCGATTTTCTCCAATTACTCCAAAAATCTATCTTCCTACACAAATCTGACACTTCTCCTCTTTTATCTTCTGCATAAATTTGAAACCCAACACAATTTCCATAGCTAATATTGCTTCTATGAAATGTCATTCATCCAAAAGCATAACCCAATCTTTTCATGAATAAGTCATGTCCCATGTCCCATGTCCTGTGCTTGTGCTAATTATGTGAGTAGCTCTTTACAGTAATGGTGTGAATACGAGAAAGGACACACAGCAGCTGTTACCTGGAGTGGAGATCTAATAGTAGTTGTAGTACTAGTTGTTGAAGTATTAGTTGTAGTAGTTGTCATGATAAATGTAGTTATAGTAGTAGTTGTAGTAGTAGTATAAGCTGTTGTTTTGAAGTAGTTGTAATAGTTTTTGTTTAAGTTATAGTAGTAGTAGTTTTTATTTTAGTAGTAGTAGTTGTAGTAGTGGTAGATGGATTAGTTGTAGCAGAAGTAGTAGTAGTAGTTGTTGTTTTTTCAAAGTAGTAGTTGTAGTAGTATTAGATGCAGTATATGTAGTTGTACTAGAAGTAGTAGTTGTTGAAGTTGTAGTAGTTTTTATTTTAGTAGCTGTTTTCAAAGTAGTAGTGAAATGAAATTCTCTCACTTTTCACACGAGTCCATTTTTGTCTTTCTGTAGTAGTAGTAGTAGTAGTAGTAGTAGTAGTAGTAGTAGTAGTAGTAGTAGTAGTAGTAGTAGTAGTAGTAGTAGTAGTATTAGTAGTAGTATTACTAGTAGTATTTGTACCTAGAGTTGAGCTCTCGCAGTAGTGTGGGCACGTCCAGCTCATGTTTGGTCACGATCCCGAAGGATGCTTTGACGGCCACCGAGTCGGAGCCGCTGATGTTGAAGCCCACGTCGTTGATGACATGGTTGCCAAGGCGACCGTTCAGAGCCACATCCGACTTGTCCTCATAGTTCAGCAGCTGGTATGAAGACACGCCTGGAATGACCCAACACAGCCAACAAATGTAATATCCTTTGTAACAGAAATCTTTATTGGGTTACCATGGTTTTTATTGCATTAAAACTCGTTGGTCAAGATTTGGGAGGTCAGTGATTCACAATGAGTTCTACGCATGTGGACAATTTAGTGAAAAAAATACCAAATAATATCTATAGAATGTCTATGGTAAATACATATAAGGTTGTCCATTCAAATGCTTTTTATTCATGGGTTTCAGTGTCCTGTTAAATGCAACATTTGGAGAACTTTTTCTCATTCAAAAAATATAATATTTCATTTTAATCTCTATGGCATCAGTCCTAATTTCTCATCATTTTGAAAACCATGGATACTATCCCAGTTTGATACTGGTTCTGTCCTGATGACGAGGATGAGATGAGACGTGGATTGGTCTTGTTCTAGTCCTGGGCCAGTTCAGGTTTACTTCTGAGTTTGTGTGATTGTAAACTGTTCAGAATTATTTGCTGTTCCTTCCTTTCAAACTTGTTCATGTTTTTAATCTTACATACAGATAAGAGAAATAATTTGAGAGACTAAAAAAAAATGCACTATGCACTTTTCTGGTAGAAGGTCCATCTCCTACTTGTTTTATAAAGATGTTGATGCTGGGATTGTTCCAGCATCAACATCAGTATTGCATTAACTCATCTGTCTCCATGGAAATGAGCAAGAGATGCCACTAGACTAAGATACAAGTCAGATCTGAGGAGAGGAGAGCCTGTTTTTCAATGCGTTTTTATAGCAACATCATCACCTCCATGTAAATAAGTAGCAACTTTTAATGCCGTACTGTAGAATATTCCAGATAAAGCAATAGCATTCCGATAACCAACACCCAAAAAAGTTCATAATACATCTTTAAAATCCTAATTATTACATACCTGCTGTGATCTCTTTTTCCCCAACCAGGATGTCTTTGAGGGAGAACGGAGTGGAGGAGAACTTGTATTTCTTAAAGAAGCGGCGCCTCCTCTTGCGGTTGACCAGGCTCAGGGGCTGGTATCCGTCGGCCTCGCTCAGACTGGGCACAGGGATCAGCTTCCCCGTGTCTCCCACCTGCTTCACAAAGTTTTTGGTGGCCGCCGCGAACATTCTAGCCCAAATGTGAGTCCCCAGATATCAGAGAGGAGCCATGGCGAGCGGAGTGGACAGGTGCCGGAATGTTCTTTCCGACCGGTGACCAGGTGAATTATTAAAGGGTGAAAGGGGATATGGTACAGAGGCGTTTAGGCTGATGGGACAGTGTTTGGATGACTTCCGTTCACGTGGCGATGATGACCATGATACCCTTTTTGTCTGCTGTCTGTTCTAGGTTTTAGTTTCCAAATTATGTGTATAAAGTTAAAATTATCTATACTATAGTAACCTTTTCTTTCCAGAGTTTTTCTCCTGCTCTGGTAAATTAGTTGGTTGAACCTGCTTTGAACTCCAAGGGCTACAGGTCAGTATGAGGTCAAATTAGGAGTTTTTATTTAATCTGTTTAAATTTATTTTTACGCATTTGTTTTATTTCACATTGTCAGCAGTCAAAATGTAGGTTCATACACATGCATTATTATCCGAAAGATCTTTGCTCTCACAGGTACAACATAATACATTAACAGAAAAAATCTGACTAAAAAAGAACACAAGAAATAATCAAAAATTTGAAAATGAAATAACTATATAATACATTTTAAGTTTTTAGTGTCATTCCCTTTGACAAAACTGATTCTTGTGGTCTTTAACCCATGCTAGAATGTTGTTACATCATCAAAAACATGCCGAGAGTTTTCTTTTGTTTTATTCACATATGTTTCAGTAATATTTTATTATTAGTCTGTCTACATCTCCAGAGCTCAAAATGCTTTGTTCCACTTTGTGATGTCATGAAGCGGTAGTTTTCAAGTTAACAGCTCCTTTTACGTTTTGTTTAGTAGAGATTGGCAATTGCAGGGCTGAAATAATCCAAATGAGTCTAGTGAAGGTGTATGGACTTTTAAAACGCAGTGGAGCGCTTCCTGTATTACCGTGACATCGCAAGGTGGAACAGAGTGTTTTCAATTTGAGAAAAGAACTAAATATGCAGGATTTGTGAGTTAAACATGTGAATGAAACAAAACACAACTCCAGGCATGTTTTTGATGAGGAAACAACGTTATACTGTATAAATCAGAAAATATTGTAATATGGGCCTTTTAATGCTATAACAATGCTCCTTCAGCTTACTCAAAGTTGGATTTCGATTGATTCATGCATGCTTGAGTAATTCTGTATTGTCCTGCATTTGAGGCTTGAGTGCTCAGAAAATTCCTGTTTTCACCTACCTCTTATCCCCGCCCACTTCTCGTGCTTACTTGCAATTATTTTTTTTTTTTAAATCTGACTGATACATGTAGGGTTCCAGATGTCACTTAGTATTTTTCAACTATAAAAACAAGGTAACGTAAATCTGCTGCTTGATATGGCGGTAAGCTGGAAACATGTACTATACTTTTTAGCATAGCACTTACCAGTCTTCCAAGAAAAACAGTCACACATATTTTGCTAGCTAATTTGCATACACAAATTCCTACCACATATGGGCTGAACATGAGCGATCTCTCACTTTGACTATTTACTCTACTCCTCCATAGTGACGCTCATGACCTTTGACCTCTCCGACTTCCTTTTTGGACTCCTTATTACTTAGCATCCCTTCTTGTCCTCTTCTTAGCGGTGTCCCCTGTGGAAATACAACGCTATGTTCTTCTTAATGGAAATCCAATGTGTTTCAGCACCTAGATTAAATGCACTCACAGCATGATATTTTGGCGGGTGTTCGGAAAGAAAGCTAGCATTGGCACTTATTCAAACGCTAATTGCTAAGATTATATTATTTTTATGTTCAGAATTGGAAGCAGAGTGTAAAACATGTCCAAAGTATTAACCGGTATTATTTGTTGTTTGCAGGTTTGGAGGATGGGAGGCGGAGGGAGCACCCATGGGAGCTGGCAGCGTGTGCACCTGGAAAAGGCATCAGCAGAGGATGTAACATGCAGGTTGTAAAGTATTCAGAGCCGGTAGAGTGATGTAGGTCAGCGGATTCAGACAGCGTACAAAATCATGTTTGGGTTTAGCACGAGCTGTTGGAACGCAGTGTGGAAATGCAAATGGAGGGGAATTGGTTAGACGTTACGCGCTGTGAAAAGCACTTGTCTGCAAAATTTAAAGCACACCTACGGAACGTTTGTATTTTTTCATGGACTTAAGAAAGAAGTAAAGCTTGTATTTTCTTGTCTACCGTGTTTAGAGCTGCATTTGTCATGAAGCGATACATTTCATTTATCTTTATTTATACAGGAAGAGCTCAATGAGAGTACCAGTCTGTCCTTTTCATGAGTTCCCTGTTAAAATACAGAACAATACAAAAAAAAGGTCAATTTAAAACATGAAGCAGGCGTGATTATAAATGTTTATCACCAGATTATTAAAGTGCATTAGTGACACCAACGTATCCAGTTTTCCATGTCCTTGAAATATACCTTTGTTTGTAGTTTTTTGGTGCCTGTGATGCTGTTTTAATTAGATTTACCTTTTTTAGCACTTATTTTTATTACAAAACGAAAACAACATGCTACTATACTCTGTTGTTCAGTTAGTAGGAGACTTATTGGATAGTTGACGAGTCAGCTATTAGATCCACTGACCCACAGGTTAGTGGAGCGATTCCAGCTCCCACAGATAAATGCTGTCATTGTACCCTTGGGCAAGACACTTAACCCACCTCTCCCCGTGTCTGTGTGCACTGGTGTATGAATGTGTTTGTGAATGGGTGGGCTTTGAGTGCCTTTAAGGTGGAAAAGAGCTATATAAAAACATGACCATTTACCATCTAATCCAAGCCAAAACTTAGCATAATTTCTTGCTATAAATGAATATGTCTTGACTAAGCAGATTGGAACTTTATCCTTGCATCTTCCTCTCACAGCGCCATCTAGTGAACATTTATAGAACACCTAAGTAGCTTTTGTTCTACAGTTACAAATGTTTAACTAAAATTATGCTAGTCTTTTATTAAAAACTAGAACGAGCCAGATGGAATGCACATTCAGCCTCTCGTTCCTCTCGGGAGCCATTTTCAGTTACTAAAATTGGAATCCCTCTTGATGTTTCCTTAATTTTTACCTCTAACTTGGCCAGACCTGGTTGTTAGCTAATTTAAGATACCACCTTAAAGCACTTTTACTTCTGATCCAACAAGAACGTTTTCTAAGCTGCCTCAATTTCATGTCTTTCCAAAAGCTACCTAGTCTTTAATTAACATCATTTTGGAGCAGAGAGGAGGCTGAGTCTAAAACATGAAAAAGGAAAAAAAAAAATAGTAGGAGGAGAGAGGGAGAGGAGAGCTGTGCGTGCGCCAGTTTGCATTGAGCACCAGGTTTAGGGCAGTTCCTCTCGGGGAGACTGGGATTTTCAGGGTCTGGATGCAGGATTTGGAGAGGGTCTTCTGACTTGGATCTGGTGAGGGGCAGACATGGCCCCCGGGGGACGCTGTAGGAGTACCCTGTGTCTGGTAGTAGCGCTGGTGCAGGTTGTTGCTGTTGTATGTCAACAAGATGCCAAAACTGGTGAGTGATGGAGAGTATGCTTTTCACATTACCTGCAAATGTATTAGGAAGTGGTTGTATTCAAAAGTCTTGTTGATTAAATCCTGGTTTGGACCTGGTAAGCTTCTGGTGTAGTCCTGGTTTGGATCTGGTTATGTTCTGGTTCAGTCCTAGTTAAGAACAGTTTTGTTGTATTCCTGCTACAAAATAAAAAGTCCTGTTTTAACTATAGACCTGGTTTAGTACTTTTGAAGGCCTAGTGAAGTCCCGTTTCAGTCCTAGTTTAGAACTTGTTGAGTCTTGGTTCATAAACCTTGTAATATATTTGCTCAAGTGTTATTAATATCTGCAATAACCCATGCATCAAATACAGCCAGACTATAGAGCGTTTGCACACTGCCCTGAAGGCCCAGTGTTTGTGGAAGAGTGCCATGTACTGCACCTGGCCATTTCCCAGTTATGTGGACATTTACAACTAATATTACTGTAGAAACATTTTTGTTGGCATAAATCAAATGCATCCCAGTCCTGTCTCCATTCTAACCATTTACTGGAGTTTATTTATTTATAGTACACCATAGCTTAGTTTTATTGGAGATGGCAATAGAAAAGTGAAGGGGTAGCACAGTATGGAAATTTAATTATATGACCTTTAATAATGAGTTTGAATACATTTCAAAATAAATAAAGTAGACACCTTTTTTCTCTGAACATGCATTGCAGCCTTTTGGACACAACTGGACCCACATAGCATAGCTTTTTCCACACTTTTTTTTGTCCCTAGACCCTGTGTCCAAGGGATGACCAGTGACAGTGATCCATTTGCTTGTTTCCTGTGACTGTTCAATTCAAGTTCATTTATATAGCACATTTAAAACAACTTCAGCTGACCAAAGTGCTTTAAAAGTCAACAAAAAACAAATCTGCAGATAACATTAAATGCCAGAGACTGTTGGTCAGCCTGCTTGTGTTTTATTGACTATAATGATTGTTTCAGTATAACATAACATGTAACAGTCTCTTAGAGGTCCTGATATTGGGCTGTACACAACTAAATCAATCTGAATTCAACTATATTCTAACAACTTCAAATCAAGTAGGATCATATTAAGTGACTTAATGAAAGACATATTAACGTTCATTACTTTTAAATTCTTATTTTTAGAGAAAATTACAGCAAAAAATTACATTACATTACTATTACAGTGCCTTTTTCCTTAAAGATTGCTTTATTCCTCAAAAGCTGCCATTTCCTCTTTTTAACATCCTAAAATTATTCCTCTGTCGTCATTCTTAAAAACTGGACCACACTGACTTCGTGGTTAGGTTCACACCCTAGGCTCACCACATGTTATCATCAAACATTATTTTTACTTCTATTAAATCAACATTAGCTCCATTTAAGTTAGCAAAAAGCACAAAATTCAACATCAAAGTGGCTCATCTCATCTGTTCTAAAATAACTATTCCCAATGAGTGTGTTCAGTTTTATATAGCTGATCTCCTGGAGCGTTTATGAGTTATTTCAGTAGTGAATGAGGGGTTAGCTTAGCCATAGCTATAATGATGTGGTCAGAGAGGATGGATGGACAAAAGTAGGCCAGTCATTATGGTCAGAGAACTGGCCAGGGTAGACAGGACACACCCAGAGACAGGAGCAGAGGCTGGGGACGAGAATGTCACCATATAGGGTGGTTCAGTACAGGGAACATTTTGGATAGTGTTTTTTTGAATTATATGGATGCATAATAAGGGCCTATATGTTGTGTGGGGAATTGGAAAGGTATTTAGATTCCTTGGCACCTTATCTGACTCCAAGATAGGGGCAGTGCCTTGGTACAGATGAGCTGAGGAGTTCTAAAGTTGTAAATGAAATTCCCTTTGATTATGGTGGTTTTCATAATATATAAACTCATTATTTCTTACTGCATTTACAATTGTCCTGCTTTAGTACTGATGTACACTTGGTTTGGTCCAGTTCCAGACTTAGTCCTTGACGTGGTTTAGTACTGATGTAGACTTGGTTTGGTCCAATTCCAGTCCTGGTCTACACCTGGTTTAGTCCTTGTCCTGGTTTATTACTGATGTAGACTTGGTTTGGTCCAGTTCCAGTCTTGATTTAGACCCGGTTTAGTTCTTGTCCTGGTTTAGTGCTGATGTAGCTTTGGTTTGGTCCAGTTCCAGTCCTGGTTTAGACTTGATTTCGTACTTGTCCTGGTTTAGTATTGATGTAGACTTGGTTTGGTCCAGTTCCAGTCATGGTTTAATACTGATGTAGACTTGGTTTGGTCCAGTTCCAGTGCTGGCCTAGACCTGGTTTAGTCTTTGTCCTGGTTTATTACTAATGTAGACTTGGTTTGATCCAGTTCCAGTCTTGGTTTAGACCCGGTTTAGTCCTTGTCTTGGTTTATTACTGATGTAGACTTGGTTTGGTCCAGTTCCAGTCTTGATTTAGACCCAGCTTAGTCCTTGTCCTGGTTTAGTACGGATATAGACTTAGTTTGGTCTAGTTCCAATCCTGGTTTAGAACTGGTTTAGTCCTTGTCCTGGTTTAGTATTGATGTCGATTTGGTTTGGTCCAGTTCCAGACCTGGTTTAGTCTTTGCTTAGTCCCAGTTGTAATAGGTGTATGTAAAAGTGTGATTGCACCCTCAGCTTCATTACTAGCAAACTCATGGAAACTTGTTTGTCTGGAAAAGAAAACTATATGTAGTGTGGCTGTTTGTTAGTTATAATGCACAACTCTTTTAGCCTATAGATGCATTTATTTAGCACATTAAAATAAAAATCAAAAATCGGTGATAGTTTAATAAAGAATTATATATTTTTGCTTTTGTAATTTTCACAGATTTTTATATGAATTTTTATTGGATTGGATGATATGGTGGCAAAAATCAAATCATGATCTCATTCTCAGTTTTCTCTTGAATGCAGTTTCCATGTTCAAAGAAAGACACTCCCCCTATTGGTCAGCTTCAGCAATGCTCTGAGTGAGCAACAGGTGGATTTAACCAATCACAACGAAGCGTGAATGTCCAAAAGAAGCCGATGACTTTAGTTACCTCTTCAAAGTAATAGAAACATACAAAGTTTTCATGAATTGTAAACTGAAATTGTGATCTGGCACCAGGAAAATGGTGATATTATTTTTTTTCTGCATATCACCCACCCTTAATCAGTATCAGTTCAACTTTTTGACACTACAGATACAAATGCAAAAAATAAGATAAAAGTAAGGTATTCTGCAAGTAACATTTGCTCAACAGAAAGTGATAGTACAGAGGGATAGGTAGTGTAGCTGGCTGGTATTGTATATCTGCTTCTTACATCACACTAAATAATAGAAGCATGTGTAGGTGCGTAGCTGTTGTTTTTGGCACTGGGCCGAGTCAAGCTGCTTTTACTGTGGTCATTCATTAAGAGGAATGTGAAAACTTCTTCTGTGTGTGGGAGAAAAAATGCACCATATACACTGGAAATTCATATTATCATATACTAGCCAGAATCACATTAAATTTGTGTTTGAAAATTGTGGTCAAGTCTGCAGAATCTTGCAAAATTAATACATAAATAAGCTTCCAGATTTTCACTGCCTTTTAAATGTTTGACTACAATGGACCTTTTTATGCAAATAATACAAATTCTATAAAAAATTATGACACAATGTATCTATATTTTGTTGTGTATAGTGACTTGCCTGGTGGTCTGTTCAATATTTAGATTCATAATTTTAATCCTGGTTTAGTCGTGGTCTCACTTGTTGTAATGGGATGTTGTGTGAATCCATGACTTGGGTGTACGTTTATTGTTGGGAATATGTTTTTGTCAGCGGTTGGAGTCTTCCTTGAGGCATCTGCGGCTAAACAATTACAGTGGTAAAATAAATAATACTTTTGAAACTATAGACTGCACATTTAATCAGTCCTAACAATACAGTTTTATTATATCAAATAACTTACTTTTAGCCTCCTAATTTAATTAATATTGTATATATTGCTTATAGGAGTAATATGTAACTTTTCTGACTGGGGATCTGTGACCTGTTTGTCTCCATAAACGACTTTGGAATGTTGGCTTGGAATGTATTTACTGTATGGCATTAAACGCATCAACATCACATGATATATAATGTAGCAAATTAATGATTTATTACCAAAAAAGACCTTGAAAAGCATGTATTCTTACTGTGAGCTTGGCCTAGTAGCGTAATCACCAGCTTGTTTCCATGGTGATGATAGATAGTTCAAAGTCATTTTCTAGTGCATTTCAGGTAAAGCAATACAATTCTTTATATAGACAAGCCCCAACAACATAGTGCACCTTTAATATGCTAGAAACGTACTTCTTGCTACCCTGTCATCATAATTCTACATGTTTATTTTATTTTACTGAGGAATACTTTCCACTTAAGTCTGAATGTACGATTGTTAGCTGTGTTAGCATGTAGCTAGCTGTCTCGCGGGTGTGGTTCATCCATACAAACCACCACAGGCTAACCCCGCTGCAGCAGAACCTATAATCTAGAGTGTGGTTTTCCCTGAAATAACTCTGCTTTTGAACTGGGGCCTCAGCGCACAGGAGGGGCCCCCACATAATCACCACTTAGCATTCGCTCACACACACTGAAGCAGGTGGACAAGGCACTGCTACAGATTCGAGCTATAGATTCATTTATACACAGAAATACAGTGAAACATATGGATGGGTTCTTTCCATTATAGGTGTACTAAGTGTTCTGGTAGAGATGTTATTGTTTTGTCTTGAATGTACCACAGAATGACTTTATAACTTACCTATCTCCATGGCGACAAGACACTACAAGTTTTTTTTTTAACAATAAAAATACCTGTAATTGAATAAATGCAAGATTAAAAAGGCACAACATCGTCATGAGACAAGCAAAAAAAATCTAAGACAAAAATTACTTAATGCTGTATTTTTTTTTTTTTTTTTCTTATTATTTTGAAATGCTCATTGAGAAGGTTCCATTGAGCTGGAGAGCTGGAGCTTCTTGTGCTTGCAGAGTTGTCCAAAGTAGATTTCCTCATAGGATTCATCATCGGGCATTTCAAACCAGAAGCGGTCTGTTCTTTTGGTGACTGGACGGTTGAAATACTCCCCAAAGAAGGCTTGATGATTGAACAGTCCACTTCTCCAAACTGTCGACTTCTGCAGCATCGTACGGCAACTCCAACCTCAAACTTTCTCTTGCTTTAGTTGCTCTGCGCCTACGTCTTGCTTGTTTCATCCTCCTCTCTCGCCTCACTTCTGTCGGGTCCCATTTGTGTTGCCAGATGGAGATTGTTCAATGTTGGTTTGATGGTGGACCAGTCAACTTCTCCAAAGAAAATTTCAACTTCTGGAGTTTCAGAAGGGAACTCCAACAACTGTGTTAATGGAGGCACCTTAACTTGCAGATCTTCCTTGATGTTCTTTGGGGTTTCTTCACTCTTTGGTTTGCCAGTTGAACATGTTTTGAATACTGATTTCTCAATTTCGCATGGGTTAAAAAGTAAAATGATGTAGTCCATTCAGAGTTAAATAATAACATTTATTTAACACTCGCACTTGCTATGCTTCTTTGCTTATTACATTATTACATGATTTGCCATAGTAATAATTTTTAATTGTAAAGATATTTAAATGTTTTCTTCAGTTTTGCCCGAACAATAATTGAATTATGTTTTCAGATACACATACCTGCTTTTTATTACTTATAATTCGATTGTCATACTTTATTCTGTTTACTCATTTATTTGCAGATTTTGTATAGTTTGACCTACTTCTGTCCAATTAGAGTAATATAGCTAAAAATTCTACTTGAGTACAGGAATTTACGACTTTTTTACATTCCACCACTGACTACTATAAATATAAATATCATCTATTGACATTTCTGACCTACCGTTAATGCTGTTAACACATGCTGGGTTTTCTTGTGGTGAAAGAACTCATAGTTATGTCACAATATATTAAACCAGCATTTGCGTGATCTTCCCAGACTAGATTCAGGTTAATTCCGACTACTTTCACTATCAAAGCAGTACCATTGAGAGCTGAGAGTGACTTGCTTCTGTGACACTTTTTTTTTGGCAGATGGTAATTGTCACATTTTACCTGAAATCAAACACATGAACCACCCATTCTCAACCACCATGTATGCAGACACTATTAAGTATCTTGCTCGAGAGCGGGTTGCTGGAATCGCACTGCCAACCTGTGGGTCAGATCAGCTCAACCAATGATATTTATGACGACTACTGACTGAGCTACTGTTGAGCTACTGTTGTTGCTGCAGTGAAGTTAGAAGGAACTATAGACCTGTGAAATGACTATAAACTCAGTCACTGTCTACACAGGACACTGCTCTATAGAAGGAAAAGATTGGGATGTTCCACATTATTGAACTTATTTATCTCCATGGAAAAAAAGCAGGTGACATCTCCAGGCAAAGTTACTCGTCAATGCAAGGAGCAAGATAGATAATAGGACAGAATATGTGCAAGATAGATAAGTTTAATGCCATACTGTGAAACATTACAGGCAAAGCAGTAAAATCTTGATGTGACAAGCAGGTGAACCCAACATTGAGAATATATCGTTACCTAAATTTCCTTTTACCTTAAAGAGGGGGTATTATGCAAAATAATGTTTTTAGCTTTCTACCATGTTATAAGTTGTTCTCTCATCAAAAACATGCCTTGTTACGGTTAGCTGTAAGATTCTGTGCAATATACGAAAACCATGATGCTAAACTATACACAGCAACTTCCCAAACCTGATGCAATGTGCAGTAGTTTCATTAGTGGGATGCAGGCTGATTGTGTCGGCACTTAATAACCCAATAGGAGTAAAATACCCTCTCTTTAAATTTAAGTTCATATTTTATGTTTGACTCACTTTCTTTCCCAAAATATCAAGTAACTTTTTTTTTTCTTTCTTTTCTTTATTTGTCAGGGACCATGTACAAATTCATTAATCTTACAAAACAAGAGATGATTTGTACCAGATTTAGCTACTGCTACTTTCCATGTGCAGTCCCCGGGCAGGTGAACACACAGTAAAATACACATTTTATTACAATTACATTATAAGACTAACAGTTCATTATTAACATTAGCAGGAAAATACAATAAAATGTCCCCATGTCCAATACATGATGTTTCCTACAGTCCAAACCAATATAAAAAATAAATTATGTGCAGGGTTTTACAGTGAATACAGAACATTACAAATTAACTAGACCGGTGTGGACACATTTGATTATCTAAAATGCACTTTTTCAAATTTCTAATAAAATGAGTCAAATCTACAGACAGTTTCAGACTGTCTAGAGCTGATTCCACTGTCTGATGGTTTGAAAAGAAAAGACGACTGATCAAAGGCCAAGGATCTTTTTGTATTATGCAATAAACGTTTAATACATTTTTTCTGTGTAGGTGGAGCTGCATTATTAATAATTTTGATTACATTTCTTAGATTTGAATACAAAATAAATATTATCGTAACTGAACATTTTATATTTACTTAAGATATTACAGTGGTGATAACGAAAGTTTTTTTTTTATCGAGTGCCTTTAATGCCTGATCGTAGATGGATCTGAGAGGTTTGAGCACGCTTCATTGGCCTGAGACCAGCAGGACACACAGTAGGTCATGTGTGGGATAATAATGATATTGAAATATGTGAAAGTGGCCTCTACTGTTAAGCTGTTCCTGGTGTGTCTTAGGGAAGCGATGTTGTATCGGATTGATTTAAGTTAGTTAGTTTTAGTTTCATTATTATTGTCTGACAGACATTTTAATGTTGAATTATTTTTGATATCTGCCTTTTCCAGTGAGGAAATGTGGCATGTGTGATTTCAAAGGTGTAAACATCAGATAAATGTGACTTACATGTTCACTCTGCAAAAGATCAGATTCAAATCTGATTTAGTTCCACATATGAACATGGCCTGGGTCACATTCAAAAATATAATTCGCTAGGCTTGCTGCCAGACACTGACATGAAAAAATCAGGTCACATTAGGCATTATATATTAGTCAACTTCTGTATTTCTTATGTTTTAGTCCACACTTGAGGCCCTCTTGTTGGAAATAGGTCAGAAGTTGAATCTGTTTGTCAGTATTGGACCCTTATCATTATTATGTTTTACCCATAATGACTCATAATGAACCAGTGTACCATAAGTTGTTTGAAGGTCGAAAGGTAAAAAATACTGCTGCATGTGTATTTTTATAATCTCTCACCGTCTTAATCATTTGGATAACTTTATTGAGTAACTTCATGTTGTCAAACTGTCCTGTTTCTGGTTTTATTTTATTAAAACTCATAATATCACCTTAAACTACAATGGTGACAAAGTTGCATTTTGAAATACCTTGGAAAAGCATGCTTTCTGTGAGTGGTGTAACTTGTAGCTTGACCTAGTGGTGCTACTGCTTGCTTCATTAAGATGTATGTTTAATGCCCTATAGTGGAACATACCAGACAAAGCAATTACATCTTCATCGAAAGAAGCAGGTGCTAGACTCTCTGCCAGAAAAGTTTCATCTTGTACCTTTAAAGGCCCCCTATTCTGTTTTTATACATTATTTGACATTTTTTGACATGTTTAGCAAATCATTTTGGGTGGAGAACATACAAAAATACACAATTTTAGCCCAACTACTAGCAACATGAAGTCAGCAAATAGCAGATAACTGAGAGGACTGGTCCATATTCAAAGTTATTGCAGTCAACATATATTTTGCCACATACACTTGTTTGATGTTCCTATAGCAACAAGCTGAGACAGGTCTGCAGACAGGACAATTATACAGTCCCTGGTATCACATATGTACTGTACTGTAGGAGTCTGTGTAGTATGTATTCTGTGTATATGTTGTGTGTAGTTTGAGATGAGGCCCCAATCAGACTCCAATTACATTCTTTAACCACCACTGTCTGAACATTAACCACACATGAACTTATGATTTATGATCATTTAATTATAACTTTGTTTGTTATGGAGCTACAACCTTTATGGGTAATCATGAAACCTTTTGGAATTGCTTACTGTTTTCTTTTTAGTGGCCAAAAGTTTATTATATTATGTGAATTGGCAGGTGCTGAAAGTGTTCCCATTATGTGAATTATGTATGTTTATGTATGTTTAGGTTTACTCCACCAATCATTAAATAAAGGTGAACTGTGTAACTTTTCTAGTGCCGATCCGTTACTTGTTTGTGATATTACTTTGCCTGGAAAGTTCCATAATATGGCATTGAAAGTATATCTTGCATTTATTAAATCACAGCTGTTTTATTGCTCATTCTTCCTATGAGTGAGCTTGCCCCTCCACAGAGCTGACCTGTAACTTTGCCCATGGTAGTGTCACCTGCTTGTCATGAGTTTAATGCCATACTGTGGAGCAAAAGCAGTTACATCTCCATGGAGACAAGCAGATGCAAGACCTCCCTCCAGATAAGTTGTATCATGAAAATTTTCATTTTTATTTTTTTTCACATTAAAATCTGATTACTCTGTTACTAAAGTTCAAACATTATGAGACATTATTGATACGATCCAGCAATTTTTTGTAGTACTGGTATTGGTATCGGCGCATCCCTAGTTTGTATGGGTTTGGCAATAGGGGGATTATTTGGAACTGTGGTCTTTGGGTCAGATTGAGAGCAAATATGTTCCCAAATATTAATGCCTCATCAGGAAACTTATCACTTATTCAAGGTTTTGTCTGTATCTTTAGTACAAACTGATCCTATCCTATAACATTTATGGCAGAGTCATTTATTCATTTATTTTGGAGTGGCACAAGCTAAAGGTCAGAGGTTCAATCCCAGTTGCAACCACCGCATAATGTTGAGTCCTGTGACTGAAAGCTGTAAATTGGAAGGCAGGCAAAATGATTGTTGATATACTTATGTTTTATGATGGTTGTTTCGTTATTGTGGGATATTGAACCTTGCTATTTGCAGCGCGTTTATATCACATTTTATGCACAATTAAAACAAGCAGACATCTTTTTCCTTAGCCAATAGAGCTAGAGTCACAGATGAGTGAAGTCTGGGTGGTTTGAGGATAGAACATGTTGGATATTTGATTGACAGGTTCTTTTCAAACAAGGGTAATTTGCTGTGACTGGCTGACATTACCCGGGTTTACACCTGATTGGTGGAGGGAGAGTCAGCTGACCTCCTGGACGCGTCTCCTGGTTTGAACCCCGCTTTGGACCGGTCTCAAACAGAAGTTAACAGATGTGCTTTAAGACTCCCTGGAGACTAGTGAAATATGTATCGACATTTTCTTTCATAATATTTGAAAGAAAAGACAATGTTTTAATATTTATAGATCATTGGGAACATGTATACTTTTTATGCTTTAGAATGATACATAAAAACGCAGCTGTCGATTAAACCACACTGTGTATTATTTAAAAATTGAATTTTTTTTTTTAAAAAAAAAAATTAGTAGAGAAACTGGGAGTGAGGGGGGTTAAGTGTCTTGGGACACAACAACAGCATTCATCTATGGGAGCTGGAAACGCACTACCAGTCTGTGGGTCAGTGGATCTGACTGCTGTACCAATGATATTTATGTCGAGAGTGGGATTCGAAAAGCCAACCATCGGCTCAGTGGATATCTGTCGCCCTCTGTCATCATATGGTCCAGATCCAGTTCGTCTTTCTAATATAAGCAATATTGAAATACAATGGTTAGCCAAAATTGGAAGAATACTGTGTGTTTGATGCCAGGGCAAGTTCTCACTGTCTGCATAGATTTGCCTGTTTCTAAAATCCCACTGGTGATGATTGTGTTTCCAAAGTCAAATTTATGACGGGAGAGAAAAGGTGCATTTTTATTAGTTTATTTAATCCCCTTCAGCTTTAACCCAAGAGCCAGTTAATCCTCCTGAGGTCCATAGAAAAATACAATACAATTTATAACTTCATATTTGGACATGTGTTGACAATATAAAAGGTACTGTAAGTCTATCAATCTTACACTTTATTAACTCTATTTATCACAAAAAATGTAAACAACTCTTTTCCAATTCTGTGTTTCATTACTAAGTATTCATTATCATCACCAGTGGTGGAGTGTAACGAAGTAAAAGTAGAAAAGTACTGCACAAATTTTGGGTATCGTTACTTAAGTAAATTTTAAGGTGGATACTTTTTACTTTTATTTCACTACATTTGAGAGCAGGTATCTGTACTGTCAACTCCACTACATTTTTGAACAGGACTGAAAAGTTAAAGTAATTTTTTATCATTTGAGAACTGCTGAAAAGGCAGGAGGGCTTTATTTTTAACATGTTCATAGTTTGAGCAAACAAAACTTTGCAAATTAAAACAGCTAGAAAAAAACGATTGATTCAATTGTTTCTGTTTAACAAAATTCAGCACAAGTCTTTATCAAAGTCGAGCCATTTGAGGTCTCACAAGACCTCAGAATCTACACGAAATACCTGTAGCTTTTACTCTTTAAGTAATTTTTCAAACAGGTACTTTAATACTTTAGTAGTTTTTCATTTGATACTTACTGTTTTTGTTTTTGTTTTTTTTTTGCCATTTTTTTTTAAATCTGTACTTTTTTGTATCTGGGCTTTTCCTTAAGTAAAAAAAATTGAGTACTTCTTCCACCACTGATCATTACATATATCATATTGCCTACCTGATATTTCAGATTTCATACTCCGCCATACATACACAAATGTGGAAAAAAAAAATACTCACTGTAGTTATATATTGCTCAATGGACATAATCAAAAGTAATTTATAATTTTCAGAAAGGAGTAAAAATGTGGATATTTCCGCTCTTGCAGACAGCTGTGTGGTAGATGGAATCACCCGCTCCCATGAAGAGGTGTGGCGGCCCTCCCCCTGCAATGTGTGTGTGTGCGACCATGGGACCACCCTGTGTGAGGAGGTCCAGTGTGAGGAGCTGGGGCCCTGTGAGCACACCGTGATACCCCCTGGAGAGTGCTGTCCCGTCTGCTCCAGCCAGCCAGCCGAGGGCGTCACTGTACAGGACAATACAGGTGAAAGAGGGCCTCAGTGATGTCATGTTGTTGTCATTATATAAAGGAGAAGGGGCAGGGGTAATAAATCCTGTTTATCCAGTTTTGACTTAAACATCCATATGCAAATTATTTGTGGACAATGTGTATGTGTTGTGGAGACAGAAACAGCATGTGTTGGTGGTCAAATACTTTATTAATGTATTGCTTTATATTTTGGCCATTTCAAAATCAGTCAGATGCAACTGTGAAATGGAAAGTTAAAGCCAAGATTTATACGTTTTATCCTATACTGTGGAAGATTATAGCCAAAGGAACATTTCCATGGAATCAAACAGGATGAGGCTACCCTCTAAACAAATTAAGTCAGGCTTGTGAAGATGCAAGCCCAAGTTTTTCAGTATAATAATTACAACCAAAATATCCTTTATTTTAGTCTATTGGCTAAAACATTACATACTGTGGCTTTAAGATTTGTATTCACCTATGGCAGCTCTTAAAAAGTTGCCTAAACCATACAAGATCTCAACCAACCTGAATTGAGTTACCTGAGATACACTACAATTAACAAATCAGTTGCAACATTTAACATTTACTAACCCACCGGGAAGAAAAAAATAGAAATGAGATTATTTACATTTGCTTTAACACACATAATACAGTAAGAATACAGGATGAGTTTCTTCTTAAGACCTGCTTTTTCCATGATTCCATTTGATTTTACTAAATAAATAGTTTCTTTGTATTTCTTTGTAATTTCTTTGTATTCTGTGTTTCATGTGTTTCAGTTTCCGATGACACTGCAACAGCAAACTGCACCGTGGAAGGTGAAGTGCATCTCCATAATTCCATCTGGAAGCCGGCGCCGTGCCGTGTGTGCGTGTGTGAAAACGGAGTGACCCTGTGTGACGACGTCCAATGTGACGCTGTGACCGGCTGCACCGACCTCATAACCCCCCCAGGAGAGTGCTGCCCCGTGTGCAAAAGCAGCTACGCCAGTGTCAAGGCTCACATAAGTAAGACAGGATACCTTCAATATTTTAAATCCAAATATCATATGAATACAGGTGCCTATTGCAAAAAAAAACCTTAAATAGATTGTGCTGCATAAGAGAATATTGTCCCCTTAGATTTATAAAAACTAAAATCAGGAAGTGCTCATAAAAACCTCAACAAAAATGGCTAGAACCAAGCAACCAAGAACCAACCAAGTATAAAGGGTTCAACAAAAAGATAGCACCTTATAATTCTAATGGGATGATGTAATCTGTAACCATAATGCATAATCCTTGTTTTGTGTTTTCACAGCGGTCATGGGACTGAAGGTATGTGTACATTAATAATTTAGTTAAAAACATTTTTCTTTTTTAAAGTTGCACTTTAAACATGAATATCTCTTTTAGGGTCAAAAAGGTGAGCCTGGCGATATCCCTTATGTAAGTAATAACCCCTTTAGTATGTGTGTGTTTGTACTTGTTACAAAATATGTAAACTCTTTTTTTGTTTTATTTTTTTAACAGATTGTGGGCATCCCTGGACCTACAGGGCCAATGGTAAGGCTTGTTTGATATTTTAACTTTAAATATATTATTACACATCATCGACATTTATGAGCATTTACAATTAACTACCAAAGTCATAATGCGCTGAAATCAAAACTTCATTGATTTCGACACCAGATGGCGCCAAACACTCACAGATTCAAGATGTAAACCTAGTACATTGCTGGTTGCTTCTGTTACTAGAGCCTCTGAACTCATGGGAACAGAGCCTTAGGAAAGAAGAAAATACATTTACTGAGTTAATTTTTATGCAGAAAAAAAAAAAAAAACTGAATTTGGTAATTTTGAGAGAAATGTTCTTGTGCATTCAGCATTAATAATAAAAATAGTAGCAGTATTATAGCTGACATGTTTGATATTTTTGTTTTTACAGTTTATTTTTTTCACCTTTGGACAGATTTATAGAAGGTTGATATACAAAAGATATGTTTTAATCACATACTGTGTGTACTTCAGGGTCCCCCAGGAGCGCAGGGAAACACTGGACCACGAGGATTTAAAGGCCGAAAGGTAAAACACACACACGATATTCAGAACTGAAGAAGCGGCTTGGATGAAGAGCGAAAAGTCTTCACTCCTACAAATTTTTGCCAAGTTGACAGAATTTAACTTTTTTTTTACTATAGCCTAAATAATAGCAAATGTATTGTGTAAAAATGTCTGGAGCACAATCAGATTCTTTTTAAACATCCCCATTTCAACAGATGGTGTTATTATTCTAATTCAACTTCTAATTTCATTCATCTTGTGGAAAGCCACCAACAGACTGCAGCTCATTCAAAATTCAGCCACAAAAGAGCTCACAGCATCAAGATTTTTTAGAATACATTTTAAAACTCTTTTAATTACTTATAATGCTCTTCATGGCCTTGCCCCCACCTGTATCACCAACATACTACAATCCTACACCCATCAAGAATCATGCTCTCCTCTCCTACTGAAAATCCCTAAGAATAGAGGGGAAAAGGTTGGGGATGCTGCTTTATAATTTACACCCCAACCCTGTGGAACTTGCTACCCTCTGAGATCAGAAAAGCCCGCTTTCTGAGCTCGTTCAAAACTTGAAAACTTGAAACCCATTTTTATAAATTAGCAATCTGAATGATTTTGATTTATTTGTACTGAATGGGTTATGTTGTTTTCCATTGAAATCAACTGTTTTCTGTTTTGCACTGCATTTTTATTCTTCTAACATTGTTATTCCGTTTTTACCATGCCACTGGAAAGCACTAATTACTAAAAACCATGAAAGCTGCTTTATAACTAAATATCATTATTATTATTGTTTATTTCAACTTGTGCAGGGATTCCAGGGACCTCCAGGTTTTGACGGAGAGCCCGGTGTTCCAGGAAACCCAGGGTTGCCTGGAGCCCCTGGTGAACAAGGCCCACCTGGAGTGAGTTATTACCATCATGATTATACACATTTTAATTATTTTTCTTGTAGTAATTTTGTTTATAAATGTTTAGGGTATAGCGGCTCACATGGCATCAGGGTTCAATGAGAAGTCCAGTCTGAGTGGGATGGTGTCGGCTTCCAGGGTAAGACACAAGGATGTTCATATTTATCCTACTATAACTCTATAACTCGCTTTTGATACAATACCTTTAATACTGCTACTACTACTACTATTGCTACTATTAAGATATTGGACTAGAAAAAATGTTTAATGATTGGCCAAGATAATGTTGTGGAAAAACATCATCTTGTTCATCTACAAAAAACAAAAAAAAAAAAAAAAAAAATTTTAATTGTAATATATATTTCACTTATGTAGTACATTTACCCATTGTCCATTTGGATATGAGAATATACAGTGCAAAATTTAAAATAAAAATACTGTAAAAATCACTCAGGTTCAATGCCAGTCATTTTTAATTCTGATTCAAGATATATATATAAAATATAAAACATAATTTTTCAGGGTGAAGCTGGACCAAGAGGACCTCCTGGACAGACGGGTGCACCTGTGAGTAGTATATAATCTGTTTTGACAAAGAATTGTGATCATCTCAGACATAAAAATAACTTGATCTGTCTTGATCTGTCCCAGGGGCCACCTGGAGGACAAGGCATCCCAGGAGAGGCCGGAGAAACAGGACCAATGGTAACAACAGTATTGTGTTTGAAATGATGAAAATGATAGCGCAGTGTTTCATATTGTGTTTTTTTTATTTGATACCAGGGTGAACCAGGGCACAGAGGACCAGATGGACCTCCAGGGAAACCAGGCCCTGATGTAAGACACACACACACACACACACACACACACACACACTGATGTATGGGTGTGTGACAGGACCAAGGGCTTGTTAACGTATAATGCGTTACACAGCATAAATGATCATAATGGCATTAAGTTTACAAAAACAAAATGACGACAACTTTTATGGCATAATATTATACAGTTTGTGTGCTGATCTGTTTTCAGGGAGATTCTGGAGCGCCAGGTGCAACAGGAGAGCCTGGCTTCCCAGGTTCTGTGGTAAGGTTCAATGCACAACTGTGACCTTCACTTCCATATTCACTCATTTACAGAACTTTTTTCTCTGAAGCCTAGTACTTCTTTGTACTTTGAGTTAATTTAATACTCCATGTGTGTCCTGTAGGGGGCGAGAGGGTTCCCTGGTCTGCCCGGGCTACCTGGACTCAAGGGTCATAAAGTGAGTCAGTTATAAAATCATGTGTCACCATAATCCTGGCACAAAATAACAATGTGAAACTGTCCTCAGGGCTATGCAGGTTTGGTTGGTCCAAAGGGTGAGACAGGAGCCGTGGGACTCAAGGTAACCATTATAGTATCTAATTATTCATTACATAGTGGTATAGTTTAGATATTTGTCCCAGTTCAAAGACTTGTGGAGAGTAAATGAAATTTATTCTAAAAGAAGTGACAGGACATTACACTAGCCAAAAAATGCTTCTGCAGTTAAAAAGCACTTATAAACATGTTGTGTGTTTGTTTTGCAGGGCACATCTGGGACCCCCGGTCAGATGGGACCCCCAGGCCCTCCGGTGGGCATGCAGTTATACATATGGTATTATTATGGATTAAATACTTGTAGTGTAATTTAAGTATTGTGTGTTGTGTGACAGGGACCATCGGGGATGCAGGGAGAGAGAGGCCGAGCTGGACCCACCGGACCAGTGGTAAGGCTCACACCAATGGAAAATGAGTAAAGACTTATCCACTGGCCCTAGTCTGAGGGCATTAAGATGATACCAATCCATTGACAGATTTGTAAAATATATAAATAATATAAATAATGCTCCTTCTTTAGGGTAAACGTGGCCTGCCGGGTCATGTGGGCAAACCTGGTCCTCTGGTAAGAACTCTCTCACTTTGGTAAAGATTCACATTCAAATGGACTAATGTGTTACTAATGACTTATCCTGACTATAGGGTCCCATAGGAATCCCTGGAATCCCTGGATTTCCTGGAAATCCTGGAATGAAGGTAAAGATTTAGTTGTGTCCCATCTTATGACCCTGGGATATTCTGTCCGTCTGGAGAGATTCTAATATTGTCATTCAGTACATTTTTCTGTAGTGAAATTCAAAAAAAAACACAATATTATCCAGCCTCAGCCATGCTGTGAGTGATGGGGAGATGTGACCAGTCACAGTGAAGTCGGAACAATAAACACATAGCACTTCTTAAAGGCAATATAAAGTTCATGTGGATTGTGATCCTTTTGCCCATCTATTAGAATATAACTCTCTAAGCAATTCCAACTTCTTTATGTTCAGTGAATTGTCTTGGGAATTGTACAAACACGGTCAATTTTCTCCTATCATCCAAAGTTCTGGGGAGCTTTAGAACTTTAGGAGGGATATTCATCATTTCAGTTCATCTGATTGAGTTCAATGTGAAGTTGAACAAAACTCAGAATCAGAGTCCTTCAGAAGTTCTCACAGTCTTCTGGACCCTTTTAACCCATGCTATTTGTGTTTGTGGGTAAAGGGAGAGGCAGGACCCACGGGAGTCAGAGGCACAGCAGGACCACAGGGACCGCGTGGAGATGCAGGCAATGCTGGTCCTCCAGGACCATCAGGAAAACAGGTATTTGATCTAGTTTAATTGTTGTCAAAATGATTGTGCCTTAAATATAGCTCTGACAATACAGTTATGCAATGTGATCTCAGGGAGCCATGGGACCTGATGGAGCTCCAGGATCTCGTGGACAAGCGGTAAGTAAAATGTTTACATTTAATAAACTCACCAGCCTGGCAGTATAACTGAAAGTAATGACCTTTCTCTCAGGGAACGGCAGGTCTGGAAGGCCCCCCTGGTCTACTTGGACCCCCTGGTACCCCCGGCCCCCAAGGGACCACTGGACTGGATGGACAGAAAGGACAACTGGTGAGATATGTCACACAAACATGTTGGTCTCAGCTACAGACCTGAGGCACTGTCCCTAATACAGCGGGAAAAGGCCCGTGATTGATACAGTGTTACAGTATCAATACCTTAAAAAGATGTCCGTGTAACTTGTGTTTTTTCAGTGCAGTTACATAAGAGATGCACAAAATCTCTGTGTACAGGTCCATAGCAGTATATTGGAAAATGTGTGTTATCTTTTTCATGTACTCTTATAATCTATTTATATTTAAGTATGGACATATCATGATGTGTCAACCAGTTTATTGTCAAGTCTCTTCTCATGTGTTTTCTGACAGGGAGACGCTGGGGTGCCTGGGTTAAAGGGAGAGCCAGGTCTTAAAGGAGAAAGCGTAAGTTACGCACATTAAAAATATTCATTTGAATTGCTTCCCTGTTTATGACATGAATATGTTGTGCCATTGTCACAGGGAGACCATGGTGTTCAGGGACCACTGGGGCCCATGGGAGATGAGGGCAAGAGAGGCCCAAGAGGAGATGCTGGGGACATCGGGGCCCCAGGACCTCCAGGAGAAGCAGTAAGATCACCACATACACACAATCATGCAAAGTAGTAGGTCGGTGGATTGATTTTTAATTGGACGATTTTTGTGTTTTCCAAATAATTATACAATACATAATTGTCTGGTCATTGGTCAAAGCAGCAGCAAAGGGAAATTATTATGCATTTGCAAAGAGTGAATGTTGGAAGAAGGGTCTGAGGAGGCTCATGGGTTCTGCTTAGGTTAGTAGCTGAAATGACAGGAAAAGGGAGGGGCAAGAGAATGGATATGAATGGTTGAGAGATCCTTCTATCACTGTCACTGTGATGTCAGGAGTAAAAGCTGTTTAATGTGTTTTTAGGGTGCTCCTGGATAACCGAGGCTTCCCTGGTGCTGATGGTCTACCAGGTCCCAAGGTCAGCACACATTTCAAATCTAACTTTTGTTTAATCAGCGAGTTATACTAACTGTTATCTGTTTGTGTGCTGTCACAGGGGGCACAGGGAGACCGAGGGCTGCCTGGCACTCTTGGAGCTAAAGGACTTCCAGGAGACCCAGGACGCAATGGAGAGCCAGGTCTAACAGGGGCTCGGGTCAGTTCTGGTTGTTTCATTAGTATTATAAAATTAGCTCTTGAATAGAGAAAACTTAAGAGTATGTTTATACTGATCTTCAGGGTCTGTCAGGACTGATTGGTGCCCAGGGATCAGAGGGCAAACAAGGCCCTGTGGTATGAACAGAAATTGCATTTTTAATGTACAGTTCCTAGTCTTATTTTTGATAACATTCAGCTATTCTATCCCCCCAGGGCTCACTTGGAGATGATGGAAAACAAGGTCCAGCGGGCTCCACGGGTACGAGAGGAGGGACCGGTCCAATGGGTCTACCCGGGCCAAAAGGACTTGCAGTGAGTTGCCGTTTGTATTGTAACATTTATTAATGGAGATGCATTTCAGCTATAACATATGTTCACCTAAGAAACATTTTCAAGTCATCACGTTGTGACTGTCCTCTGCAGGTTTCATATTCTGCTTGATATTAGTAGAAATTTCTAGTGCATATACTGTATCTTAAGTCCTCCTTAATCTTTATGTGCCTACCTATTAAAGCTGCACTATGTAACTTTTCTGAAGAGGGTCTGCCAGCTGCAGCTGCTCTATGGAGTTGTTATTGTTTTGCCTGGGAAAATTCCACAATATGACATTAAACTTATCTGGTGACATCACCAGGCTAATATACAGGGTTGATCTGTGGAGAGGCGACCCCATTCACTATAAGAATGTTTTTCAAGGGGAAGATCCTCCACCAGTAAAGTTGCATATGGCACCTTTAATTCTGTTCATCTAACATTTAAAAAAGAGCCTGTTTTAAACCTATCTTGAATACACTGATGATACTGCCTTTTTGCTCCCAGGGTGATGCTGGTAAAGTAGGAGAGGCCGGAAGTCCTGGTCCTCCTGGGCAAAGGGTACATGATCTTTATGGTTATCATCATAAAAACACATGTTCTTTATATTATTTATGTGACATTTTATATTTGTCTTAGGGTGTGAATGGTAAAGATGGAGAGACAGGAGCTGCAGGTCCTCCAGGCCCCGCTGTGAGCATTATCTTAAACTTACAGTATGTCTGCCTTAGAACTCTAAGAGGAAAATGATCACCATTTTAATGTTCTTTTCCAGGGGCCAGCAGGAAAGAGAGGGGAGCAGGGACCTCAAGGACTCAATGGCTTTCAGGTCTAACTCAATTATGTTAATTTTCAGTAGTTTTTACACAATCCCTCCAAGTAATAGACACAGTTTTATCAAAAGATTTAAATAATATCAACCAGACAGATCTTTTGTATTTATTTACAAATTATATTGTCATTTTCAGGGTTTGCCGGGACCTGCAGGCCCTCCTGGAGAATCAGGAAAACCTGGTACTGAGGTAAGTAATCTGTTGGGTATTTCTATAGTGAAAATGTATGTGTGATAACACTTTTGGCTTGTTCAGGGTTTAGCTGGTGAGGCTGGGGCACCTGGCGCCACTGGTCCTAGGGTATGTATTATATGTTTTTTGTTTTGTTCATTTAAAGATCTTTGAATGTAACAGAAGCTAAGAATTTGTTCTTAATGTTTTGCCCGGCAAAATAAAGGTTATAATAATAATAGTGTGAGCAAATGCTTAAGTAGAATATTGGAATATTTTTTTTATTATAAATACAGGAGATATATTTTCTATCCTTGTTCTTGCAGGGAGAGCGAGGGCCTCCTGGAGAGAGAGGTGAGGTTGGACCAAATGGACTGCCAGGACCTAAGGGTGGCCCCGGAGCTCCAGGACCTGATGGACCAAAGGTACAACACTAACACCATTATAGTGGATGTAATCAATGATAAGATAATACTCAGAATCTGTGTTTCAGGGTGCTGCAGGAGCCAAAGGAGCAGTTGGAGAGCTCGGTCCTCAGGGCCTTATGGGAATGCCTGGAGAGAGGGGTATCCCAGGGCCAGCAGGACCCAAGGGAGAGGCTGTAAGTCCATGATGAGACCAAAAAATGATTTACAACTCAGTGCACTGTATATACAGAATATAGCACCCAAATCAAATCTGTTTAACAGGGGAGTGTTGGAGAAGCAGGACTTGAAGGGAAAGCAGGAGCTGATGGACCAAGGGTAGGTTCATTCGGCACCTGATCCTTTATAAGATACACATCATACTTAGTAGATAGTGAATTTTGTGTCTTTAGGGACTGGCTGGTTCTGTGGGACCCCCTGGACCTGGTGGACCCAACGGAGAGAAGGTCAGGCCTTTATTGTCCCACTGATCTGTGACTGTGTACTGGACTGATTCCTGAACTCAAGCTTCTTTTTTTCAGGGAGAGATTGGACCTCCAGGACCTACAGGCCGACGAGGGTCCAGAGGAATCGCTGTCAGTAAGACTTTATATGTGTAAATATCAATAATTGTGAGATTATTATTAAATAAAATTTATTTTGGGTGAACAGGGTTCCACTGGAGATCCTGGTCCTACTGGTCCTGCTGGATTCCCTGGACCTCAGGTAAGTGATTATATCTTTTAAATAATAAGAATGAAAACAAAGCTTCAGACTGATGTATTGTGTTTTTGCAGGGATCTGATGGCCAGCCTGGAGTGAAAGGAGAGACTGGAGAGCCTGGTCTAAAAGGAGAGGCAGGATCGCCAGGGCCACAGGGGTCTGCTGGTAAACCGGGTGAACAGGTCTGTACATATAAAGTATGCATGTGTGCATGTGTGAATATGTGATCCTGAAGAGGTGCTGTGTCCAGGGCCCAGTTGGCGTGACAGGACTGAAGGGGGCCAGAGGAACTCAGGGACAAACTGTGAGTACTACCATTAAAGACATTCAAATGCACTTTACAGTTGAATGTATTTGATCGACTATATATTAGTAAAAAGTCCATTTAACAGGTAATTCTCATGACAGGGTGCTCCTGGATTCCCTGGATTGCCGGGAGGTATTGGGCCTGCAGGTTCTCTTGTGAGTTAATTCTTTTGAGCTGCTTTTTTTTTATTGCCAATGTCTTATATTTTAAATTTAAGGTGTGTATGTTGAAGCACTAAGAATGTAACTAATATATAAAGATATTTACAAAATATGTATCAACCAACATATGCTCACAGTGCTGTGTGTTTTGTCCAGGGTGCTGTGGGCGCAGATGGGCCTTTAGGTGCCCCTGGTAAACGAGGCCCTCCAGGCATACATGGAGAGAATGGAGCCCCAGGACGTGTGGGAGAGAGAGGCCCCCCGGGACCCGCTGGAGCTCCAGGAGAGAAGGGAGAGTCTGGGGAGGATGGGCCTCCGGTATGACACAGTCTACACAGCTGTGAACCATCATAGTGGTATATTTCTTATTCTGGACTTCTTTGTTAGGGCCCAGATGGACCCCCAGGGCCCGCTGGAACTGCAGGTCAGAGAGGTGTGGTGGGCATTCCAGGAGTCAGAGGAGAGAGAGGCATGATGGGATTGCCAGGGCCCGCTGTACGTATCTACATTCAGAAAACATGCAACACCTAATATTATTAGGTCAGTCAGTTAATGGATGATCTAATCTTTTTGGTTTTCAGGGGGCTCCAGGAAAACCAGGAGGTTCTGGAACGCCAGGCTCCAAAGGCCCTGCTGGAGGTGTGGGTTTACCAGGAGCCACAGGGCCACGAGGAGAGCCAGGTCCTGAGGTTAGGAAGGGCCTTTTTAAAATCTTTCACCTGTTATTTAATGATTGTTTTATTTGAGAGATGTGGTCGTTTCAGGGTGTAGTTGGTGCAGAGGGTGGCCCCGGTAAAGATGGTCTTGTAGGAGCCAGGGTAAGACACATCACTTATTTAAAAATAAGTGAACACTGTACCGTAATGCACATATTTACATTGTTTAATTTGCTTATTGCCAGGGAGACAAGGGCAACCCTGGTCCAGAGGGACTGCCAGGTCCTGGAGGGTCTCCAGGAACCGAGGGGCCTGTAGGATTGACCGGAGGCCCAGGAGAGAGAGGCCCTGATGTGAGTGTGCACAGTAGAAACTCCTCCAAAAGATATCTTTCCTTGAATCTTTTTCAACATTGTTTATCACCAGGGTGACAGAGGACCCCCAGGACCACCTGGGGCTGATGGCATTCGAGGCAAAGTGGTGGGTGCTTGAGCCTTATTTCCATGAACATGATTGTTATATCACATATTTAATGATTATTACTTGGATTGCTGCAGGGACCTCAAGGACCTCAGGGAGAGAAAGGCCCGGTGGGAGACCCTGGAGAGAGGGGTCAGAAGGGCCACAGAGGCTTCACTGGACTCCATGGATTACCTGGATCTACAGTAAGCATCACAAAGTCAAGATGACATGGACTTAATTGCGTATAGATGCTTTTAGTCAGAAATCTTCTTATTTATTATTAGGGTCAACCTGGTGATGATGGAACCAGAGGAATTGTTGGACCTGCTGGACCCAGGGTAAGTTTAGCGCAATTTATGAAATGTGAATAAAAGTGCATTTTAGACAGTAAAATACTGTTTTTCACAGGGCCCCCCAGGAGTCACAGGCCCCCCCGGGAAAGAGGGAAACCAGGGGCAGCCAGGTCCTATGGGTGCTCCTGGAAGCAGGGGATCTCCGGGAGATCTTGGAGTTCAGGTAAGGTTACACTCAAAATAGCTTTCTTTAAATTCTTGTTTTGTGCATATGCCCATAATAATCCTTGTTTTTTGCACTAGCTAAAGACTGATTCACAATGTATTAAAGATTTTAGCAATTTCTTCTCCTACTGATTTCCTCCTAAGGGCCCTCAAGGTGAGCCGGGTCCCCCTGGTCCCCCTGGCCCCCCTGGTCCACCCACCTCAGCTGTAGATGACTTGTATGCATCTCCTTTGGACTATGATGGGACAGAGGGTATGGCTGCAGCAGAGGCATATATAGAGGGTCCAGTGAAGGCTGCCCCCGCTGCACTCCCCGAGATCAACAAAGACGAAGCCCTGCCCAACCACAGACGTCCTCCCACAGGAGTCCACGCCTCCCTGAAGACCCTGAGCGGGCACCTGCAGAACCTGCGCAGCCCCGATGGCAGCAAGACCAACCCTGCTAAGACCTGCCAGGACATCAGGCAGTGCTACCCTGACAAACCCAGTGGTGAGTACAGGCTACTGGCTAATACAAATAAATAAATAAAAGAAAACTCATTTGTCTATTTAAGACACTCTTAACTTTTCAAACTGTCTTACTCTTTGACAGGGGAGTACTGGATTGATCCAAACCAGGGCAGTGCAAAAGATGCCATCAAAGTCTTCTGTAACATGGAGAGTGGAGAGACATGCATGTCCCCCCAGTCCCCCACTGTCTCCCGCAAAGTGTGGTGGACCAAGTCTGTCCCCACTGCCAGCAAGCCTGTGTGGTTTGGAGCTCAAATCAACAATGGACATAAGGTTAGTATGCACAGCTCTTACTTACTCTTTTAAAAACATAGATAAACATACATGTACATTATTATTTTTTTCAGTTTACGTATGGAAACGCAGATGAGCCTTCTAACGTGGTGGCGGTGCAGCTGAAGCTTCTGCAGCTCCTGTCCAAAGAGGCCCACCAGAGCCTGACCTACCACTGCAGGAACAGCCTGGCCTACAAAGATGGAAAGACCTCCAAACTGAAGTGGTCCATGGTGCTCAAGGGCTACAACGGCCAGGAGCTGAGGGCGCAGGGCCCCCCCACACTCAGATACTCAGTCACAGAGGACGGCTGTGCGGTAAGGAAAAGCCACTTACTACAAGGCTTGCTGAATACATAGAGTAAAACAGTATCATGTACATCTAAAGATACACACCTATATTCAATTCAGTATTTGTTTGTATACCCTAATACAACTGTCCCTGCCCCGGATGGCATTACAGAAAGGAATTTTATAATCAAGTATCAAGTATCTATTTTGCAATTCTAGCCAAAAAAAACATGAACAACCATACATGCACAATACTAAGAATATGAATCCGATAGTAAGGAAAAGGCTTGATACTCCACACTAATTTTTATACCACAATTATAATAAATACTCAGATTTTAGACAATAGAATGTAATTTTCTATATAGGATTATCTATCTTCTGATAAATAATTAAATAAAATTCTGTCAACTGGGCAAAAGTTTTAGAATGGAATGGTTTCTTTTGCCTGGACAACTGAAGGATTACACATAGTTCTGATAAAGTTCTTTCTAAAACTATTCAGGGAAGGTCTGTTTATGTGATTTTTTTCAACATCAATACTTCAATGAGTTCAAGTCAGTAGTAGTTTTATTGTTGATTAGTATCTGGGTGTGGATTTTTGGCAACTCTCGCTACAGTAGAACAAAATACTCCACCATGTATGTAAATATAGCTTTAATATATATTTGTGTCTTGTCTGTCAGACCGCAAACGGAGTATGGAGTAAAACAGTTGTGGAGTACAGGACTCAGAAGTCGGTGAGACTGCCCATCATGGACATCGCCCCCATGGACATTGGCCGGGACGACCAGGAGTTTGGACTGGACGTAGGACCTGTCTGCTTCTCATAGGACAGAGGACAGAGGGAGACATGGACACAAACACTAAAATGCATGTCCTGTGTGATGAAGAGACAGGGGACATTCCAATGAGACATATTGGTTCTAAAAATCCTGGAGCTGGCCGGATATTATTTATTCTGTCAATATTTGAGAGGATGAGTGAGAAGATGGGATGATGGTGCTACAGTTTTATTTAGGTTTTATGAAATACTGTGTAAAATGGAAGTTTCTTAATGATTTCTGTAACCCCCAGAGGCCAAGCAGGGCAAACGTATGGCAATATCTGTAATAAAGTCCATAGGAATAAAGTCAAGCTTGAATTAAGTTATTCTTTCAGAGTCACTTGTAAATGCGATGCTTCACTGTAAAAATGGGAAATCTTGTTTTTGTTGTCGATGTTAAATAAATGACTTATTTGGTACCACTGTGCTGTTTGACCAATGCAGATAACAAATATTTGATTCACTGGCACTTCCTATTGTCCATTTTCTGGTAGAGCGTCCACCACTTGCTTGTCTCCATGGAGATGTTGTTACTTTGCCCCTGTATGGCATGTGTATCTTGCATTTATTTTGTTATAGTTGGTATTATTGCTCAAAAATACCTTGAAAAATGTACAAAAACAAAGCTGCCATGTAACATTTACTTCTTGTCTCTATGGAGGTAAATCAGTTTAATGCCGTACTGTGGAACAAAGCAATAACATCGCCATTGAGACAAGCACTCCATCAATGAAAAATTTACATAGTGCATCTTTAAGTTTCAGATACTATTTTAATGTTACAAGTCAATTCCAGTGCACCCAGATGAGGTGGGGGTGAATGGTTGTAAAGTGTCCACTAGAGGGAGACATTACACTGATGATTACCCAAGTGACATAATTTATTGTCTGTCAAGCATCACCTTCATACTAACCTGGTATGTTCTCCAGCTGATGTTAAGAGCTGGGCGTTTTGCTTACATTAGTGAAACAATGTCTCCTACTCTGCGTTCTAACCCTGTGGAGGGGAGACTTGGAGAAGTGGACTGGAGCAGGAAGGACCGGCCCTGAGAGGTCAGAGGTCAGCAAGCACATGTTTCTGGTCCACGCCTGGCCCGGTCACTTCCTGCTCACCCATCGCACATGAGAGCTCTATTTTAGACCAAGCCGCTATTTTCACAGTGGAAAATTTACCCAAAGTATGGCCCAAGGTGGAGAGAGGAGAGGGGTAAATGAAATCTACATTTTAGGATTATTTGGTCTCCTACAAAAAGAGACAATGACTATTCTATAGGGTTCCCACTTTGATACATTCTGACACAAATATGGTGAATGAAGTGTCTTGCTCAAGGGCACAAACAGCTATAACCATTGAGCCACTAGAGTCATTATATGAAAAACCTCCTTGAACTTACATATCTAAAGTTAGAAGTAGCAGCGTTATAAAGCTTGATATAGCTAATAGTGGTGGAACATGACAAAGTAAAAGTAGTAAAGTGCTGTACTTTAGATGTAAATACTGTACATTTTAAGTATATGTACATGACTTAAGTACATTTTAAGGTGGATACATTTTACCTCACTTCATTTGAGAGCAGGTAAATAGAGTACTTTCTACTCTATTTTCTATTATTGTATGAGACCTGCTGAAAAGGCTAAAGGGTATATTTTGAAAAAGAAAACAAAAACAATTGTTTCTGTGCACAAATCTTTATCAAAATCATTACATTTGAAGCCTTATTAGATCTCCATACAATTCACAAAATAATAAATTTTTAAACGAGTACTTAAATACTTTTACTTTTCATGTGACACTATTTGTACTTTTACTTAAGTCATAAAATTGAGTATTTCTTCCACCACTGGCTATATAATACTATAACAAAACATATAGGCCTACTGTAATAGTTCTGCCTGTTTATTTATCCCCATCCAGCTCCATGTTCCCGTCCTTCTTTTGTTACCTCCCTGTTTTCGATGCAGCTGCCTCTCATTTTGCCAATCAGCCCTGGGTAGGCTATATATACTCCCTCAGTTCAGTCAGTTGTTGCTCGATCCTGTAAAGAGCAACTGTCAAGGAGAAAAATCTCAAGCTCATTTCTGAAACTCTGTCCTGTTTGCCCTTTGAGTCCCTGCAACTCTGTACCTGCCCCTATTTGAATTCCCAGTGTTGGATGAGATTTTTGTTATTAAATAAGACATAATTCCTCAGTTGTTGTTTGCCTGATTTACAATATTCTGAACTACACATTCCGTTGTACATTTGCCTGCACTCTTTGTGTTGCATTTTAGTCCAATTCACCTGTGTGACACCTACATATAAAAGCCAGTTTCCAGTCTTGCCTGTATCCATGGAGATGTTGTTGTATTGCCTGAAATGTTCCACAGCACATCATTAGAAGAAGATGAACAGGTGGCGCCACCGAGCCAAGTTACAGGTCCGATCTGTGGAGAGATGAGACGATTCCTCTCACCGTAAGACTGCATGTTTTTTAAAAGAAAATACCTGAAATTGACTAAATACTGATATAAAAGTTTAATGCCGCACAGTGGAACATTCTAAGCAAAGCAGTAACATCTCAAAAACAAGCAGAACTCTCATCAGAAAAGTGACGTAGTGTGCTTTTAGTATGTTTAAGTTGGAATTGAAGCTGTTACTCATAGACCTGGAGTTACACCCCTTAACCGCCTTCTTTATTTAGCCTCCTTTCTTCTTTCATATGTTGTCACTTCCTTTACACAAATATCTTAGGTCTTTTCTTGCTCCTTTGATGTCTGTGTGCGTGTGAGGGCCCCTGTTAATACCTCTCATCCTGGTGCACATTTCGGGGCCGTTTCTAGGAACCCTCTGTATGTTCTGCAGAATGGGACTGCTGCATTGGTCAGAAGTGGGCCCTCAGGAGCCACTGACCCTGAGCGCTCCGGTCTGCTCTGCCCACTGGAGACGCACAGCTTTCCCACAGAAACCTCTTCCTTCCCCCCATGCACACCGCCTCGCCCTCATCTCCTCTCACCTCCTCTTCTTCACCTCCTCTCCCTCATCTCCTGTCCCTCACCGCCTCTCCCTTACCTCCTCTTCTTCCCCTCCTCTCCCTCACCTCCTGTCCCTCACCTCCTCTCCCTTACCTCCTCTTCCTCATCTCCTCTCACCTCCTCTCCCTCATCGCCTCTCCCTCACCTCCTTTCCCTCACCTCCTTGCCCCCACCTCCTCTTCCTCACTTCCTCTCCCTAAACTCCTCTCACCTCTTCCTCACCTCCTCGTCCCTCCCCTCCTCTTCTTCACCTCCTCACCCTCACTCCCCTTCCTCACTCCCCTTCCTCACTCCCTCACCTCCTCGCCCTTACATTTGAAGCTTTATTAGACCCCTGTGCAAAATAGTTAATTTTAAAAGGGGTACTTTAATACTAGTCCTTTAGTAGATTTTTTCATATGATACTTTTACTTTTACTTGAGTATGTTTTTGCTCTCGTATTTGTACTTTTACTTAAGTAACAGCCCATCTTCCACTGCTGCCTAGCAACCAGACTGTAAACAAAGACCAAAGCCTGTCTAAATACCTCAATAGGAAATAAATGACAACACTTTTATTTTTTTAAGTTAAGGTTTAAACTGCAAGAAAAATGTCTTCTTTGTGTGTAAATTGTTTCTGGATTTTAAATGAAATTTTTGGTGTTGACAGGAAATATTTCATTCAAGAATTTTGCTCTACTTTCTGTATTTTTTACTTTTTTGTGATAAATATTGACTCCAGGTACTATCCCACTAAACCAATTAAGTCATGATTAGAAAAAACATGAAAACCATATATGCACATATTTTTCAGTCACCTTATCCAAGCTATGCCTAAAGGTTGATGGTTAAATCCCAATACCCCCATTGTCATTGTGTCATTTGGCAAGAAACTACTCACCTTACCTGTGTGAATACGTGTGTAGCATTTTGTATTTAGTAGTACATGTAAAATACGGTACATTTGAAACATTCTGTTCTGTTCTGTGAGTCTTTTTCATCACCAAAATGACGTGTTTTCACTCTGATCTTAGGGGAACTAAATGGCATTTCAGGAACCAGATTTGCTGAATTCAGTGTAACTTGGAAATTAACCAAATGACTCATCGCTGAGGGTTGTTTTCCGTATTACCAAATTCAATATTATTTTAAATGTCTCGTTTCTCCATAGACTGTATATATAAATGGACATAGCTAACCTGCTAGCCGTCTCATTCCGAATAGGAAGTGAGCACGGGCCCGTTTCCGGCTCCATCGATTCTGGCTCCGATTCACTTTCTATTGAAAAACTATGGCTCCTCTCTTTGTAACTGCTGCTGTCAGACTCATCATTTTGGTCTTAATATGTTCGGATTAACCCGCTCTACATGATCCTGGTATTTTAATTTCACTATTGCGTCTGTAAATCAAGTTATGAACATTAATGAGATAAATCGGCTGCTAAGATACTTGCGGTTGGAATTCCAAATATGAAACTTGGCTTTAAATTCACTTTGACAACTGCTAGCCTCTTCATTTGACTGGATCCAAATGCTATGGGTGAAGTTATGCTCCCTTAGTCCACTTCTTTATAGTGTCTATGGGTTTCTCAGACTGCGTTAACTTTTTTAGGCCTGGTTTCTTCTTTCTCTCTTCAAATCTGGCAACCGTGATGCATAGTCTCGTCTTGCCAGTGAGTAGAGTTGCCACAGAGACGGGCTTGCCAGGAGGATCTGACCCGGACAGTTTCCCAGCTGGAGGGCGGAGCTGGAGGGTGGAGCCAGGGGGCGGGGCTATAGGTTCGGCACAATGGCAGGAAACAGGAGAGGAGCTGGACACTTCCTGTTGGCAGAGCAGAGCAGCTTGCACCCTGAGCATTGCCATCCACCAATCAGCTCTTTAAAACTTGATTTTTTTTGGGGATATTTGGATGAAGATTTGAAGAAAAAACTGCGTCACTACAAAAAGTTCACATATTACCTCAATTAAAAGGACTTCAATTAAGAATATTAAACAGTATCTTCTTTAAAGGTGCACTAGGTCACTTTTCTAGTTTTGCTTTGCATTCATTTTTTGCCATTATAGGTGTTTTCATTGTTTAAAAATACTTTGGAAAACATGCATTCTCACTGTGAGCAGGGTCACCTCTCCACAGATCTGACCTGTTGTTTGGTCTGGTTTGGCCTGCTCATCTCCAGGTAGATCAGCACTTTTAATGTGTTGTAAATACCCAAGGACACAAAGATGGCCGCCCTGTATTGTCTCGTAAATCCCATATAGGTGAAAGTTATCAGCCGACGTACTCCCTCTCTCCCTCTCCATGGAAACCTCCCCTCACTCAGCTGTCCTCCATCTCCTCATTAAGACACTTACATCCCAGGGAGGCCTGACCTTTGTGCTGACCTGTCTGTGGTGGGCTGCTTGTGTGAAGGAGCGTCTTCCTGAGGTCCACCTAGGCTCCACCCAGTCCCCGGGACACGTCCACTCTGCTGGGACACTCTCCGAGCACACCCAGTACACCCAAACTATAACCCAGCCAAAAGCATTCTACTTTTGGGAACACGTAAATGTTATTGGCATCCAACCAGGAGGTAAAATGTTAAACTTATGCGAGATTTTTTAAAGTATAATCCCTTTGTTATATGTACTTGAAATACGTTGAATAATTAATTTAATCTCTATAGTCATATTACGTCTTAAACCCAGACTGTATATATAAATAGACATAGCTAATGTGCTAGCCGCCACGTTCCAAATAGGAAATGATCGTGGGCGTGCTTCTGGCTCCATCGACTTTAGCTCCAATTCACTTTCTATTGAAAAACCATCACCCTTCTCTCCATGGCTGCTGCTGTCCGTCTCGTCATTTTTGGTCTTAAAATGTCCGTATTAACCCTCTCTACATGATCCTGGTGTATTTATTTCGCTATTGTATCCGTAAATTAAGATATGAACATTAATAACAGACAAATCAGGTGCCTTTTATCGACGAGGTCACTCGCACTAGTGTTAGAGACAGGTTTGATTGACAGTGTTGCTCCGGATTGGCTCTTTGGTTGCCTTGAGCTTCATTTGATGCCACACTTCCTTAGTCCCTTACTCTTTTACACTGTCTATGCTTGAACCTAAACATTAATAGACTTGGTGTTTTTCCAGGGTGGACTCGGCGCATGACAAATGGGAAATGGGAAGTTTCCTCTCACATTGGAAGACTCCCTTTAAACACAAGGCAGGATTGAGACGTGAGATCAGGCACATGTATTTAATTAGTTTATAAGGACTTTCTATAGGCTTTGATCTGATTTCAAATGAGTATAACATGCACATAACAGGTTAGGCTTCTCATACAGATAATTATATAATGAACATTTCGCTAATAATCTTGCCTATGGTTTACTTTAATTTGACAATTTTGGTGACATTCTTTAAGTTTTGGATAGAATTTTTTGCATTGGTGACATACATTGAGAAGTCAGCCCTACTTTCTGTAATTTTCCAAACATTATATTCACAAACTGACACTTCACTGGTGTAGAACTCATGTGAAAAGCATTGCAAGAAGGGTCTGAGTTTGACCTAGTGGAAAAATGGGTCAACTGCAGATGATAAAATTTCATATAGACACAACAAAGTGTACGCTAATCTTAATCTGGTGTCTGGCCTTTACTAAAACGTCAAAATATGCTAAAATTGTGTTGTGTATTAAATGCAGGCTGTAAACAAGGTTCGTAATGAGCCCGCAGAGGTCAGGCAGAGTATTCTTAGAAACAGGAAGTGCACATAACAGCTCCGCTTCCACTGCGGTAAATAAAAGCAGGAGGGGTTTGCCCAGGACTTCCCTCCCCCCCGACACATCGGCCAGGTCCTGTTACAGGGTATAAACTGGAAAAAGGACAGAAAACACTGCTGTATAGAAAACTGACAAGACAATACAACATCCAATGGCCGCTGGCTGATATTTGTTATCAGTCAAACAATGGAATGTATCAGTATTATAAAAGACACTCCAATTGCTGTGAAGAACTTTTGTAAAATACTTACAAAATGTATCAACCTGGGATAAAACCATAGACTGTATATATAAATGGACATAGCTAACCTGGCTCTAATTCACTTTGTATTGAAAAACCCCTCTCTCCATAACTGCTGCTGTCAAGTTTTGTCTTAAAATATTAATTAGCAACAGATTTGAGCTGCAGCTTCGTCCACTTTTTTATACAGTCTAAGGATAAAACAGAATTTGTTGTAATTTTAAATGATTGTGTTAACATAGCCATTCTTACTGCGGGTGGGGTCGCCTCTCCACAGATCAGACTCATATTTTGACCTGGTAGCACCACCTGCTTATCTCCAGGTAGATAAGACATGTTTAATGCCATGCTATGTCACTTTACTGGCAAAACAATAACATATTCATGGAGACAAGCAGCAGAAAAGTTACATATTGCACCTTTTAATCTAGGTTAGATAAGACTTTTCTACTGTATATAATAATCAAAATTACTGGACTATTTTTGGGGAACCAAGATATTTCTGCTCATCTTTTTGCAGCATAGAGGATTCATCCAGGAATAATATATATTTTTAAGTCTTTATTTTATCCAATATGGTCATAAAACTTTTTAATATGATAATTTATGGGCTGTGCTGTGTAAAATACCCAAGTACACAAAGATGGCTGCCCTGTATTGTCTCTCAAATCCCATATAAGTGAAAGTTATCAGGCGATGTCCTCCCTCTCTTCCTCTCAATGGAAACCTCCCCTCACTTCTATCCTCTGTCTTCCCATTAAGACCATTACATCCCAGAGAGCTTTTTTAATGACCGTGTTAACATGCAGCCACCTCTTTAGCTTCCTTGCTCTTCTATTTCCCTTTTCACACACATCTGATGCATACGGACATCAAGAGTAGATGGTTAATTCATAACTGTGATTATTCTGATCTCAATATCATCATGAGAATTAACAACATAATGACAGTTTTCAAAGTAAAGCTAAATTCCTAGCAGGTTAGCTATGTCTATTTATATACATTCTATGGAATTAACATGAATTAGGATTTCCCTGTTGTTTGATCATGGTGTTGATACTCGTGGACGACTAGAAAATAGACTCTTCTCATAATAATTATAACATTAACATTTGATATTGAAGACAAACTGGGAATGACACATGGGCGTAGTGAGGGTTGATCAAGTAAAATAATGGCATTATTTATCTGGGAACTTTTCCATCTAGAGCCAATACAAATCTCACATAACAGCCAATATCGATATCAGCACTGGAATTTTGTCCATCCCAAATAATACTATCCAATGTCAGTTAAACAACGGTGTCCATGCTGTTTTGAGAGACACAGAAGATTCCACCCTGGATCAGATAAGTCATGAAATAAAATCCTGGCAGGATCTCAGGAAGGTGATGTCAACTCCTCCAATCAACTATCCCTCCGATCTCATTCTCCCATCCTTAAGTCCTTTTATTGTTAAGCATAAACTGGAGTGACTTTGATGGATGGTTGGGTTCCTCTCGTACCTGCGTCCGTGTGGAGAGCTGGCCCAGGACGGTCTCACACACACCCCTTTGTCCCAGAAACAATATAAGCTCAAGTGGGAACCAGAGAGAGGGGTCAGGGAGGGAAACCACACCCTCCGCTTTCTCCTGCCATATGTCTCCAGGAGGAAGACCACGAGGGCAGCGACGTCTACAGACTCAACAACTGGAATTCCAAAGGTGTTTTGTTACTTGGCTAGTTTATTTACAACAGTTTGGCTCCTCAGTGTAAGAGTAAAGAGAAAGAGATATTATTTTACGCTCACTGAAATACATGTCTCAAATCCTACAAGAAAAAATATTAATATATTTACATATTTATATATTTTACATACAGTATTTGAGAAGAGCCTCTATGCCTCTCATTCTCCCACAGTCATAAAAATAAAATGTTAAACAGGATTAAACAAACATAATGTTATCTTTCAAGGCTCTATTGACAAGAGCTGAAACCAGCAGCTCTTCAGCAGACATATGTCCAGCATCCAACATCAGTCAGATTAAAATGAAATATACATGTATTTAATGTGTCAAACAGACATACCTCAGGATGAGATGTGCAGATGGCTTTAGCCCCAACTTGGCCTTTGGTTTTTGCATGAGTTTTTAAAAAGTACTTAGAAGGAGTGCTGTCAATCTAAAACTTTGCCATTAGTTCTTGGAAGCATTCCAAGTCTGCCACTCAGCATGCTGTTAAAAAGAAAGCATTTCAGAAAACCTTGATTTAAGCAGTTTTGCTCAGGCTAATTAGACTTATTTAGGTCTAGTCTACTTGACTTAATCTCGCTGTACATTCTCCCTTCAAATATCCTCAGGTTTCAGAATGATGAAAAACTAGGGTCGTTGCCATAACAATTTACAATTTAAAACAAACAATAGTAAAAAGTCCTCAAAATGTCCTCAGTAACAGGATGCTCAACTAATCAATGTATTTCTTCAAGTCAAATTTTCTAGACCTACCAAATGAATAAATAAACTGTATCTAAAACTACTCAAATCAAGATTAATATTATAAATCCATGTCCATTTTGTTTGTAAATTGTCTTTTTTTGCAATCTACACACTAATACCACAGTACTCCTTATGAATGACTTCCAAAAACGTCTGGTGAAGCGTCCATAGATATCACAGTTTTTCCATGCAGTCTTGAAGGTTCTCCTTAGTTCTCCCTCACACAAAGGGGCTGTCGGACCTGAAGATGTCCGAGTAGCTCTTCCCGTTGATGGTCTCCGTGTGGCTATCGATGCTATAACAACGGTGTACCTCGGTCAGGGAGGAGGCCACGTATGAGGCACTTCTGAAGAAGTCCGCGTTGGCGAAAGTGCCGGCTAACTGCATCCTCTGCTGGTTCCAGTGTCTCCGCAGAACGTTCTGGACCTGAGGACACATTAGGGACATGTTATGAAGTTCTTATAGAGGAGAACAACAGGATGGTCACCTGAAGGACTCACCTCTCCATTGAAGAAACAGAATATTGTGGAGACTAGTAGACCCTAAAATGGAACAAGGAAGTCATGAATGCTTGAACAAGACAGATTTGGGGATTACTACTAAACGTTCCTTAACATAAACTTATACTGTACATAAAAAGGTTTCAGGGTGATGAAAAACAGTTGCCACAAAAATAAAAAATTCAAAACCTTTTTTTTCAATGAAAAAAAATAATAAAATTAAAACCCATGTCCATATGTGCACTTTGAATGTTCCACTAAAATGTTACCAAAGATTTTAGCTTGTACTTTATCATACTACTTTATTGAGTCTAATTAATGGGAAATACCTTTCTGTATTTCAGTTAAAGGTGGACCCTTTCTGATTTGAGCCAGGATCCTGGTTAAGAACAAGTCGGGTTTTGTTTATTACATTAGATCCTAGCTAGCCTTGATGTAGAAGTTAGAACCCATTAATACTATACATAACTTAAGCAAGTTTCTCCTTGATGTCAGTTGGTAGTACACACCCTAAGCTGGCAAATAATGTTCAGGAGTAGGCATGACATATTTCTCAAAAAGATCTCACATGTTTGGAAAACACTGACACTATAAATTGACTCAAATGTGTCACATGATCTGTATAATGCAAAGAGGGTGTGTTCTGACCTGGTAGTGCATGAGGACATCCATGATGTAGAGGTAGACTTCGGCCACGTGATGCTCCTGGGGCTTGTAGGCCAACAGCACATACTGAATGCCCAGAAGAGGGATGAGGATCAGGGTGGCCCTCACTGCCCTCATGTACAGGCTGGACTCAGCCTGGTGGGTCACCCGCAGCTTTGTGATCAGCACCCGCACGATGTTCAGCAGGAAGAACAAGTTGACCTGGACAAACAACAGGGAGGCTTAAAATCTATTCAGTATTGCTTGGATTTGATATGGATTATAAAGTATAGATTTACAGATACTAGTGTTGTCAAAAGTATCAAAAATAAGATACCAATCAATACTAAAACTAGATACTCATTTAAGCAGGTATTAATACTAAAAAAATCACATGCACAGGACTGTTCTGGACCCTAAATAGCTATTCTAAATAACTTTAGAAGAAGTATGAGAACCTATGGAACTATGGAACCTACCTGAGCGACTGAGGGATTGCACAGATGTAAATCCATGATTTAATATTGAGAATGACATTCTATTGTCTAAATAAAGACTGTTTTTGAAATTATCATTGTAGTATCGGAATTGGTATTGAGAACTGAGTTTGAAATTTTAGTATTGTATTGACAACACTATAAGGGACTGGCTTAAAATCTCTCTACACTGGAGCAAACTGCACTGAAACTAACCCACCCAGGTTGTTTACAGTAAGGAGGATCTGTTTTAGTTAAATCCATTAACTACCCTAAGGTGTGAACCCATTTTCAGGAACCTAGTGTTCATGGTTTCTGTTTAGGTGTTTGATTTTCAACAAAAGGTGAGAGGGACTGTAATTTTATATGTCAGAGGGACTAGTTAATCAGCACAAATCATCTCACCTGCTGTAGTTTGAACTAAGTCAGTTCTTTCTGGTCAGACTGTGTTAAAATAAAGCTCAGTTTAAAGTCTTACAGAGCTTCAGACAGAGCAGTGCTTACAGTTAGCATCATATCCCCAGGGAATGTTGATGACATCAGTTGCAAAGTATCAATATGTTATACAGTATAGCCATAAATTATATACATAACTATATATTTATCTAGTTAGGATGAGAAAGGAGGATAGTAATAATGCCTAATTATGTTTATGTCAAGTAACTTTTTGCTTAGTCAAAATTAAATGCCTACGTGTTTTCTTCCCACTGCGCACCTTCACATAGAATCATATCTTACATCTAACATCGCAATGATTATTTATGATGTAAATGTATGTTGTCTGTAAACCCTGACCTTCCATTGTAGCGCCGAACAATAGAGGCACGGTCCCGGGCCAAAATATTTCTCTGCAATGAAAAACACAAATCGAGCTGCTAACTGGAACTTACCACCAAAGCTGCACAGATGGGCCCATGGATAATATACAGTAACGATGTGTGTGAGCTGACCCAGCATCTGTCAGTCAAAACAACCCAATTAATATATAAGTAAATATACGCAATGAGAAATAATAGTGATATAAACTCACTTGTCGTTGTAGTAGCATTGCCGTGCTATGGAGTGTATGACTGCAGGGATGAGAGGGAATCCTGAACACAGACAAACAACGGAACATTTAAAAGCAGATATGTGTTTAATGAAGCTGGTCTGTCATGAGTATTTCAGGAGTCAGCTAGTGGGCAGATTATCAAAATATCAATTGTTTTGTGAATGTTGTTAACTATGCACACTTTTAATACTGAATATATTGTTTATAATTTAAAAAAATGCTGAAAAAAAGCTGATTTTAAATGAAAAAACAACAAAAAACAAGGATATAAAGTGATATTTTTGCACTTTTTCTGGTAATTTCATATTTGCCTGATACTTGAACCTCAACTAATACATTTAAAGACATGTTTTAACACATTTCTGTTGGGTTGACATAATAAGTCGGGATATAAACATTTTTACCAATACTGTGTACTGAATCAAGATAAAAAAAGAGATTTACACTACCGTATTTCTAATCTAATCTAATTTATAACATTTTTCTTTTTAATACATTTTTTATATTTTTTTTGCATCTGTTAGTTAGTTAATTCCAATAACTCATTTGCAGCCCTACTCTCACCACCTCTAAAACCATAAAATCACATTCTATGCTGCAATCCTCCTGTTTACCACCGCAGCCGCAAAAACATAAGCCTCCTCATCCTCTCCATGCCCCATCCTCTTCACACTCATATAGCACCATCAGCCACACTGGGTCTTCATCTTCCCCTCTCCAGTACACCGCAGCAGCAAAACAGGTCCTCCTCTTCTCTACTACTGTCTCCATAGCAACTGTAGGACCCTCCATACCTCACTCATTTGTTTCTGTCTGTTTAACCCCCTTCCTGGTTGAACTGTAGGTGTTGAGTTGTGTGTCGTACCCCAGCCCAGGAGGTAGTACCAGACGAGGTGCTGCTTCTCGGCGAACACGGCCACCACGATGAGAGTGTGCAGGTAGATGCCCTCACACAACATCCAGAAGTAGTTACAGCTCAGCAGGTACAGGTGGATAAACATAAGCAGTTTACAACTCACCTGCAAAAAGATATATGAAATAAGTAAGGATCAAAACAAAACTACATTGCTGACCTCATTAAAGATGCACTGCGTCACTTTTGTGGAGGAGAGTATGCTACTGTATGGCATTAAACATGGACAAAACCATGTGGCACTACCAGGTCAAAAGTTACGGGTCAAATCTGTGGAACGGTGACCCCATTTACAGTAACAATGCATGTTTTTTAATGTATCTTTGAGCAATTAAAACAACATAATGTAATAAAAAGCCGCCACCAGAAAAGTTATGCAGTGTACCTTCAATGTGGTCAGTTATCGCATTAAAAATACAACAGTAACAGAGAAACTGAATAAAGTGTTGTGCTGAATGAAACAAGGACTGAACCAGCAACCTACAACTGATATTTAAGAACACAATCTTACCGAATCGCTGTAGTGTCCATCTTTCTTCGCTACAGTGGTGAGCAGGACCACAGTGATAATAGAGTTTAGAACACAGGAAATGAACAGGTTTTTGTGTAACGTTATCCTCTGACAGCTCAAACTCCTGTAAAAACACACAATGTGGCTTTAAGTTTCCATGGCAATGTCATCTGGTAAAGTCATGCAATGTGAAACTTACTTGAAATGGAAGAATATTGCCAGAGATATGAGCAGGGATATGAGAGAGAGGCCGTGTCCGATCATCACCAAATAGAAGTGTGTCATTGTTGACTGGAAACAAAATCAAAAGTTAGCTTGTTACATAGATTAAGTATAATTTATTCACACTTAAGACTTAATGTATTGAAGACTGTACTGAAAGTGGTGGAACATGGAGGAATGGACTTGATAAAATTTAAGTTCATTGATAATAACTGTGACAATGCCATATGATCTTCAATTTTTATCAATCAAAATTGGAATATACAGGAATAGCTGGAAAAAAATCTATGGAAATCTCACTGTTTATACTTCTACTTCTACTTGATGGAATCACCGCAGCATCAGAACCATCGGCATCCACAACCTCGTCATCTCCTCCTCTTCAGTTCCACTCCCTATCGCCTTACCTGGAGCTTGGCCTGGCCCCCTGTGTGTGTTGTGTTGGGTCTGCAGCTGGTGAAGTTGGTCCAGGTGCGATTACTCTCAGGATGGCGCCACCACTGGCCAGTCTCCGAGCACACTTTGGTGGCTATGGCTGTGGGATGTTACATGGACGGTTTAGCCACATTAAAGCTAAAGTATATTCTTAGCACAAACCTATTTACAAAACCAATGAGCTAGCACTTTGACCTACAGCACATTAAATGCAAAATTCCCTTTGGCTACAGTGGAAATGAGTAACCACTTTATAATAACTAGACCTTCATTAGTCTTAATCAAGCAAGAACACAGTGTTATTTCATAATGACTAAATAGTTTATTAAGGAGGAGTTAGGGTTAGGGCAGGGGTATCCAAGCATTTTTTTACTGAGAGTCACATATTGAAAGTTATATGGAGCAAAGGGCGTCAGACTACAGGGCAATGAAGTGAATCTATAGATTGTATAAAGAACGTGAGTGTGACGTCACAATAGTGTCCAGCTCCAGTCAAATGAAGCTCATCGATGCTAGCGGTTATATGAGCAAATTTGAAGCCGTGTTGCATATTTGGAATTATCCTGATATATCCTGATTTACAGACACAATAGTGAAATAAAAACACCAGGATCATGTAGGATGGGTTAATACGGATATTTTAAGACCAAAATGATGAGCCTGACAGCTGCAGTTACAGAGAAAGGGGCACCAGTTTTACTATAGTCAATGAGTCAATGTCGTCGGAAGCGCACCCATGCTCACTTCCTATTTGGAACATGGTGACTAGCAGGTTAGCTATGTCCATTTATATATACGGTCTATGAGTGAATCATTACAAAGGGCAACAGACAAGAGGACAATGCAGTGAATCATTCAATATGTTACACACCTTAAATAATCCTTGGAAAATGTATGTCTGTATCACATCTAAAGATAGCAGATCTTTTCACAAGATGCTGTAAATAGTACTACCTACGGTCACTTGGCCAAATTTAGCAGGAAGTCCGAGGGCCAACAAAAACTGGTCTGAGGGCCGCATCTGGCCATAGTTTGGACACCCTTGGGGTAGGGTATTAATTAAGTAGTTACTAAATCTGAAACATTTGTAAACTATGTGTTCATTATGAATAAAGTTTTGTTCATGTTTTTTTTTTAAGGCTATTGAATGTGCAGTTATTATAAAGTCAAGCAATATGACTATACTGTATTGTTCCACTAACCTAGCTCATGTCATCTTCTTACTAATGGCCAGTAAGGTTAGAAAATAAGATACAATTTCTTTCTTCAAACTTCATTAACCAATCTACCAAAACACTATAGCACTTCATGTTGCACATTGAGTTGAATAAAATCTAACACAACAATAGATAATTAAACTAGCGTACCACTGGTATCAAAGTCTCCATAATAGTCCGGACAGTTCTGCTCCGCGGTCTCTCCTGCCTTGGTTTCCTCCCAGCACAGCCACGCATCCCAGGTCATGTTACACACTGGACCTGGCACATGCAACAATACTATGGTCAGATATTGTGTAAAATAACCCTCGTAGCTCATATGTTTTTGTGTATGTACCTGCTGGTTTGTTTCTGCGCTGTGCCTGCTTTAACATGCGTTGGAAGCACTGGTACTGTGTAGTGGTGATCCTGTTCCTCGTCAGCTTGTGTTCCCCTTTGTGGTTCAGATGATCTTTCTCCGGGTTCCCAACCACCACACACTGCTCATGGGACAGGGGCAGACAAGAATAAACTCTATTTATTGTTACTGAACAGCAAAGAGATTAGAAAATCTTCATCATAAATTCATAAATATTTGTTCGTGATAGTAACAAGTAGCTTTCAGTAAGGATGTCTTGTGACCCACTAGACATAAAGCCATGGTTAATCCTGTCACAATAATCATTATATGGACTTCTCACTCAATATATGATGTTATTTTTTGGCTAGATGATGAGATTTAAGTAAAAAGTAAAAGGTTGAATTAATAACTTCCATGACATGCAAACTAAGTACTAAAGTGTTTCATTCTAGTATTTATTTACTGCATGATGATTTTTAACAACAGATTAGAATCATTTTTATACGGTTTAAATCTGCTCTGAGAGAGAGAGCGAGGGTGGGTCCAAGGAGAATGATTTACCTTATTATAGGAGCACAGTACCAGCAGAATTATTGTGAAGCTTCTGATCTCCATCTCTATATTCTGAAGAGAGAAAAACAGATTGTAAACACCAAAAGTAAGGATGCATGTTTTGCTACGTGTTTCAGTGCAACAAACAATGGTAAATTATCACATTTTTATATTGCTCTTTTTCACCTTCAAAGCACTCAAAGCGATTTACATCAAGGAACTACTCACCGATTCACATACACATTCATACACCAGTGCACACAGACACTGGGGGCGATGTGGGTTAAGTGACTTGCTCAAGAACATAACAACAGCATTTATCTGTGGGAACTGGAATCGCATCACTAACCCATGGGTCAGTGGATGTGACAGCTCAAACAATGATGTTTATGTCAAGAACGGGATTTGAACTGCCTAAATCAGTGGACAAACACCCTACCAACTGCGCTATTTTTGCCCCCAATACGACATTGCATTAAAAAAAATAAAAATGCAGTCTGTTAGCTAAAAACTTACATAAAGCAGCTTTAAAACAGGAATTAATTATTGTTAGTAACTATTCATGGGTTCAGCTTCCCATTATATGCAACATATTGAGGACTTTTTAAAATTGTATTTTAAATTATTAATAGCTATGTTAATGGTCCTAATCATTCTGACACCCACAGATAGGCTTCTTTAGTTTACTGTGGTGCTTAAGGAACACAATGCTTCATTTGAGTGGTATTTTACTGGTCATTACCATTTCTTGAAACAGTATCCTCACAGTTATCATGCACAAGTTAGTCAGTGTCATACAGTTTCCAAAACTACCCATGTTACCCACGTATATATTTAAAAATAATGAAATGTAATGACAACAATGTGACCTTTAATTGAACTGCTGGAGTTATTTGTGGAGTGGAACAGGTACAGATCTCAGAACTGCCAGATCCGTGTCTCCCAGGGGCGCACTAAAATGTATTTCCTGTAGCTGCACATGCTAACATGATTTAGCCGCAGTGTTGACAGGGGCAGGGACCGCATGGGCTTAGTCTTCATCATGTGTTTTCAATTGACAATAGCTAAAAGCCCAACCCAGAAGTTAATGAAATAAAATAATTTGAGTGTGAGTGGACAGAACAGATTGCTTCCTGTTTACTAGAAGAATGCCTTAAAATTCTTATAATGGAGTAGCATACAATTGAATATTAATAACAATAAAAGCTAACAATAGAGAGATTAGAAATTGAGTAGACAAAGAGAGGTATTTGAATGAACTTGAATTCCAGGAAAGCTTGAGTTGTAATGTGACGGTTTTCCCGAGTACAACTAACTGCAGCTTTTCTGCAGAAATGGAGATATCTAGGCTGAAGTGTGTGTGGAGAACTAGGTAGACTCAAAATGACCTTTTTGAGCTGATACACAGCCATTCACTACACAAACATATATAATTTTTTCTACATTCATAATTTGAATTCATTTTCATTTACCTTTATTTATACACGGAGAGCCCAATGAGAGCACTCGGACTCTGCTTTTCCTGGGTGGCCCTGTTCAAATACATTAAAATACAAGCAAAAAACAAAAAATACAAATAAATAAATACATAAGTCAATTGAAAACATTAAAAAGGTGCACGTGTGAGGATAAATGTTTGTTACCAGATTATTAAATTGCATTTTTGGCACCAAAGTATCCAGTTTTGCTTAAGTTTCTGGATTTAAAACAGCCAAAAACAATTTTTCCCATCTCAGTTCAGGTGCAGCCAGTCCTTAGACTTATACAATCATGGGATCTTGTATTAAATTTTCAGTTTGATTTTGTCTTCTTAAAGAAAATACAATAAGCTTTCGATATATAAACTATACAGATTTGAATAATTTCTTCCCCCAAAGTCAGAACTCTGCTCCACACCACATGCTTTTACAGACAGAGCAGAGGATTGGCTGTAGAAATAAAGCCCAGTTCTTGGATGTACTGAGTGAATTATGTCCTTACTAAAACAGGAAATTACCACATGAAATCACCACCTTTTTACTTCCAAACAGTAGATTAACTTTAAGCATGCACTGTTGTGAAGTAGCCTGAACTAAACTTGTAAATGTTGTTGTTCACATAGGTAGCTGTGGCTCTGCTCTTTCTGTACCGCGCAGGGTGATGGGTTTGACCCCTCACTTCCCCTGCTCCCTGCTGCTTCCTTCCTGCAGTGATACATATGTGAGTTCAGCTTTAAAGAATAAAACCACTCAAACCTTCAAATATTTTCAGATAGTTGAATTTTTAAAACTGTATACATTTTGGGGGTTTGATCTTGCTAGTGGTTTCTTGACAAGTTTTAGCTGTATCCTAGGTAAATAAATCCCATTAGAGATAAAATATAGTTATTGTTTTGAATTTTCTTTTATAATTGTGGTGCCAATAGAAGTGGGTGAGTGTGTACAAATTGGTGAGATCTGGTGTGCAGCTAGTCATGGTTATAATCTTTTTGTGTAATTGTCTTCTGTGTTATCTGCATAGGGACAACATCTGCACAAATCTGGCATACTTACACTCTTATAACAGATGTTCATTAATATGCACTCCAGCCAAAAAATAAATACATAAATAAAGTTTGTAGCAATAACCTAAAGGCTATCTGTCCCATATTTTGCAATGCTAGTAAACATAAAAACATGCTACAGCCATACTCTTACTGTTTTTAATTATGAGCATTAATACTTTGTGTGTGAGGTCAAAAATAATTGGCCCCACAAACAGGGCCCACATGTGTCTGCAGCTGGTGGTGGTGAAGTTCCCATGTTGACGACTCTAAAACGCTGTTGTTGTTTAAGCCACATACCTCTGGACTGAGCTCATCTCCAGTTAACTGTTTAAAGCGTTTTTATTAGGCTTATGTTGTACTAATGATAATACTAAAATAATAAGGTACAAAAATCTAAAGTCATGGACGAACATAGATCTCATCCGAGGAACTGGTCTAAACTAAAGATTAAAGCCTGGACCAGTCTGGGAATCTCTTACATCTCTCCTGGAAATAAATCTGGATACAATTTCTTGTATTTTTCTACTTAAAATTAGGGATTTACTTGAGTACATTTACTGACCTATTGAATGCACGCAGACATGAATTGACTTCCAACTTTGAGGGATATTATTCTGAAGAACAAGTAAGTGAATTATGTGCCTGGATTTTTAATAATGTATTGCTTGGGAATACTATAGTTTGTGCAGTAGTTTTTATAGGCTACGTATATAAGATATCCCTGAAGACTGTTTATTATAATATGATTTTTTTTTAATAGTATTCAGTAGTATTGTTACTACAAAAGACCACATCACATTAGCTTTACTCTTACTGTTACTACTACTGTTATTACTAGGAATGCAAAGTTCTGTTTAACTTAATGATACTACAATCTCCAACTTCAAACATTTTCAACAAAGAGAGCATACTGCCATTGACTTCAAAATGAGAGCTTACCAGTGTAGAAGCAGTATAACGGTGACTCCTTCTGCTGGGGTAGAGGTGGTGAATATTCCAGTGTTAGCAGCCGGCTCCTCAGAGGAAGTGTGCTCCTCACAGTCAGAGGTGGAACTGAAATGATAAAGAGACTGGAGCAACTGACATCATCTGATCAACAAAAGGGGCAGGGCCAGAAAATGGAGCAGGTGCTCTCAAACTTTTCAAACCAAGTAGAAAAAAATCTAAACCAGGTCTAAAATAGTGATTGGCAAAGAATAAAACATTAGATCTGCACAGGATGTTTTTGCCCAACTCTTGTGGTCAGTTGGGAGAAAAGTGTGTTATATATACTGATATTTGCCAGGGAATTAAACCTGCAAGGGGCACATTTCATAAGCTTTTCAAATAATAACCTTAACCTCCCAAGAAAAAAAAAAAAGTTTTGAGGAGTGTAGTTTCTAGCACAAAAATGGTGACAGTTTTATAATAGAAAAAAAAAAAATACAGATTGGAGGTGATATATGATCTATTTTCTGTTGATAGTGAGAAAAGTATCTATGCACAAATAAATAAAAAATAAAACTAAAAAGTGAGTGCACGTAAGAACAATAATGTGAAACAGCGCCCTCTGCTGACGGCTTCATGCTACCGCAGCTACTGTTACCATGGTGACCACAGCCCCACTCTACACCATCGTTTATTTACTTTACCTGAAATGATAACGACAAGAGAAAGAAATGTTTTAATCTTAAATGAACTTCAGGCAAGTTTGACACACTTGACAGTCAGTAGGGTAACAAATAACAACCAAACACGACGCAAAATAAGAACTCTGGCTAGCTAACTTATCAAGAGCCGAGAAACACCACCAAAAATATAGAATTTAAGTGTGTATGCTAGTTTGTTAGCTAACTAGTGGTATAGAGATTTGAAACTAGCTTTACTTACGTGCTTTTGCTATGGTCTTGCCCCGCAACGAAAGTTAGCTGCCTCGGCCAGCTCAATGTAAGCTAGCAACATAATTAGCATAACATGGCGGGGTTTAATAGTCTTTGCAGTTAAAATCTTTGCGTAATAATGTGACATTGAAGAGCGGTATTTAGACTACAGCATAGTTCAGTTTTATTTTATATTATCTTAGTGTTTATTGGAACAGAAACAAATTTTGTTCATATTATACAGTTTGTCTTATTTTCTTATGAGTATACAGGATGTTGAAGAAAGCCGCATGGAGGAAGCGCGCGAGCGACGTAGTGAGCGTCCACCAGGAGCAGGCCCTCAGCACCACCATCTTCCTGCTGAAGATCTACGGACCCACGGCCTTCCTGCTCAGAGAAGAGGGACAGGACTCCAACTGCAAGGTCCCCCACTGTTCCTGTCCACTGTGCAGTTTGACATTTTGGTTTTATAGTGTCATTTTTCCATGGTGTTTCCACAGGTGTTCTTGGGTCAGCCACATTCTTGCACTTGTCCAGTCTTTTTGAGGGAAAGGGAGCCCTGCAAACATATATGCTGGTACAACTCATCTTTGTAATAATAATAATAATAATAATAATAATAATAATAATAATAATTGTTGTTGTTGTTGTTGTTGTTGTTGTTATTATTATTAGCAAAAGATGAAACTTAATTTGTCAACTGGACAAATTGTTGTAGGAGTGAAGACGTTTGCTGCTCATCTTCAGTAACTCAGAACTCAACTCAACTCAGAACTAAAGAAGCGATATGGATGAGCAGTGAAAAGTCTTCACTCCTACAACAATTTGTCCAGTTGACAGATTAAATTTCGTCTTTTGCTATGGATCAGACCTGGACAACTTGGGATTACACAGACATTATTATTATTATTTATGTATTTATTTTCTTTATGAGATTCAGTGATGATGTCTTCTCTTTTAGGATTTTACTGAAGAGGTTCCGACTTCCCAAAGAGCATGAATGTAAGATTGTAATTTAGTTAAGTTAATTTAATTTTATTTTATACCGTAGCTTTGTGTTGGACGGGTTAGCATTTTAAAAATCTATCTCATATATAATATCTCATAATTTTCACCACCATTATTTCAATAATATTGACATAACACTAATGTGCGAAAATATACTTGTAAATGTATTAGCTGAAGTTTAAATCTTACACAGTAGGTCCAAAATATGTTATCTGCTTGTGTGAAAAATGGCACACCAAAGTATATTTTATATCAAATCTTTTTGCAGCTTTTTAACATAGTTTTAAACAATGTAATCAATCTTCTAACTTAAAAAACAACAAGCTTTCAATGCATCTCCCATCATTGACATGAAACTTTTAATCCACAATATCCAGTATTGAAGTAGTACCATTAATATATAAGCTGAAAAGAAAAATGATGTCTCATCCGATCTCCTTTTTGGCCATGGTCTGTATATTTGATTTATGTTTCAAATGGATTATTAGAGGTTTCTTTGAAAGCAGATAGTTTCCAGTGTGGTCTGAGTGAGCGGGAGATCTCAGAGCTGCTCCGTCGATATTACCAGACTCCTCAGCCCAGCCCCCCCGGTGCCTCTGCCCCTGCTGCTGCTCCTGAAGGCTGGGCCTTACAGAAGCCTGGAAGGGTTCGCCAGAGAGACATCCAACCACAGCATGTATGCCCCATCTGCCTGGAGGAGCTGCTGAAGAGGAGGCAGCCTGTGGCCTACTGCAGGTATCTGTTACAGTATACTCTTTACCTGTGATGTATTCATCCATATTATCCATTTGGAATTCAATATTTAATATTCCAATTCTTCTGGGTAATGCAATCTCAGTATTATGTCATTTATTACTCTTACTCTAGAATAACTCTTGGCATACAATTGAACAGTAAAGTATAACACACATGAAAAACGTGGCTAAATATTATCTTAGCTTTCATTGGTATGTCCTTTTTATAGTGTTAGTGTCATTGTAGAATTTAAATACCTAATATTTTGTAAACATTCTCTTGCACATTCTTGCTCACGTTTAGTTTTTTTGTTTCTCCAGATTCAGTTGTGGTAATAACGTGCACATCTCCTGCATGAGAGTATGGGTGGAGCATCGTCACCGCTTAGCTTCAGACTCAGTTATGGTGAAATGTCCATTGTGCAGAGAGGACTTCTGCTCAGTCCAATCTATAAGGAAGCAGTACATGAATGCAGCCCAGCTCCACACACCAGCAGAGAAAGTGAGGCCAGACAAGCACTTAGGAGTGTCTTGTAACAGCTGCAGGTGCAGCCCCATCTCTGGGAAGTGCTTCAGGTAAGATGTTAAAGGAAACCACTGATTGAATCATTTGGGAAATCTAAAGAGAATATAACAGTTCCATTATTAATCCCTGTCATTTTACCTGTAGATGCACAGTTTGCACGTTTGTATATTTCTGTGAGAGCTGCTTAGTAAAAGGCAGACATGCTCAGCATCCGTTAGCTGTCCGCTCAGTAAGTACTGATGTTCTGAACAAAACTAAACTAACCTGGACAATCTTGAACTTAAGCAGAACAAAAAACAAAAAGTTTTACTAATTCACCTAAACTAAATTCAAAACATAAGAATCCTACCACACACACACTACAGTTTGACAAATACCGATATAGTGTATATCAAGGTGTTCATAGCTCTCTTTGCTGTTCTCACTATTTTAAACAGACAAGAAAAGAGGAGTGGTGCCTTGTCTCCAAAGACTCAAGTGGCGCTTTGTCCGTAAATGACCAGTATGTGAAACATCATGTCCCATGTCCTTAACCCTGTGGTCAGGTCTTCACTTGTTTGTTTTTGTAGTGCTCTGGATGGCCCCCTGTCCTCAGTGCCTCTTCCAGACAGTGTGCTGGCTCGGTTGCCCATGTTGCAGGTGCGAGCAGGCTCTTTTCTGCTGCAGGAGGGGCTGCAGTGTCGGCTGTGTCTGCAGAGTTTCAACCTGGGGCAGAGGCTCCGACAGCTGCCCTGCCGCCACAAGGTCTCTCTCACATTCAGCTCATACCTCCTATATTCTTGTCTAAACTTGCTTTTCAACAAAATGCTTATGGTTAGATTGTTCTTTTCATTTTGCCAGTGACATTGTTTGTTATGTACTATATCTTTCCAGTCACAATGAAAAAACTACACGTTAAAAGTGCCAATTCTTACCCACATCTCAATTCAACATTACTGACCTTCATGTTGTGATCTCATCTGAATACAAAACATGATACTGATCAGAGCATTTACTTGTATCTCTTTCAGTTCCATGCTGGGTGTGTGGATGGGATTATGCGGGTGACCAACGCATGCCCTCTGGATGGGTTTGTAATCTACAACTCACAGACTAAGAGAGACTGCAAAAAGAAGACCAATTATAAACCAGCATCTCCAAGTTCCAGATACCCTGCTAGCCAAACCACTGGGATCAGCCTCCAGGACCTCGTCGTGCCTGGTGTGGCTCTACTAGAGAATAAACATTAGCTAGAGGTGCCTACAAATTCTTCACCACTTCTAAACTGCCTGGGTACAAATCTCATCCAGTTTAGCTATCACTTATCCTGTTAATGCTAACTCCAGTCAAAAGTGTGTGAAATTACAAAAGCAATAATATAAATTTATTCAGAATCTTATGGTGAAAAATAAATAAAAATAATAGTAAATTGTGTTTTTAAACTTTGAAATTGCTTCAGGGGAAGACAAAATGTTTTCCACTTTGTTTCATGAAAATATTTCCAATCTAATACAAAAATTATGTAGTACTCCAAAATTCTTCCTCTACACATTAACTCTAGAGAGCACATACTGTACATAATTTCAATTACATAATCATTACTACTGAGCATTCACGATGATTAAGAAAAGACTAACGGTAAATAACTCAAACATATGCATAAGCATTTTTTATTAATGTTGCGCACAAAAGGCGAGACTAAGAACACTACTAAGATTACAGAGGCTAAACAAAATGTGCGCACTTCGTAAAGAACTTCTTGAAGTCTAAAGACTAAAAATCACATTATAGAACACACAAACAGTAAATGAGTACAAATACATTCAACAAGGTCACCATAAAACAGGAGTGACTTTCAAATGAACCTTCAACTTTACGTCTAGGCTTGAGCAAAAAATGTTTTCAGAAGCGTTATAAACAGGTAAGTGCTAAATTTCTGCTACATGATATTCTTTTGCATGTACTCTCAAAAATGGGCCGCAAAGCTCGTGACGTTATCATTCAATCAGATCAACATTTCGATGGAACAGCTAAAAACTGAAAAGCCAATTAAAAGTACAAAACAGCTCTTAATTACAATATACAGACAAATACAAAAATCAGTCGCAAGATACAAGCTTACCCAGTACTACAATGGAAGACTATTGAGCTCAAACCGTTTCAATGAGACATGTGCTTTATTCTGGCTTCATAAATTGTATTTAAATTATTTATTTTAGTTTATAAGCAACTAGGTCTTCATTTTCACTTTGAAGGTTTAGATTAAGTGAGACCAGTGCCGCAGCATGGCTGCTGTCAACATGATGTTAACAGTTGCAGACCATTTCAGCTAGCAGAAACATGTCCTGGTTTCAAATATGTACAGTGGTGAATTTGCATTTTCATCTGTTTAGAAAGAGATCACTTTAAAGAAAAAAAAAAAGTCCAAGTTGTTTTTTTGGAAACATTATAACTTCAGTAAAAGCTCAGAAAAGTTAATTCAGCACTATGTCTCCTTTAAAGTCGTATGTGACATAAAGTATTGCTCCAGTGAAAGAAGGTTTTTTATAGTGTAGGTGGCAGCTCAAGGTTGAATGTGCTATTTGGTGGAGCAGTGGTCCCCAACTAAAGGGCTGCAGCCAGGGAAATAATGTTTGGCTGATATCATGACATCCTTTTGCTCCTTAAATCCTTATTAAGCTCCAATAAAAACTGTCAGAGTTTACCTCATTTGAGAAAAGATGACAATTACAATCGGCAGTGTTGTAGACCTAAGTTGTTTTGTTATTCATTCAAATTTAAAATATGTACTAGTCTAAGTTTTAGTTTTAAAACTAACATCTAAACATACAAAGTCAAGATAGTTTTCACAATCTGTAAGAACAAGTGGTGGTAAAAATACAAGGCACCAATACCGAAAACCTTATGAGGCATTGTTTTAAATAAATAATAAATAATCTTCTTTTTCACTGTATAATGACTTTAGCAGCCTCAAAGACAATACAGTCAACTCTAATTTCTGACTAAGTAGTAGTAATTTGGTTCTGGTAAATCTGGTTCGATGCCCTGCTTTTACATGTAGAAATATATGTGCATTATAATGACAATCCTTTTCAGACACGGTATATGGCAGCAAGCTAATCATAAGAAATAAAACGTGACGTGTAAGAATCATGTTGAGGATGGAAAGTTATCCCTAAGTTCTTAGACACATTCACTTCCATGCATTCTACTACTTTTCTCTTGAGAGAAATATTTATGTCTAGAATAAATACTCAAGCCAAAGTACTTCAAAAAATATGTCTCATGTAGTGGAAAGCAAAAGCCAATATACTGGGCAGCTAGAACACAGCGGTGGAAAAAGTGTTCATTTAGTACTTCTTTTCTAAAGATGCTTTTGAAGGAAAAGAGCAGCAGGACCACGCGTGTAGAAAAGGCTTGGGCACTGTGGAGCAGGCATATAGTGGTAAAGATAAGTGCACTACACACTGGACCAGCTTTAGACCCTTTTAGAGGGCAGGGAGGGGGTCTGGTGACCATCAGGATGCTGGTGATCTTTATGGACGAATGGTGCACACACATAGATGGAATAAGTATTCTGCTCTGCCTTAGCTAGCCTCTGCATTCTTTGGTGACGTAGTCAAAGTGGGTACCTTTCACCATGGCTTCGTTTATAACTGACTTCTATTTCCTCACTCACTGTTTGAGAACCCTTGAGTAAGTTCATTAGAAGTATTTTTTAAAATGAGCCAAAGCGATTCATGAAAGTATTTAAAGTCTTACAAAGCTTGGCTGGCAGTGGGTTGAGTGTCCTAACTGCGTTTGTTGAGGGCCCGTGCCTCGCGGACATGCTTGGCCCCTCTCTTGTCACTCTTTCCCTTGTCCCTGACCTTCCTGAGGCGGCGCGGAGGCGGTGTCCCTCTAGACTCACTGTCCTCCTGAGCGCTGGATGTGTCCATGCCATCCCTCTCCTCAGGGATGTTGGTGATGCTGCTGCTGTCCAGGATGTTCCTGAAGGAGGAGTCCTCGGGGGTGCAGGTGGTGGTGGTGCCGCTCTCACTACTACTCAGGTCCTGCTCATCGCCGTAGCGACCCCGGCCCAGGTGGGACAGGGAGGAGGCTTTGACCGAGGGCCGGTGCTGGGGCTCGTTCATGTCCACCCCTGAGTCCAGGCTGGTGTCATTACTGCTGGGGGGGCGTGCTCTGCTCTGGAGCTCAATGATGGAGTGACGCACCTGTGCGGCGGGCCTTCCATCCAGGGACACAAACCAGGCCCTGGGGAGAGGCACTGAGGTCTTGCCCCGGGTCAGCTCCAGGAGGGTTCGCTCTGAGATCCCCTGCAGTTCACTGTGGTCCCCTGGGCCTCCGCCAAAGGCCTCGTTCAGAGTCCCAGGCACTGACACCGATGACTCCAGCAGGTTGCTATAGCGACTCCACAGAACATTAGCATTAGGGCCAGTGCCAGTCACAGGGACCTCCAGAGGCTGGGGGTCATCCTGGCTGCTCTGCTGGGGGCTACCTCCTCCTTTGGGCAGGGTCTGGGTGTTGCTCTTGCTTTCTGCCTCGTCCAGTCCGTTGCGGGGAAATGTGGCTGCCTTACATCCCAGGTCCTGGGCACTGAACAGCTCTGGAGCCTGGATAATGGCCACAGGCTGGTTGTACAGGTGGACCAGCTTATCAGGGAAGAAGTCTTCAGTGTTCATATTGGCTCGGTTTTGCTCGGCCTTGTCCCGAAGCCGCGCCACCTCTTCACTGTTGATGTAGTGGGGTGGGGGCTGGGAAGGCTTGATGTTCTCATACAGGGCGGACCCAGAGTGGCCTAGGGGCTCCTCCACATAGATGTTATAGTTGACCTTGTGCCTGGGGGTGCTGGAGGGGTCGCAGGACAGCAGGCCCTCTTCCAGGTGAGTGGATGTGGTCTGGTCCTTCTTCACCACGGTCAGTTTTGAGAAGCGCGCTCTCCTCCGTGGCGCTCTGTTGGACCCTCTAGGCATGGAACACACAAACAATGAATGCACTTTTACAGGTTAAAGAAAAATATATGGAAAAAAAATTTTCTTTCAAAAATAAGAAGAGCATTTGGCTTAATATAATAAAAGCACATTTTCCATAATAATTACAATATTGATTGTATTTTAGCTTTTAAAATGTTCATGTTTGCAGTCTCACCTGCAGTAACAGAGCAGCACAGACAGAAAGCCAATCACTATGGCCAGTGTCCCTGCCAGTAATCCCATGAGAAGGTACGTGTGATGCGGGAGGAAGTCCAGGGACCCACCTGCTCCAATGTAATCTACACATGCAAAGTAAATTGTTGGTGATCATGTTGTCAATGTTTTCTGAGATAACTGTCAAGGCAACTTGCTAAAGAACGACAGCTAAACTATATCCATCCAAAGTGCAGTTAAATGTCTGAAACCAGGCTGAATAAACATGTCCGTGTGTTCGTACCATGTGAGGTGGGCAGAGGAGCAGCGAGCCAGTATCCCAGATGGGACGCTGTGTAAGTCCAGATCAGCTCTGAGCCGACACGCTTCACAATCCCCAGACCCTGATTCTCCCAGGCCCCTGTGTACAGTTTCCAGGAACCCATGAGACTTTGCTACTGGTTGTATGTCAGAGTTGTGATAAGTATAAGGAGGACTGTGTAACTCTCACCAGTCTTGCTATTGAAGGCCCATGCAGGGACAGTGTCTGCGGCCCTCAGGCGGGTGTTAGGACCCAGGGGCAGCCTGATGTGGATGGGCCCTCTGATCTGGAGCTGCTCCTCTCCAGAGTACAGCATCACACTGACTGCTGCCACTGGCCTCAGGTCCAGGCTGCGCAGGGCTGTGAATGGACACAGGACAACTCAATACATTCAGCTCAATTCAAACATTCTTACAATGTCAATTTTTTAAAAAATCCCTTTTACATACATTTTGCTGTCTTACCTGATTTGCTGCTAATGATGCCTGGTGTACAGTTGCTGCAGTCTTTGGCCAGAGGGCGCTGTGGGACTGTGAGATAGGCTGTCACTGAGGAGATGTTTGTGGTGTCAGAGAGGGAGAGGAGGTTTTTGGGGAACTCAATCCTCGGCTGTGATGAGCTGTCTGCAAGATCAAAACAAAGAAACCAAGGTAGCATAATATTATAAATGACATTAAACCATATTGTTTTATATGTATGTGTGTGCTTGGACTGTGAGAACTATAACATGTATCTGAACTGCTGCCTGTCTTGGCCAGGACGTTCTTGTAAAAGAGATTTTTAATCTCAATGAGACTTTTTCTGGTTAAATAAAGGTTAAATAAAAAATCCAAAAAATAAAAAAACATTATTTGTTAATTAATTGTCATGGGATAACAGTCTAATTGACTAACTAAATTGGCTTTGGATATTCAGAATATTCAAATCTGTGTGCCACCCATAGAATAATATTGTCTCTTATCCCCATTTGAAATCATCACATTCTACATAGAATGCAGCCAGATCTCTTACCAGGTAACTTTCCTGTGATGAGAACCGAATCTTCATACAGCCAGATGTTTCCTTGGCTCTGAGGCAGGAGCGCTAACGTCATTGCTGAGAACACTGACAAAAAGATAGGAAAAAATACATATTTTACTCTAATACAGCTAATACAGGAATGACAGGCATTTCAGTGTCTAAATTGCAGGGTGATCCTGTTTTATAAGACCTCATGGAGACAGGATGCTTTGTTTCCTCAATTTCCTGATTTCAATTTGATACATTTGTACCTCTCAGCCTATTAATCAATTACCTTGCACTGCAGATGAGTGATGCTACCAGGAGGTGGCACTATCATCAAGTGTAGCGTCTGTGTTTTCTCTTGGGTGACTGAAGAAGGCACAAAGGATGCTGTTTTTAACACTATTATTTGTCACATTGTAATGCCCTCTAACTGTCACAAATACGGCTTTAACACTGAACTGACAAACTGAGATTTAGTGAAGGGGACAGGACGGGACAATAGACCTAGTGGCCCCCCAGCGTTGCCCCTGGTTACGGAGAGGACCCCACCCCCATGCCACACGCCCCAGGACAAAGGGAAAAAAAGGGGGAGATGCATGTTTTTATAGACAATACCGTGACATCGATACCTGTAAATTTGTAGTGTGCTTTCAGAACAAGACACACTTAATGACTGGATGAGCTCCCAGACAGATATGAATAATTGATCATCATGAATAATATAGTGGACTTTCTCAAAACAAAAGCTCTTCTGGCTCAATTTGTCATATTTAAAACTGTAACAGATCTTACCCCTGGCCTAAAATAGAATATGACCCTAAGGCGTAATGCACTGGACATTAGAATTTCAAATATAGAGTGTTTATTTATTCCTAGCTTCATAATAGCATAATAAAACAAATTTTGGAAGTAACAATATCTAGTTTAACTGTTATATTCTGGCTACACCAGATAACAATTGAAGCATTTGTATGACTGTCTAAGCATGTTTCTTTTCCAATAATCTCAAGACTAAGGCTTGGTAATATTTTTTCCATCTAACAATTGTCTTTTTGTCTAGTTAAAAATATAAAAATGGCTTTCAATATCAAGCTTTCTTAAGATAAACGATCCACACTTTCGAAATGGGATTGACTGCAGGCCTCTCAAAAAAGACAAGCTGACCAATTAGAGATATAAATTTGATTATTTGCACAGCCCTTACGCAACACAAATACTTGACACTGCTAAACAGTTTAGTGTAGTGCAGTGTAGTAAAGCTAAAAAACCTACATGGTCTGCGGGTGGTGCTCCAGGGCAGGGGCATGGGCAGGTACCCCTCCATGCGTCCCACCAGAGTCAGGCTCTCTGCACGGGTGTAGCTGACCCAAAGGTGGACATCTCCTCTGGGGCCGGTCGGCACTGAGCTCCTGAAGCTGTGGTTCACATACAGGTCTACTGAGGCGCCTGACAGAGGGGCCCGAGACACACTGTCCCTCAGCAGGACCCGCAAGATAAACGGAGGTTCTGGACACAAGACACAAGAAGGAAAAAATATGAGTTAGAAATAAAATAAAATAATCCTCGAACAATTCTACTTTATAGTTTGAAAAGCATTGTATCTTCTGGTTTTACAATGCATTATGGCAAGTCTTGGAGATTAGGGCAGATGGAAGGAGCTAGGATTTAATGTGTGCTCGGTCTCTGCAGTGATGTGCCATTGAGGCTGACAGATTTCCTCAGTAACCTTTCCTCGCAATAAAATAATGATAAGTTCAGACTGAAAGTTACATCAAGGCTCTTGAAGATGGGATCCACAGTTCTAAAGATCTTTTTGTACCAACAAAACTTTTTTCTTTGTTCCTTTTACTCCAAATTTAACCACTGTTGTAGAAGAGGTCTGCCTCCTGTTTCCTGGCTGCCCTAACCTCAACGTTCTTTTGAGTAAAACATCTAACATGAGCCATCCAAATGATGGGCTGAACAATTATCCCATCCATCCTTGTCACTGCTCCTGTCAACTCCACTGGGGTTGCTAAGCTTTGAATAATTAATTAAAGCAAAATTCTTGAATAGAGAAGACAAACAATAATTTATTTATGACATGACCAAAATATAATATTTAAAAATTTAAGACGTGAGATGGTTGCACTTTTGACCTGGCTGTTTTTTGGGGTTTTTTCTGTTGGTTTTTTTTTAGAGCCTTAGATCATAACTTAACTTTTTGTGATGTACTTTAACGGCTTCATAGTGTCTTTAAAAGTTAGATCCTGCTTTTGAGAGATCACACTTAGTTTTGATTTGTTGAATGCTCTTGTCACTCCCTCAGAGCATAATGGAGGGTAACCAACAGGAAGAATGAGTGTGAAAAAGAGCTTAGAGCTGTATTAAACAAAAGCACTGAATCATGATAGGACTTCAGCAAAATGGCTTAATATCGTCACAGGACTTTGGTCACAGTTTGATTTTTATTATCATATAGTCCAGCTGTACAGTGCCAAGATGGTAAATGTATTCAACATTTAATGCACAGCCTTGCTCATGACCTCTGCTGAGATCTCAAAACACTGTGTCAGCACAAATGAACATGTGGACGTAGCATCAGGATAATGCTACGTGTCTGTTATTGATCCAATAAATCCATCTCTGCCCTGCAATATTCCTCTGCAAACATCCTCGTTTGTCGCACACTGTCATAACAGCATTTAGGCTGAGAGAGTCAATATTATTATTGTTAAAGTTATGTCAGGGCAAGGAGTTATGTAATAGGCCAACACCCCATTTCTGTATTATCTTAGTAAAGTATTCTACATGTTTAATGAGCTTAAGCATGGAAAAACCTGTGGTCCTAAAAATTACAAACTGCTGACATATGTTAAAGTATTAAGATTTAATTTTTCTCAACATACCAGGGAGCCTATATTGGTGACACTATTTTGCTTTTGGTTTTAAACAAAAAGAAAGAAATTCACTTCCTCACTACGTTTTATCTTTTTGTATTTTTATCTAAATTATCAGAATGGAAATGAAACAAAACCCTGAACAAGTCAATAATGAATAAATTACTTTAAAAATAAAAATACATTATCGCTGACTATGTATTTATAATATTTTATTGTTATTATTGAATCTTGTAATGTAATGTAATTTTTTCATCAAGGTCTTTATTTTCCCCAGTACCAACACAACAGCCAAAATCAAAGCTCCTAAAACAAAACAAATACTCCCAGGCTTGCTTCAGATTGCTGCTTTTGAACATCCAATCCTCATCCTTTGTCCCCTTGCATTAATTGGACACTCATTATGATTTATTATGATCTTATTACATCACATCTGCGCCTCGTGAGTCAATCCGGGCCTGTATGACTCCTATTTGTCTCATCAGGACCTCCCCAAACAAAGACCATCTGTGCGCACGGAGCTCCCAGCAGCCACGGCCGGGAGCTCCACAGACCTTACCCGTGAACGAAGCTTCTGTCACGGCCGCGGCGAGCCCATTGTCCCCGGGAGGAGTCGATTCCGTGTCCGTGTCAGAGGCCCCCAGACCCCCCGGACCCCCCAGGCCCCAGAACAGCAGCAGCAGGAGCGCGCGCACGAAGGGTACCAGCAGTGAGGGCGGCATGGCGACATAACGACCCCCCGAAATGGGAGCTCAGAGTCCAAAATATTTAGATTCTGGTGTCCGGATGTCAGTAGCAGGGAGGGTCCATCCCACAGCACGCTCCGATCTGGAGAGCCCCGGACAGTGATGCTGAGGATGGGTGTGTGTGCACAGATCGGCTATGGAGACAGACGTACCACTCTGAATGATGAGGCGAACACAAACATAGCGAAGTGTGTTTATAATGGCAGTTTTTAACTTTTTCTCTTCTTTGCTTTTCTTTGTTGAGTCTTATAATATCTTAGCTTATGCTTTTATACATTTTTGAATTTTGATTTTTGATTGAGTTAGTTTGTTGCCTCAAAGCAATTGAATAAATACTAACTTAAACTACTCAAGAACAAATAAAAACAACACAACTAAACTCATTCGGATGTTAAGGTTTAACTAGATTCATGTTCATTCCAGGTAGTGTTTCATTTTCTCACTAGACGTGCAGGAGTGAGACTTCTTACACCAGCTCTATCTTTGCTCAGTGGGGAGACACTGTTACATCACTGACTCTGAGCCCCCTGGTGGTCATTCTTAAACCAGCATCCATCCTCTCCTCTCTCCTCTTTATCCTCTGTCACTGTCAAATCTTCTTCCCCACCTCCACCTTCCTCCTGCCCCTACCTTCCTCTTTTCTCACTCTTTATTTTCTCTCTCCTGCTCTCTTCCTCTACTCTCTACATTTTTTCACAAGAGAATAATTTAAGAATTGAATATTTGTTTTGGTTCTTCAGTTTATATTTGCAAAATACCTTAAATTTTCATACATTACAGATTCATGAATAGAAATGTAGAGAATGTCACCAAAAGATATCCAAAGCTAAACCATTTTTTTTTCTGTTCTACCTCAACACCAGATGGCGCTACACTCTTATTAGTGCAAAACTGACAATATTATACAGATTCCTAATAATCTAATCTATCTATTAATAAAAAAAAAACCCAAAACAGTTAAACAAACCATATCAGGTATAGATTTATTAAAAATGCCATGGCATAAATACACAAATATCTTTTAAGCTATCGAAAATATTGAAACGTTTCTACAATTTCTTATAATACAGTACAAGGTTTACCATGTATAAGGTCTTGAATTGGGCAATATTTATTCAAAATGTCCAAAACAAATACTTTTCAGCACCTTTATGAAACTTTAGTGCATTATTAACCTTGCACATATTCCCGCTGTGAGGTTAAACGGGTGGGCGGACCAATAAAAGAACAGCAGTGAGGATTGTGTGGAAGCTGAAGGCCAAGCGCCCAGGTGTACCAAAACAAACATGGCAACACTGACAGACGTACTTCAGTCTACTTTAGCGTCAATACGGACTACTTTGTGAAAAACCTGCAGAAGGTAAAAACGCTTTTTGCGCATTTGTGGACAGGAAAGATGATCACATTCACAATATGCAATACTGATAATACCCCATTTAATTTATTTATTTTTAATATTATTACAATTAGTACAGTAGTTTTTTGTTTCTGTTAAGGAATAATTTACTTGTGAGAAATTACAAGGCACTGAGCAATGGTCACTAAGAATACTTTTAAATGGACATCAGAATTGCTGTTAATTACGTAGTATTTCAGAACCATTAGCAGGTGTACGTAACATTGTGTATAACTGTTATATTGATGACATCACAAATTTCTATAATACTGCAGTGTTTAAGTAGAACTGTGGCAGGGTAGAACTGTGACATATTGCTGTGGTTGACCCTTGTCACTATTTATAAAAGATTCTTTTGAATATGAAAAAATCCAACAGCTAAATGGCGTAGTCCCCGTAGCCGCTGGGACAGAATGCGCTGCTCCGTAGTGAGTCCAGGCAGTTGACAAGGATGAGTGTCCCGGTCAGGTGTCTCCATTTGCGGGTGATGGGGTTCCTCATGCGGTCCAGACCCGTGTGGAGCTCCTGGATCACGTCTCTGTAACTGTCCCCGATCTGAGCTGCCCATGTCAGCAGGAAATCGTATGCTGGCTTCCACATAGACTGAGGACAGAGAAACAAATATTATTCTGTATACCATGGAGATCAATGAATTCCTTTTCAAATAATTTCAGACCCACAATATAACTGCACAATTGACCTCAAACCACCCACTGTAAAATGTAGGGGAAAGTAAAAAAAAAAGATCAACTCACATATTTTTCTTTTTACTAGATAAGCTTTGTTTACCCTTTTACTATTTGAATCTAAGTCGACATTAACAGAAACATCTAGCTTTGAATAGTTTGAATATTTCAAGTTAAATGATCTACCAAGGAGGTAAAACAAAGCTAATTAAATTTTGTAACTCCACAGGTAGATCATATATTTTGCTTGATATTTGCACAAATGGATCTAAACTAATTAAAAACATTCCAATCAAGTTTCTGATTTCACAACATTCTAACAAGTGTATTTAGTCTGTTTTTATAAATGAATGATAAAGACATGTAGTCCAGCCCCACCTCATTGTCAAGTAGGCCGTTCTTGTCCCGGTGCGGTGCCTCATATGCGTCCATCTGCTGCCTGGACACTCTAGCCAGTTTGTCAGCTAGCTCCCTCCAGCGGCATGCCACCTCTACTGCAGTGGTCAGCAACACAAAGTCCAGCACCAATCTGGCAACCAGGCCCTGGCAGTCCATCTTCAACAGGGCCTAGGATAAGAAACAATTAATTAATATCAGAGTTACAAATTAGAACCTTTTGGATATCATGTTAGCGTCAAATACAATAATACACACATAGCTCTTATTTTTAGCCAATACAGGTACACAACTAAAGAATTCAACACATACCACCTGTAGTGTTTTACATAACAGGTGAGAGTTGTGTTCCTAGAGGGAGGCTGACACCACCTGCTCCATTACGATCCCTCATGTTTATTTCATCTATCGTATGGTCATTGATGAATCTTTTACACAGGTGGCCATAACGGCCTCATTGAAAATAACACTCCCACTGTTTTTGGCACAGCTGCTTCTGTTGCCATTTTGACTACTTCACATGTTAAAATCATCATGATAAAATGGTTAATATTCACGGTTGTTACATCAAACTATGTTCTTACACCAAATTCCCTTCTTGTTATAACTAGACAGATTGCGGGTTGTGTGTCTCATGCGAGTAATGTGGTCTTGCCCATGGACACAACAACAGCAGACTCATGAAGGCAAGATCAGAACCACTGACTTTGGTTGGTAGGCAAAAGCATATCTTATCTTAACCCTGCACAAAACATTCTGATATTTCAACTAGTTTGTATTTTTCTACATTGTATCCCATAGGTGAGCATTATTACATTATTTCATTTGCACAAAACAGTCATAATTCCCATTAAATCTAGCAATCTGCTGAAGTGCTGGTTTCTCTTCTGTACATGATGCCTGTGCTGTAGGGTGACACCCATTACTTTCTTTTACAAACACTCTGACCTTCCGCTGAGGTCAGGGGTCATACAACAGGTCACTTAACTATAGAGCTCAGCTGCGGCCCTGCTTTATGCTTAGAGTAAAGGTCATGGCTTCCGCTTGGTCGTATTCCGCTGAATACAACAAATCAAACGTATCCTAACTATAAAAGGTTTATATGTGGTATCTTACATTAGCTCTACACTCAAGTTGACAGGCTGAAGGAGTGTAGTGATGTAAAAATGGGATTGTGTGTGTGTGTGCAGTGCAGTGTGTGTTTTGGTTGTTATTGGGTGGGGGTGCGGGGGGATTGTAGGTGCAGTGTGCAGCCGGAGCTGGCAGCTGACTGAGGGGCTGTCACACTCACAAGCCCCTATTCAAACAGAACAACAGGGGACAGACGCTCTGGAGACATAAATGATGCCACCGCAGTACGCTCACACTACTATGCACTGTTACTTTACATTTACCTCACACCATGGAACATAAAGAATCAACTTTACTTTCATTTTCATCTGTCTGGCTTTGACATTGGCACATTATTGTGATACACTATAATATAAATAATATTGTGACATGGTGAAAATACATTAGAAAGATGCAAAAAACAAAGCTAAAATTAACTAACTAGCTGTTCAATAAATTGCACATTGGCATTTATTTCATGGACATTTTTATCACACTCTGCCATAACATAGGGCTGCGTCAAAATGTCCGATTTCATTAATAGCAGTCACTTCCACGCTTTCATGCACTTTAAAAGGACTTGCCCAAAGACACAACAGGAGTATGTGATGATGGTAGATGGATTCAAAGTCCTAATATTCTATTTCATAAAGAAACAAAATTTCTGAAATATTTGATGTCTTTCATATTCTGTCCTTGGATTTTTGATTAAAGCTGTGAAAAGCAACAATAACCTATGGCTCCATGCCTTCCTCCCTGTCCCTCCCAGTTCACTGTTATTCTACACTCTATTTATAAATGCTACAAATAGCCCAAACACAAACGTGTATTACCTTTTGTATTAGTATTGCACAGCTCAAATATTCTTCCTCTCTCTCTTATCCCCTCTCCCCTCCTGTGTTGGTGGATGTATTATTGAAGCCCCCCTGCGTGTGCCCCTGCCCTCCCCTCTTCTCTGATTCTCTCATAGCTCTCATGTGTCCACAGTAGTAACCTGAGCCACAGCTTTAGAACCTCCAGCAGGGCGGTGTCGGGTGCTTGCAGGCATCCAGCCCAGTCTCCCTGGGTCTGCTCACCTTTCACATGGGAACGCGACTTCAAAAAGGACCCTCTTATCAAAATAATTCTAGGGGGAATTGTAATAGCTCATAAACATGGAAATGAATATGAATTTCACTATACTATTTTTTAACCTTCTGTATTCTCATAAGATAATTATTATTAATACACATGACCAACATTTTAATACACACACAAATCAATAACCATTAATAATTAAACATAACATTTGTATTAAAACATTTCACATTCTTTTGTTTGTAACTTGGTCTGAAAAAAGTTAAATTCTTACAAAACAGATGCTTGTGTAAACATGTACACAATACGCAGATTGTCTTAAAAAGCCCTTGAAGATTACCGTAGATATTTCTTCCAAGAGAGAGGTACTGAGAGAATAATGACTGCCTTGTCTCCTAATGATGCTGTGTTTGGATTAAACTTGCCCTGGATATAGAGTTTAAAAACTATTACATAATTGTTCCTCTTACTTTTGGTAATGCCTGGGTCACTTACTGTGCCCTGTTACAACATGCAGCAACTGTATAAACCACACCAGACTATACAACTCAAGTAAACTCAGAAAAGACACAACCGCTTTTATTTAGCGGAGGCTTTACTCCCCACAGGTCCAGGGATGAACTGTCTCAAAGAGAAAATGACTGTCTGTCTGCAGCTCTACCAGGATAAATAACTCATAAGGAGTGGTGTTTTCAGGGATGGCTAATGGGAAGACGGCTGCGTGGGGCCTTTCAGATTTTATTGTGTTATTTTGTTATTGTGTTATTCCGTCCCTCTACTTTTTTCCCCATATAATGGTGCTGTTCATACTGTGAGCCCCCCCAAGGCTAAATCCAAGCTAATGCATTCTCAATGTATTTCTGTATCGATTGAAGACTTGCTAGCTCTCACAAACGTCTAAAAGTAGCAGAGGTCAGTATACATTATTGGAATTTCACAAACCAATGTCTGTCCTTGTGACGTTGTTTAGCATTTGTGTTACTTTTCAAAACTCTTTTTAGCTGTGTCTATAAAAGCAAACAATATTCCATTATGCTGTCCTCATAAGTTTTATTGTATTTGATGATCTAGGTTATTGCATTGTTCGACTCACCATCATAAGCTCTCTCTGGAAGGACTTCCTCTCCTTGCTGTCCATGTTGGTACACTCCTCCTTCAGCTTCTCCAGAACAGATGCCACCTTCTCTGGCTCGCTGTCCAACTCAGTTCGACAAAAATAATGTAGCGGTAGGTTCCCATATCCTAGTGCGTCCGCAAAGGCCTTCCAGTTGGCAACATTCTCCATCAAAACTGTCCTCACTGAAGCATATATATAGGTGAGGAACTTGCAAGGCTTCAAGATTTGCTCTAGCAACAGTGTGGTGGTGAGATCTGGGCCAGTCCAGTGAATAGGTTTGACTTTCCCGAGAACAAGTACATTCTTGGCGTGCACAAGACCTATCTTTCCTTGATAATATCCAATGTACCACTCCTTCGTCCGCATGTGTCCTTTTAGTTTGATTTTTTCCTCACTAAGCAACGCCACAATGTCCCCCTTTTTGTATTCCAATAAGTAAGTGCTCTTATGCTGCCTGACAACCGTCTTAATTAATTTACCAAATTTCAAATTAGTAATACAGCGATCTTGGAATTTGGGGAACTTGGATGTGACTGCAAGAGGTGAAAGAACAATTTTATCTACCTCTTTTTTCTTCAAGAATCTCCTAGCACCATTGTTCCTTGATGCAGTTGTAGGTGGCGGTTGCGGAGTTTGGACACAAAACTGGGTAAGAATACAGTCCAGAGCATCCTTGACCTGTACTCTAAGTGTAAAATCAAAAATACTGCTGGAATCTAGAGCGGAGATTCTGTAGAGGAGCCGGTTGACTTTCCCAAGTTTCACCTGAAATCCTTGGATGATGCCAGCCCCCTCTGCCGACTTCACTTGGTAGTTAGACATGTTGGAGTACAGTCCTACCTTAAGGTCCTGAGGGTACCCAAGAACAAACTGGTGCTTACCCCATAACTGTAGAGAGACAGGTGGTGCAGAGCATGCTTGGCGACCACCCTCATTCACCAACAAGTTCTTAGGTGTGCAGTCATGCCCAAACATCGCTACTACTATCCTAAAAGTTGGATGGATGTGTTTAGGTCCATACAATCCTAGCGTTACCTTTCTTTGCACATGGTCCCAAACGGTTGAATTTGGTCTAATATTTACTGATCGGACCACCACTGCCACGTACATGCAAGGTTCCAAACTGTCTAGTTGGACTTGGACGGTATCATTGTAGATGTAAGCGTTAGGGATTGGAGTATAAGGTCCTTCCTTGCAGTCGCTCCTGACACACACCACTCTTGCCTCTTGATTGCTGCTCTTTTTAATGGCAACTGATACTTTAATTTCAAGGGTGATAAATGACTTGATCTCCATGTTGCTAAGCTTAATCTCCACAACGGGACTGACAGTGGAGCAGTGGTCACCGTTCAGCTCCAAGGGTGGATCTAACAAGGCCTTCATGGAAATCTGCTGGTAGTCTCCAGAACTTATGTGACCTTCTGGAATGTGGACACTGATATTGGTGTCTGGAAGTTGAACAACCCCGCCATTACTATCAAGCCTGCACACAATATTGGTTTCTACAGGTTGTGTTTGACCCCATCCAGGACTTTGACCCAAAGAATCAAGGTCATGGCAAGACCTGGCTAGTTTTCTATGGTTCAACCAAGCAGTCCTGAAGTCCTCCCGACTCTGAAACTGCTCTGGTAAAGGTGCTTTGAGACCAGTAAAGAATCCGGAAGATGGTAGAGATGGATTGGATTGTGCCTGCAAGATGGAAAGTTCTGAAAGACTGTGGGAACGCTTACTCCGCAAAAAAGGGTTATTCCGGTTGAAATCTGAAGTGATGTCTTGGGTTGGACTTGTGACAGGGGTGCTGGTATAGTGACAGTGGCTGAATCCATTTGGAACTGTGCTGGTGTTAAAGCTAGAAATGCTTGATGGAGGGTTTTCAAACAGAATAAGATCGGTAGAGTTCCTAATACCTTTGCCATTTTGATCCATTTGACTTTTGAAGGGATTTATGGAGAAAGGACTGCAAATGGCTGCAGGTTTCAGAGTTACACCATTGGTCCATTCTCCAAACTCCTTCAACCCTTCGTCATTGTCTTCTCCAAAACCATCAATCATGCCACTGTCACTCAGAGTTGAACTTCGGAAATGAATGGGCTGTACGTAGGTTGCCGGGATGTAGCCCATTTCTGTGTTGTTGTGAGCGTACCACCAGTCGCCGCCTGAAGTGTCTAGTACAAAAAGCCGGTCGCCTTTGGAGAACTTCAATGTGGTGAAGCTGCTTGGACAGTAATCCTTTATGGCAACTACTTCCTGTACCGCTCCCAGCGCCGAGGAAGTGTCAAGCCTTAAGGCACTTGGAGAAGGCACTGAAAAAGACAAAGACAACTTTTCAATTAGCACCTCAACGCTTTACGGGATAATCAAAGACATTATTGCTCTATTAAATTTATAAGTACAAAATCCCCATGAGAGAGATTGTTTATTGCTGTTTACAGGCTGTATTGGCATTGTTGGTTCACTCTCCAGCTGGAGGTCAATCAGTTAGCTCTATTTAGCCAAGATTCAACACTCTACATATAAGGTCTTCATCATACCTTTGACATTGTTGAGGCTGGAGCTGCTGACCCCTTCGCTCACATCAATAAGGGTCCCTTCCGACTTGCAGCGTGGCAGAACATGGCTATTGTTGTTTGCTCTGATGATCCGATTGGCAGCCATATCTCCGGATGCACCAGCTGATTTTTGCAGCCAATCTAGACAAACAGATAAAGCAAGAGAAGTTTAAACTTAAATTGTGTTATTATAATCATAGCCTTTTTTTACTTTGATTTTTTTTTGTTGAGCATCCCATTTATTTGCAACTAAACCAATGATGTGTGCATCTGGAGGGAAGGGTATCTATCAGAAACCTTCACGGAGTATTGAGATCAGAGCTAAGAAATGCTGTGCTGACCTGAGAAAAGAATGTAAAGAGGAAATAGGATGACGTTTGCAGCTTGAATCCATCATATTCTTAGTACTTATTACTTTTAACGCTGCCAGATATAAAAATGACTGTACCAGCTCCAACCAGAGTTAGGGCTGAATTTGCCATTGAAAATATACAGTGTCAGCAAAGGCTTTAATCTGATTAGAAATGTAGTGCAAAGCAAACTCTTCCTTAGCCCTCCATAGATGTATTATTAGTCCAAAATGAGGGGAGAGCAGTGCTACATTTGCACATTAAAGGCCCAGGAGCACTGAGAGTGGCTGGGTAAAAGCTTGACTCATTATCTGTGTTAGAGTTGTCCTCCAAGAGATGAATGTACCGGAGAATGATTTATATGCACAGTTTCATCTAGTGTTCCATGATGAGGCTAAGTCTAATTAGCTTCACAAGACCGGCGGCCATGTTTGAACCTCTAGTACTTCCTGTTGGACCAGAGTTGCATTATATACAGCAAATTACAGCAATTACTAGCTAAACTCACTTATATATATATATATATATATATATATATATATATATATATATATATATATATATATATATATATATATATATATATATATATATATATATATACATACACATACAAAATATATATATACATACATACGTACACACACACACACATATATATATACATATATGTATGTATGTATGTATGTATACATACTTAGGATTTAGTTTAGATATCTTGATAGCTGATATAAGCAAAACAATTATAGGATGCCATAATATGTTGTGAATTTTATAGAACGAGAGGAAAGTGAGTTAAGGTACATTTGAGAGGGAACAATTGAAAAAACTCTGGGACTGATTTATTGGGGATATATTTTTTTCTGAAAGCCTGTCTTTGATTTCTCTGTGATTCCCTTCCATGTCAGAACAATACACTACAGCTGAATGCGTTTATCAGGCTGAGGCAGGGACTGGCTCCCATCAATACCAGGCTCAACAAACCGCTTTGATCTGTCACCAAGGATACTCCCGATAAGTACAGCAGGAAGAGGCCATGCAGGAGCTACATGAAAGAACCAACACAGCGGGACTAAAGAGTATTGTAGCATTATAAAGCCTACGACGTCCTGATTTGAAGAAACAATTTAAATTTTTTTTTTTAGTATCTGTACCTGGTACATGTTACCAGTGCCTGAAGAATCTACAATAAATCAATATATTGAACATGAGAAACATTTTCAGTGCGCCATTTTGAACATTTCCAGCTAACTTTTATTTAAATGTATTTAAATTTCTACCTCCTGATATACAGAATATGAGGAAATTCTAAGCCTGGAACTGGCTAATCCCTGCATATAGTTCTCTATCAGAGCTACATCAGATGACACAACTTTAGTCTTCATTCAAATTACAGTATTACAATCATTTTACAAGGATCCATCCATTCAGCTTCTGATCCGGGGCCGGGTCGTGGGTGCAGCAATCTAAGCAGGGACTCCTAAACTTCCCTCACCCCAGACACTTTGTCCGTGGCAGAGCCTAAAGTGTTCTCGGGCCACCTGAGAGACATAGTCCCTCCAGTGTGTCCTCGGTCTTCCCAGGGAGGCGTCCACGAGGCATCTGGAACAGATGCCCGAGCCGCCTCAGCTGTCTCCTCTCTATGTAGAGGGGGAGTGGCTCTACTCCGAGCTCCTCTATCTCTAAGGGAGCACCAAGCCACCCAGCAGAGGAAACTCATTTTGACCGCTTGTATCTGATCCGCCTGTCAATCTCACGTTCCATCTTTCCCTCACTCGTAAACAAGACCTCGAGATACTTGAACTCCTCCACTTGGGGCAAGGACACTCCACTCATCAGGAGAAGGCAAGCGACCTTTTTCTGATAAAGAACCTTGGCCTCGGATTTTTTTCTTATTATGGTTCTTCAAGATAATTAAAGAAAAAATGTTGGTGATTAAAAGTTGTTATTGTTAGGGATATTAATTGATTCAGAGAATGTAAACAAGGGATTGAGGAATGGTTGAGTGGCACAGAATTTGACGGCTGCTGTGTCCCTGCACGTCCTCTGCTCTCGTCCCAAAGTGATTCATGTGTGAAATGTCCCTATCTCTCTACGGAGCAGCCCGCAGGGGGAACCAGACTAAATGGAGCTGATAAGAGTGCAGTTTAGTGCCGCTGCTTCAACCTTATCCTTCTTCCTCCTTCAAAACTCTACAGAGGAATGACCGTACCCCATGATGAAACATGATGAAACAAACATTTTCTCTAATCATGACCTATAATTCAGAAATAGTTAAAAGGAACGTAATACTGTTTTTGTTCAGTACATTCAAATTTAATTTTAGTAAATTTAAGAACATGTTGGTAAAGATGTGTATCTGATAAAAAATTGCATGATTTGTTGTATCCCTCTATGCGCTGACCTCAATGAAGATTCTTTGAATAACTTGCCGCAATGCACTTTAGTGAGTTGGATTTTGGGTGCTCAGTATATGCTTCACTAGGCACAAGCATGTACGGATGACTTAGTTCACTTCCTCTGAACTCAAGCTAAACGAATGTTGGTGTTATTTGAGTGAAAGATTTGTTGACTTTAATTAGTCTAGCAGACCCTGTGGAGTAACGTAATAGATGACCAGTGGAGAGAGTAATTTGTGTGAAATCTTGTGTCCAGGGAAGTCTGGGTGGGCAATACACAACAGTGAACAGTCAAGTCTATCTATATGGAATGCTGTTTTAGCACAGTTTCTGAAAAACCCATAAATCACAGACACTGATTTAATTTGACAGATTTTTAAAATAAAAATTTGACTCTATCTCACAAACACCGTTAACACTGAATAGCTTGTGTTAAGGCATAAGACTGGATTCTCAAAACAATATGGCATTACAGTAAAAATTGCAGACTGGAGAGGGTTACGGAGAGGTGAAGTGACGTCAGCCGCAGTAGAAGTGTATGGTACTTGTCTGTGAGGGGGCGAGAGGGATTGAGCTAATCAGATGACCTTATTGGCTCAGAGGAAAGGCAGACACGAGCCTGAGTGTGACAAGAGAACACACATGACAGCCAAACACTTGCATAGAGACTTAACAGCAAAATAAATAATGGTAAAAACAATACTATCCAGAACAGACTGACTAACTTTAAAACAACAAAAACTTGAGAATTGTAATTGACAGAGAGAAAAAAAACTGTTTAGGTAGCGTAAGGTTTGGGGTAATAACCTAGATTTATGAAACAAAGTAAACTTATCCTTGGGCCTAAACTTACAATTACTTAACTGTCCCTATAGTCTATCAATAATATAGAAGGACAAAACTGCATGGTTGCTTCTGCTATATATATTCAATTGGACAGCAGCAGCCAACAGGTGCACTCTAGACCAGATTACATGGAAAACCTTTATCTCCCACCACAGTGGACTTTTACATTACACGTCTCCATTAAATTTTAATATAACCATTTTTACTAGGACAAAGGAGGGTCTACTACACTGCTAGTAGAATAGTCCTTTCCCTATGCAACCAATATGCACCATAAGTAAACTTCAAAAACGTAATTAAATAATGTACAAAATAAATGAATAAAAATACACTAAAGCTCAAACTGTTTTTTTTTTTATGTTACAGGATAAATGTGTTGCTCTCAAGTAGGTGTTGTAACCTACAGAACATTTTATGGGTTAAAAATATTTCTATTCAACTGTTCAACCCCTGCACAGAGAGATGAAAAATATATTTATATTTTTGTAGTAATGACATTGTTGCGTATTCAACAATGCATTACTCAACAATTTTTAAAACTGTTTAGATCAACTATGTCACTTTTAATGTTATTGTACACATTTTAAGTAGTTGTAAGGTAGATTGCAGCCTGTTCATCGGTTTCAGACCAATAATTCCTTTGTGATTTGAACCCGGGGAGGACCTGAAGGACCTTTCCCCATTCAAAAGATATAATATTTTGATTTGATTTGCTGTAATTGCTATTTCTATTGGTTGAAATCCATGAATAGAACAATATTAGAAGAAGAATTAAAGCATGTGGGCCTGAACTATAGACTGATTTCTATTAGTATTTAGTTTTCCTCAAAGTTTTAGTATAATTAGTAATTACATTATTGCATGGCCTACTTTTCATTACCCAGTAAAAACTGCAAATTAGGTTAGATTGAGAAGCATTGGAATAGTCTTATATTTTAGTCTGAACTTCACAAATGCAAACGTCCATTCAAAAGGTTTTAAAAGGAGTGAATTTGTTGCCTCCCCTCTTTTGGTATGTCCACCACTGTTGATCGTGCGTAACCCCGGTAACATACTCACACACTGACCCGCTGCTGTCGCCCTCTCCCCGGGATCCTGCTTGGATGTAGACCGCTACTTCTCCCACCGCTGGCGTCTTTCCAGCAAACTTCAGCGGCTCATGCAAAAGATACACGTTAAATCAACAAGTAGGCGTCCAAATCCGCTGTCCCCGTATTCAGTTTATGTCCTACGGGAGCTAAAACGTCCAGAAAGCAGTCTGTTCGTGCGCTCCTACGGTTGGGTTTCGCTCTGAGGCTGGACTGAGTTGATGGTGGAGCGGAGAGAGAGCGCGAGGCAGCAGTTGGCGTCACGTGACACGGAGGGGCGGGGCATGCGCTGGTTTTGTTATGATTAGCCGCTTTAGCACAGATTAGCATTTTTCATTAGCAAGAGTTAGCACTGATAGCTCGGATAGCTTTAAATAGGTAAATAATAAATAAAAGCACAACAAGCCCCCAATTTAAAGCAAAATTAAATATGTATTGAAGCTATATATAACATCTGATAACAACAATATAACCAACTATTAGCATTCTCAGGGCCGGCCCTAGCTTTCAGGGGGCAAAATGTGTCTCTGGGCCCCTGGGCAGTGGATGTACCTGGGCTCAGCTATTGGTGACTTGCATTTGACAACGTTATGACCATGCTCTCATCACCGTGTCCATTTGTGTTTCTATTTATATGATTAAAAGACTGAAATGTTTTAATCTAACTTGTAAAACGGTCATTCAAAAGTACCTCAGCTCACCTTGGGGGTGTAAACACATTGATAAAATAAATGTAGGTAGCAGATATTTTGCTACTGTATATAAAACAAAAAAAAAGTCTTTATAGAGGGATATTTAGGCTGCTGTAAAACACCTGAGCACTGTTTCTAGTATAACTTTATAGTATAACTTTACATTATATTATTTTCAATACAGCTTTATGGGTTCTTGGGGGCACTCTATTGGCCTTGGGGCCCTAAGCAGCTGCTCAGTCTGCTTCTAGGCTGGGCCGGCCCTGATCTTTATATTACTGCCAAAGGTTATAGTTTATGGGCACACTGATGAGTCCATATGCCTTAAGCTCTCCACCTGGCCTTTGGGAAATTGTGCAGCAGCAGATTCTCAAATATTCAGCTAATTAAGGCAAACCACAGATGGAGGCGATACGGGAGGTGATCCTAGATGAAAATGCAAAATCCATGCCAACAATATCTTCGAACAATGGGTGTATATTGCAAACCTTAGTGCTACAACTTCTCAAAATAAGAATCTGAGAGTTAATTGGCTGTTATGAATAAGCCGATTAAGAACAGTGAGGTACTTCATATATCATCATGCAAGTCGCCTATTCTTCAGTGAGTTACAAACCATATTTTTTGTAGCAGCCCCAAATGTGGATAACTGGAGAAAGGGCATCTGGCATAGAAATGAATCTGCCTAATTTTTAGGCTATAAATGCACATCCATCCCGCTGTTTCAACTATAACCCTCCTCTGCCCCAGCTCCACCGCAGCAGCAGAACCATCAGTCTCTCAGCCTCTCCATCCCATCTTTACTACATACTACTAACAGTGTTTAGGCCTAGACACCCAAATCCCCATTCAAAAACTTGCCTACTCATTTTACCCCTTGCATTCTTTAAATGTTTGTCTTTTTATGACTGAAATAGCCCAAAAATCCTTCCCGCTTTGTGTACATTTGGGATGGAAGGGGCTGTTGCACACTGAATAGGTCTTGCGTCGGTTGCTGCCCCTGAGTGCAACTCTTGTGGGGGCCCTCTCTGAATAGACCAGCGCTTTATGAAAGAGCACCTTCTATTAAGTCTTCATCAGACGGAGGCACTTTGCATCAGAATACCGTGCTCCACGTCAACCTGCCCGGGCCCTACCGCTAATGCTGCTGTTACCGCTGGGAAAAAATAAACTCTGGAATGTAGCGCATCTTAGGCTCTTGTCATGCAAATGGATGACATCAGTGGAGAAAAATGTGTACTTGGCCAAATATGGGCCTAAAATGACAATGTATGAGACAATAAACTATAGATAAAAAAGGAGTGAATGAAAATAAGCCAAAAAAATTGCATTCCTTTAAGCCTCACTGCGTAACATTTCAGCTTTTTAATACTGAAAAATGTCTTGAAAAACATTCTTACAGTGAGTGAGCTTATCTAACACAGACAAACTCATAATTCGTCATGGTAGCTGCCTTGCACGCATAAAGATGAATAAGTTAAAGCTGTACTGTGGAACATTCTATTTAAAGTAACAACACATCTGGTATTTCTGATAAATAATACATGATCAAATAAATCATTTTATTTTTGTCTTGGAAATGCTACACAATGCGCTTTTAGTATTATGACTACTTAGGACCTTACAATAGTTATTTATTACTTCATGTGTCCCTTATACTCCTGACATTTCACTTTGAATTTGTACTAATATTTGTACCATGCATCCTAAGTGTATTGCCAATATGCACTCTATTAGCCCTGTTATATGTGTGAAGTGTGCTGCAGTATAAATCCTTAGCTAATCCGGTCCCTGTAGGTCCACGGCTTCACTGCTGTGTGGATATGAGAATGTTATCCAGTGTAGCAGTGAGGAGGAGACAGAGGGGAGGATTAGCCCAAGGACATGAATAGATATGAGCCTAATAATGTTACTGACCAGCTCTTCTGATTTATACAGTTCTCAATCTGGCATAGAAGCGCTCCTAGTAGTAGTGGTAGTAGTATGTTTTAAATCAACTATAGAATAAGCTTTTCAATGTGGTACAATAGAAATGCATTGTTTGGACCTGAATATAAAATGCCATAATGCTGTTTGGGTCTGACTTTGTTTCAGGCTGTGGAAAAGCAGCTCCTGTGGGACTCCTGTTCACTTTTCCTAATTAAAAGTGTGCATTGTTGGCTAATCTCATTAATCTGCATCTAATCTGCAGTGAAAACATAATCCACTGGAACACATGGTGGTCTCTGCAAGTATAGGCTTACATAAAGAATTACAGGTCTTAAATGTGTTGCATGAAAGGGTGTCAAAATCTTCAATATTTAATTCAATGTGTGACTTGGATATGTATGGTTGAGTCCTCATTTGTCTTGATGGCTTCTCTAAACGTTGAGGAGGAGCAGTGACTGTACTTGGTTTTCAAGATCCTACAATATCTCTTGTAGATGCTTGTATATTGATTTTTTGCTGCAGGTATGACGGAGTAGAGCTCAACCACACAATACAGTGGACCAGACCACCCGCCTTTTTTCCAGATTTTGTGAAAGAAATTGGCAAACCAGCTATCTCACAAAATGTTCTTCCAGTTTGGCAGCATTCCTTAGAGTCAGTCCTCCTTATTAGGCAGAAGCATTGCCAACAAGCCAAAAAAAAACAAAACAAAAACTGGCAGCTATAGTCCACTTTTGCAATTTTAGTGGTATGCTATTATGGGACTGTCACGATAACACATTTTGAAGTTTTATTGCTAAATATAGACCTTAAATGATAATGTTGAAACAATTTTTTACCACTGACAAAATAACCCAAGATTTTTAAGAGATTTTTTTGGGGAACATTTATTAAATCCAATCCTTGACAAATAGTCACACACCCATAAACATAACCTTAGTACATTTGACATTTCAAACTACATAAAAAGAGAAATAGAACAAACAGATGTGTTTTATTTCCAGTAGCTAAATATGTTCTGTCTACATTTTTTCAGTCCGGCAGTGATGCGGACAGCTACTGTTTACACCGGTGTGAAGGACCCCTCCCTCCAGGTGCGCTGTGGATGCGCCGAGGCAGAGGGACATTAGTACAGTTTATCTAAAGTACGGGACAATGTATGAACAGCCGCAGACGAAGATGCTTTGGAGAAAGAGGGACTTCTCAGAGAGGACTCGAAATATGCCACCATTTTACACCATTGGAACAGCAGATAAAGCAGTGAAGCTGGACGTGTATAAATGCGCAGACAGGACACACCTCAGAGCGGCAGAGAACACACCTCAAAGGGACAGAGGACACACCTCAGAAGGACAGAGGACACACCTCAGAAGGACAGAAGACACACCTCAGAGGGACAGAGGACACACCTCAGAGCGGCAGAGGACACACCTCAGAGGGACAGAGGACACACCTCAGAGGGACAGAGGACACACCTCAGAGCGGCAGAGGACACACCTCAGAGGGACAGAGGACAGCAGGTGAGTCGGTTTGTTACACTGGCTGTTTATGGTTGTGGCTCTTCCTTTTGTCTCTAAACATCAGATGATGATGTGATTGTAGTTAAAGCAGGTCACTGCTCCTGTGTCACATTAACAATGTTGATTATGGCAGAAACCTCTATTATATGTGCTGAACAAAAGAATGAACCGTGAACGACTCCTGAATGTGTTGTGTATGCTCATATAAGGATGCTTCGATACCACTGCAACGTACTTCATTTTGAGTCCTCGCCGATACCGAGAAAAATACCGTTTCCAGTATAAAAATATAGTTTTTTACACGTGTTTGATTAGAGTAGTAAATCTAATTCATATCATAGGATTTTCATAGTATAGCCCACTTTTTCGTCTTAGAAATCTTATCTTATCTACTGAAATCATTGTAGTTAGCATCTGACTTTAATGTTTACCAAGTCCTCGTTGCAGAATGCGCTCCGAGCTAACTGCTAACGTGCTAACACTGTTAGCATAACAGTGATTGTTGTTACTTACCACGGTCACACTTCCGCATACATAGAGATGCTATACCTCTTTTAAAAGCCCTGAGCCCGCTCTATTCAGTCGATAAATTGTTTGTCAATTATAATAAGCTTCAAAGCACGCACAAGCAAATAATCACCAGCGCCACTTAACAACATTAGCATGCTACTATGGTAAACACAGGAACTGCACTGGTATCCTCTGTGAACTATAAACTCCTTTTCAGAGTCCTAAATATTTGTATATTTCATGTGACAGTCACATATGATTACAGCTGCACTTATGTACAGAACAGTGAATGTGCAGCTTTATGGCCTCTGCAGAGCTCAGCTCAGAGCTCACTGTTCTGTGCAGAGATGAACTGTGAGCCTCGAACAAGAGGCAGCACAGCTACAGTGGTATCGGTTCTTGGTATCGGCAGCCCATTGCACAGTACGAGTTCTGGCACCCGCTACTGGCATCAGTATCTCTGCATCCCTACTCAGGAATTTCCGCATTTACGTGAAATCACAGCATCCAAAGCCTGACAATAAACACAAAAATAATGTGATCCTAAAATCCTCTCTTAAATGTTCAGTCCCTCCAAATGATCTGATTATAAACCTGATGTTATGTCCAGGCTGTTTCTCTTATGCAACTCTTAACTTGGGTCACTACCTTGTACTTCTTGAGTGATATGATTTTGAAGTAAGTGTACTCTTGCTTAAGTACATTGTTTGGCGATTCTGCATTTTATGACATAAAGAATTGATTTATGACAAAGAATTGCCCGCTTTAGTCAACTGGAACACATTAAAATGCATCTGAAAGAATCTGGATCTGAAAGAAAAAAATTTCCAGAATTTTAAAATTTCTTTGGCAGAACCCCACTTCCTTGCATGTTTTTATACTGTTATTACTGTTACTGTTGTGGATATTGCTGTTGTGATCCTCTAGAATTTGTAGTATTTTTTTTAAAGTGGTTGTGACAATGTCTTAATGTTGTCAAATATGAATATGTGGCACTGAAGTGGCGAGGGCCCCCGAGGGGGGCAAATTCATCTCAGGGCCTCCTAAATGCTAGGGCTGGCCCTGCCTCAGGTATACTCTCTTCAGTGTTACAATTTTAAAAGTCATGTCCTCCATGCTGTTCACAGTTTTGACCCTTTGAGTCCATTGTTCCAGTGTTGGGGGATAGCGTTTGATCTAGTTGGTGGCAATAACTTTATGTGCTATCAACACAAGGACTCTTCACATATATATTTTGTCTTTGTCCCACACAGCAGGTGTGGGACACTGTCAGCCCAGAACACTCCCAAAAATGTGAGAAAAATTAACCTTTTGTCCACACTTTCGCCAGCAGAGGGCACTGACATTGTCATTATAGCTCACTCGAATAATTGGTGTCTTTAATAATCTGATTCTTAGTTTCCAGCTAAACTCTTTCCAATTTGGGCTGCTAAGACATTTATGCCACTCCTCCCATGAGTTTTCTCAATCTGAATCATCTGATGTCCTATCATCTTGTTCAATACGTATTTTGTTTGTATAAAATTGATATTATCTTCTTTTTTTTGTCTTTCGCTACCTCTATCCAGTACTGTTAAAAATCTACTGGTTGAGCTTTTATTTGGTCATATTCTTTGTTTCTCAAGATAATGGCATATTTGATAGAATCTGAATAGATCACTAACTGGAATATTAAATTCACATTGAACTGGGAGCATGATTTAAGGGTTGTTTCTGAAAACAACTAACTTATCTTTTTTTTAATCCTTTATCAGTCCATCTGTTAAAACCACTATCTAGTCTCGTAGGTCTGTTGTTTTTGAAGTACTTGAGAGAGATATTAAGCTAGATAGGAGTAATTTAAATGGTTTGCTAACTTTTTCCAATACACCTAAAGTAAATATAGCCCATTTGTTTTGTATTTTAAGTTTTGTTCCATTGTTTTCTGTCCATAAATAAAAGGGCCGATATTGGTCTAACTAACTGTAACCATTTTGTATCTGTGTCTATACTACACCATGTAACCAAAGCTTTTAACTGAACTGCCCAGTAATAACTTTTAAAATGTGGATGAGCCAGGCCACCCCTATCTTTGGGAGAGCAGAAAACTTTGAACCTCACCCTGTGTCATTTGTTTTGCCAGTTTGTTATAAGCCTGTCCAGAAGTTTGAACACTGTGGGCACTGTGATGGGAACAGAATGAAAAAGAAAAAGAAACCATGGCAACACATTAATCCTTATGGCATCTATACTACCTACCAAAGATAGGGGGAGTGTTTGCCTTTGTTGTATGTCACTTTTAACCTGACATATTTGTTTGCCATATTTGGAATTGTAAAGTTTTGATGTGTCTGGTGTCAAGATTACTCTCAGGTATCTAAAGCTCTCCTTTGACCACTTAAATTTAACATCAGAGTTAAGTTGATGTGACCAGTGCCCTGAGATCATCATTGCCTCAAATTTTCCTTTTTTTTTTTTTTTTACCATCCTGTATCCAGCTTTAAGAGATTTAAACCACAAACACTATTCTAAATGTACAATATTGTTATAAAATGAGCTGTTGTCAGTTAATTTGATTGTTATTAATTCAACCTTTTACATCTTAAATCTTGTCATATTGGCCAAAAATAACCAAAAATTTCCCAGTAGTGCAAAGAAAGAGTACGCCTGATAAATACTGACCCCCAAAAATATTGTTCCAGCTTTCAC